>LNAC01000043.1:5644964-5706369 GCA_002007465.1 Ailurus styani
GAGCCGGGCACGCGGGACTGCCCCCCCCGCCCCCCAGCGCTGCCTGATCAGGGGCCGCCGGAGACCGAGCGACGGAAAACGTCAAAATCACTGCGGCTCCCAGGCCGCCGGCGGCCCGGCCCCTCCTCTGCGCTCCCCTCCCGTCGCCGTCGCCTCCTTCTCCGGCCGCCGTCGCTACCGCCGCCGCCTCCCGGGCCTTCCTCCGTGCGGACGGCGAAGGCGGCGGCCCGCGAGAGGCCGTAAATCGCACGCTCTCGGTCCTGCCCTTATCAGGTCTGCCCTTGTATTTTCCCCCTCTCGTGCCGCCCGGCTCGATCGCTCCCCCTCAGCCGCCGCCGCCGCTGCGGTTTTCCGGCTGCCGCACTGGATGGAGCGAGCAGATGCGGGCACTGAGCATGCGCCCCGGCGCCGCTCCGGCCTGCGCCCCCGCCCGGCTTCCCTCCGGCCGCGGAGACCGCGGCAGCCCGCCCGCCCGGCGCTCTGAGCATGCCCAGCCTCGCTCCCCGCCCGCGCCCGGGCTTCGGTGCGGCTGGTTTTTAATCATCACTGAGGAGTGCTCGCCTGAGTGGACATCCTCCTCGTCCCTGGCGTTTGGCTGCTGCTGCTTCCACTGCTGAAAGGGGAAAGGGAAGGGAGGGAGGGGAGAGACGGGCCTGGCAATAGCTCTCGTATTTCAGCGACTCAGTGGTTAAGCAGAGAGAACTGAAATTATTAAAATGCTTGCTGTAGGACACACACTTGGCTGCGAGGCTGATGTGCATAAATCCTACTTAGAACTCGAAGTAGCTTTAAGGGTTAGGCGTTATCGCTGGTTGACCACAAAATTAGAGAGATGAATGGAGTTGATTGAGTCACACATGGGGGCTTAACAGGACTGAGAACCTGCGAAGCCCCAAAACTGTATTAATTTCATTACATCAAGATACTTTTTCTGACTCAATGCTCTCCATTTAAGCGTTCTCACTAAGTGAGGGAGCACATCCACCAATGCCTCCCTGTTTCCTCAAAATAAAGCATAAATTCTTTCACACTGCAAACTGCCACTCACCGTGATCCAGTATCTACAGACCTATGTGGCTTCATTTTATCAGAGTCCCTCTCCATTTTCCCAAAAGGGAAAGATCTGTGCGTCCTTGCTCAGTATGGTACCTCTGTCCGCCTGGCTTACTCCTACTTCATAGTAATCACTTCCTCCAAGAAGCCTTCCAAGACAGCTCCTGACACATCCCAGTCAGTGCTGTCACATAGGTTCCCCTGCTGTTCCCAGAGCACCTTGTTCTTATTTCTGTCATAGCATTTGCCACACTGTATCATCAGTTAATTGTCTTTCCTACTGGTGACAATGTTTCTCTCCCACACCTGTTTACTGTTCTGCCCCTGGTAGTTGCTCAATTAACTTTTAGGGGCTAAGAATGGATGTCATTGTAGTTAACACCTAAGGTGATGTAACTCACTAATCCCTCACAATTTCTCATTTAAAACATTATCTAATTTTAATTATTGGAAAATCATGTGTTATCTTCATTTTTCAGATGAGAAAACAAAAGCTCAGCAAAATTTTAAAATTACCCTATATCACACAACAAAAACTGGCAGATCCAAGATTTGAACCTAGGATGGTCCTACTCCAAAGCCTATGTTTTAACTAGGAGGGCCTCCCTGATATTACCTACCCTTAAGATAGAAGCAAGACATATGAAGTATGAGGGGAAGGGCATTGGACCCTAGCTCCACCAGCAAGCAGGCCCTTTTGATCCTGTTTAATCCCTACAATTACTCCAACCTCCTAGGCACTACAGGTATAAGTAAGTCTTGCTAATGTGGGCTAGGAAAAGAATGTCGGTGAGAAGAATACTCCACAAGGTGGCTGGTGTCATTTTTCAATAATTCAGTGAATATTAAGAAAGTATTCCTCAGAGGCAAGGCCCTTTGCTAGGTCACATAGGGGATAATAAAATTGACCTATGGGTAATAGTTCACAAAGCACATTCATATGAGTACCTAATTTTCATATCCGTTCTGTGAAATAGGCATTATTATCTTGCAATTCTAGATGCAGAACTGAGGGTCATAGAGATTAAGTTGCATGGCCAAGATTTCATGGTCTGCCTTCATAAACAAGGACAAGTCTTCTGGCTCTACTCCTCAGGCACCTTTCCCTGTGCCTGTTCCCTCCCTAGATTATGAAAGCTGTCATGTTCATAAATAAATATAATCCAACGTAAAAGAGGTAAATGGTGTAAGAGTTACGAAGTGCAGAGAGAACATCTAGGTGGAGGGATCAAAAAGGTTTTTTCGGGACTTCTGTTAAATCCAACGTATTCAAATTCACCTTCAACTGAATTCTAGAGCAACAAGTTAAATTAAGAGAAACCTATAGCCTGGACAGGTTGAAGAGAAGGGATCCTGAAACATTTCACCAGTCATTATAATAACCTGCAAGCCAATACAAGATTTTCGAGGCCAGAAATCATGTCTAATTGACTTTATGTTGCATGTGTGACCTAGCAGAGTGCTTTGTTCGCAATGGGTGCTGGGTAAATGCATTTTGAATTTTATTGAAAGCCATTTCAACCTAAATAAACATGATGAGGAAGAAAAGGAAACAAAGACAGTTGCCCTGACTTGTCCTTTGATTCAGGAGTGATGCATTTCGTAGCAATGGCATTACTATGACCCCAGTTGGGGAGGAGTATATTTAGGAATGGGGGGGGGATGCCTACACAAAGAGCAGCTTTTACTTTCAGGGATGCTGTGAAACTTAGGGTCATAGTAGGAGGCTATTATTAACAGAGGAACATCCTGAATACAAAGAAGAAGGATTCATTTTCAGAGAGACAGACAGTCTAATAGGGTGTTCTTTGTGACACCTTCAGAATGATCTCTTTTAAAAATGATTCTCTGTAGAATACCACTGTCAAAGATAAATGCTCTCCACTACCTTCTTAAGATATCTGACTTCACTAAAAACAAAAACAAAACCCGATGATTCTCTGGGCCAGCTTGTCCAACTACACGGCTATTTCTCTATTTTTTATCTTCAGGCATGGACTCACTATCCATCAGCCAACAGTTACACAATTCATACACATATCATTCTCCTTCTCTCTATTTTCTTTCTCCTGGAAAATCTACAATGTAAGCCAGACTTTCTTCTTTGTGGGCGTCCTCCATTTCTCTGTCTTTGGATAGATTCATAAAAGTATTCATTCATTAGCTAATATTGATTGAGCACCTGGGTGCTGAGGATGCAACATTGAACAAGACAGCTGAGGAAGCAAATTTTTAATGAGAAAACTTAGGGATCTGAGGGCCTGAGCGACCCAGTTCTCCTTCATTGTTATGTGTCTATCTCCGTGGGCTAGAAGTCTCTTGTTACTTCACCTATAGAAATCTTCAGTGTGTCTCTTAAAAACAGAGAAACAAAGAAACCATTGAGCATTGAGTGCTGCAGTTATTTTTTTTAATTGAACGCATGTTTACTTATACTGTCATCCACTTTCAAAAGGTTACACTAACAGTAGCGAACTCTTACCGAACACTGTATGTATCAGGCCCTGTTTTTCATGTATATAATCCTCACCACAACACCCTGTCCCCATATCTTCATATGCCAAATGGAGAAACTGAGGCACAGAGAATTTAAGTAAATGGTGAAGACCTTGTGTTATTTTGAAACTCAGGGAACTAGAATAAGTAAACTTTGAATCAACCAGGTTAAGTAAGAATGACCAAAGTCAGGGGCAGGGGGTGGGAGGCTTAGCTGATGACAATGGTTGGCTGAAGTTTCACAGCATCTGATAAACCAATATGGGATAGAAGAGTCAGTGCTGCATATCCGACATTGAATCAGTCCTAGACACAGTTGTGGCTTTCATAGCTAAGAGAATTTTATAAGGATTACCTCATCAACCTTCACAATAATTTCTGCAAGGCCTGTGTGGTAGGAGGCCAAATGTGTAGCTGGAACAACTAAAACCCGAAGAGAACACATGACTTCCTAAAGTCATACTGTGAATCAGCCTAAACCGAAAAGTGAAACCTGGCTCTCATGTTCCCAGGTACAGCACTGTATTTTCCCAGATCCCAAAGACGTTTTTCCTTTATTTATTCCCTACTCAATCCAAGGTCTCGTTTGAAGTCAAACACTGGTTTGGGAGTAAAGACCCTGGGTTCCATTACTGTTTTGCCACAGGATTTGAAGGAATATATGTCACTGCTCTCTGGTTTCCCCTGCTACTAAACAAAGGGGTGGGATTGGGCATCTTCTAAGATACTTCCAACACCAACAGTCTTCAGTGGGAGGCTGACATCTATATACTTTATGAGATCGTAACTAAAGGCTAAATCAGTCAGAAGCCTGATGTTCAGGATTTAAATCTTTTGAGTGGGAGTTACTTTGTATTTCCAGAAAGCTTTATGATGGGGTTATGTGGAAAGGCTAGGAGAAGTTACAGAGCAGGATATGCCTTCCCATGAAGGCAGGAAGCAAATTAAAACTGGGATGAGAGAAGGGGATGGATGTACCTGCTGTTGGTAAGTACAGGTGTCTTACCACTTAAGTCATCCAGATCTAGAGTTTTGGAATGTGATCTAGTCAACCAGGAAGATCTTATTCTTTTTATCAACTTCTTGTTGGAAAAAACCTAAATGTCTATCAGTAGAGGAAAGGACCAATCCAATGAGTTATGCTTCACATAGAGATCACATAGGCATCAAACGGAGAGATCTCTGAGACATCAGGTGGCCAAGGGAAAAAGAGAAAAGTGCAGAGCAGTATGTTTTAATGTGGTGTTTAAAAATCATATATATTCGTGGCATATCCCTGGATATTCCTGGAAGGATAAACAAGAAACTGGAGGTGTAGTTGAGAGACCTAATTTTCTCCTTTTATGCTTTGGTAGCTTTTGATTCATAAGCATCTTTACTTATTCAAAATATAAAGTAATAAATATACTTTAATGAACTTCTTCACTCCTTTCTGGCAGTGGGATTCCTGCACTTACCACACTACTGAAAATGTTCTCACAAAAGTCCTTAATGAGCTCCTTGTTTTGACTCTTCTACTCTTGTGTCTTTGGCCCCGGGGCACGTAGCACTTATGAGTGCCCCTTTGTTCTTGAAACCACCTTTTCTCCCTCGGTTTCCATGGCCCTCCTGGAATCACCTGGTCTTTCTCACTTTTAGAATCCCCTCTCTACTGTCCTTCCAACCTCCTTTGTTTGCTCCCCTACCTACAAGAGGAGCTACTCAAAACTCATTCCTAGGTCCCCTCCTGCCTCGATACTCCCACTCTTGGCATGACAACTGTCTTCACGACTTCCATTCTCACCGCTACACAGGTCATTCCCTAATCTATATCTCAGCCTCTGACTCCTCTCCTAACTTCCTAAAACTGCTGGCCATTTCCACCCAGATGTAGCCTAGGACCTCAAATTCAGTAATCAAAAACAAACTTCCCACACTGACTTCTCACTGGGATTCTAGTCACAGTCTCCCAGATTCTACAAATGACACCATTCCATGCCTCAGTGTGTCATCATCCTTGAGCACGCCTCTCCTCCCATCCTTGCAAGCAGTCCACATATCTTTCACTTCCATTTACTCGTTCCTATTCCCAGGAATTTCTCATTTCCTCTCTTTCCCTCCCACTCAGTTTCTTTCTCTCGCTTTATTTTATTTTATTTTTTTATTGAAGCATAGTTGACACACAATGTTACATTAGTTTCAGGTATGTATCACCTAGTGATTCAATGAATCTACAAGTTATGCTATGCTTCCTACTGTATAGCTACCATCTGTCACCATAGGTCTCTATTATAACAGCGTTGACTATAGTCCCTCTGCTGTACCTTTCAACCTTGTGACTTATTCACTTCCATAACTGGAAGCCTGTACCTCCCACTCCCCTTCTCCTATTTTGCCCATTCCCCTACCCATCTCTCCCTGGCAACCATTGGTTGTTCTCTAGTTTCTCTCTCTCTTTTTTTTAAACTGTTTTGTTTTTTTAGATTTTATTTATTTATTTGGCAGAGAGAGAGAGATCACAAGTAGGCAGAGACGCAGGCAGAGAGAGAGAGAGGAGGAAGCAGGCTTCCTGCTGAGCAGGGAGCCTGATGCGGACCTCGATCCCAGGACCCTGAGATCATGACCTGAGCTGAAGGCAGAGGCTTTAACCCACTGAGCCACCCAGGCGCCCTCTAGTTTCTCTTTTTGAACCCACAGATTAACACAATAATCTTCCTAAACCTGCATTTTGATGATTCAACAATATTCACAGTCAACAAACTTTAATGATTTCAGACTGTATATACAAGACTGTACTAGACTTTTCACATACTACATCTTATTTAATTATAAAATAGCATGTAACATAGGAATTAATCTCATTTCACAGTTGGAAAAAAGAGGCTCAGAGAGATTAAGAGAATTTCTCAAGCTTTCATGGGAAGAATAGAGTTGACATTCAAACTCGTGGCTCCTCATTTCAAGTTCAGGAGTTTTTCCATCCCCATTCACCTGCTGGTGGTGATGCCTTGCTTCCCAGATGTAGTCTAAATGTTTGCCTTGACTTTGAAGATCTTCTGCAAAATGCCCTATTCATATTTCCCCAGTACCCTCCTATTCATACCAAGCCAAATTACTCTCAAGATTGTCAGCATATTTAATCCTTCACAAGGCTTATTGGTTTGGGTAATTTTATTAACCATCCTCCATAATGCCCTCCACCAGACTAGCATAAGCCATTGAAATGTCATCTTATAATAAACCTCAAATGCCACCTGTGCCTGCCCACTACTCCCTTCCTCTAGGTTTCCCTGATCTATTTGTGCCCTCTTATAGTATGTTTTGTCTTGAATTATAATTTTTTCTGTGCACCATAAGAGAAGAGACAATCTTATTTTGCTTTATAATCTCCTTCAGTGTCTAATATATAATAAAGCACGTGAAGTATTTGTTGAATAGTTGAAAGAATCAGTGAATTAACGAGCAACAAAAAATACACATTAACACAAATTCTAGGGCCTTGAAACAGATCAGTAGCTTAACTAGTTTATATGGGAATTAAAAATGAAAATTTGATCTCCTTAATACTGTAGTGGTTTCCAGTGGTTCTTAAATACTAGTCTATTATGGTTTATTAGAAATTATACCTAGAAAATATAGTGATTTTTTTCATAAAACCAATCTTTTCCTTTTAAGGATTATTTTTTAATTATAAGATTATTCCCTTCTTGCTTTTTTTCTATTAAAATGTCCTTTCTCTTATGAAACAGTGGTGATCATTGATGACAACTGAGATTTTATATATCCTCATTGGTAAAATAAAAAGTTAATAACCCTATGTTCTTTCCTCTCCAGTTTATTTATTTATGCATTCATTTGGGAAACTTGGCTGCTTTGTGAAATCCAAAAGTCTGGAGGTCACTGCTCCAGTCAACTGAACTAAGTAAGTTAGTCTAGATTAGCTTCTTAAACAAAACTGGCTGCAAATAGCATCCAGAAAAAGCCAAAATCTGTTGTTTTGTGTATCACATTTGCTATGGAAACAGTTATTATTGTAATTTCAAATATGTTGGTATTTGAAAAGTCATGGCATATGGGCTAAGTTGTTGGGGTTTGTTTGTTTGGGTTTTATGGGCCACTAAATATATAAATCAAATCTTCCTTTAAAGCACCAGTAAGGAGCTATTCTTAAACTTTCGTGGACCTCTTTCTAAATAGGTTTGGAGCTATCAGTAGATGTAGGAAATGATCATTCCCTTCATTATGACCTATAAACAGCTGCAAAAAATATACTTCTTTCTGATGTTTGATCTTTTCAGTCAGGATACTAGGAGAATTTTGAATATATAATTTTGATTAATGAAACCAAAATATGGTGGCTTCCTTCTCCTGATTAGTTTTCTCATCTGTTCCCCATCTTCTCCCTAACTTTCTAGATCAGAGAAATGTACGTTCCTATTTAGTTTCTTATGTTGTTAATTTAAAGGCTCTGGATAAAACCAGAAGAGGAAAAATGACCACTTGATGTTGGGAATTAGAAAAAGGCAAAAAGCTTGTGGCATCCAAAATTATTTTCTTTATGGAACTTAGATAACTCAGAACATTATTTTTGCCGCCTGGGTGGCTCAGTAGTTAAGTGTCTGCCTTCGGCTCGGGTCATGATCCCAGGGTCCTGTATTTGAGCCCCACATTGGGCTCTCTGTTCAGCAGGAAGCAAATTTCTCCCTCTCCCACTCCCCCTGCCTGTGTTCCTCTCTCACTCTCTCTCTGTCAAATAAATAAATAAAATGTTAAAAAAAAAACAAAAACGGGCGCCTGGGTGGCTCAGTGGGTTAAAGCCTCTGCCTTCGGCTCAGGTCATGATCTCAGGGTCCTGGGATCGAGGCCCATATCGGGCTCTCTGCTCGGTGGAGAGCCTGCTTCCTCCTCTCTCTCTGCCTACTTGTGATCTCTCTCTCTCTCTGTCAAATAAATAAATAAAAAATCTTTAAAAAAAAAAAAAACCAAAAACACTACTTTTAGGTGACTCAAAATGAAAGCTGAAATTGGAAAGGAAAGAAAAGCAACAAATGGCCTAGTGAGTGAAAAATGTGCTGAGATAGTCCTCCACAATTCCAAAATAAGAGAGGTTTCTTTAAAAATAGAAACAATACTCTGGTGCTTTTACTAATCCACTTAAGATTTGCTTAAACCAATTTCATACTGTATTTTAAAACGATTTTTGTTACATTACATGAGTGGACATAATTCAGAATAATAACCATTTGTAAATAAAATAGAATATTTTATTTGTAAGCAAAGCTGGAAATGCTAGGAGCCACCTGGATGTGTGCAGATAGAAACAATTATCTCCCCATCAAGTCGTGTATTTATGTTAGTAATCACACAGAAGGGTTCAAGCAAGTACATCATTTAAATTTTTATTTCACTGGAAATAAATTTTATTGTTTATCTTCCATGGGCCACTTAGCTAGTTTGGTTAACTTTTTAGAGCGGGAGTGGAAAATGGGAGCAAAGATGTGGGGGCGGGGATCAGAAGGAGGAGGTTGTAATCACAGCCTGTTCCCAAGTCCTGGCCTGCACTTTTTTTTTAAGTATTTTTTTTTTCATCAAAAAGCAGGAAAATATTAATATAGTTTCATAATTATTTTTAATATCTTTAATAATTTAATGATTATATTTAATGTTAAAATAAATATTTCAATAATATTAAGATAACTTAAAGAAACCTGCATCAATACAAGAAAAAGGGGGTGCCTGGGTGGCTCAGTCAGTTAAGCATCTGCCTTCTGCTCAGGTCATGATTCCAGAGTCCCACATCTTTGGGACTCCCTGTTCAGCGGCGAGTCTGCTTCTCCCCCTCACTTTGCCCCTACCCCCTGCTCTCTCTCTCCCTCTCAAATAAATAAAATCTTAAAAAAATTAGAAACCAGTCTTTGAATTGCA
Organism: Ailurus styani; assembly: GCA_002007465.1. Lineage (NCBI taxonomy): Eukaryota > Metazoa > Chordata > Mammalia > Carnivora > Ailuridae > Ailurus > Ailurus styani. Next base: position 5,654,418 of record LNAC01000043.1, read on the forward strand.
ATTGAGTGCATATTTTATACTTAAAACTTACAATTTTTTTCTTGTGATAAAAACAATCCATATTCATTTCTTTGATTTAAAAAATAAATACAAAAAAGCAAATGAAAAAATAAGCACTGGAGTCCCTGGGTGGCTCAGTTGGTTAAGGGTCTGCCTTCGGCTCGGGTTATGGTCCCAGGGTCCTGCTCAGCAGGGAACCTGCTTCTCCCTCTCCCTCCCCTTTCCCCCCCAGCCCCTGCTTTGAGCTCGCTCTCTCACTCTGCTCTCTCCCTCTCTCAAATAAATAAAATTATAAAAAAATAATAAATACATATAATTTCACCACCCAGAAATATGCTTTGTATATCCTTTCATTCATTTTGTACCAAAATGAGCTTATAGTGTACATCCCATTTATAACTTGTTTCTTTTACATAATACTATTATTAATATCCTTTGATATTAAAAAATATTCATCTAAAATATCAACTTAATGCATAATAGAATTTCATCCTATGGATTTTTTTTTATTTTAACCAAGCCCCCCTATTATAGGATATTTTTGCTATTTCCATGTTTTCTGTTTTTATGAATACTGCTGTCAGGAATACTCTAGAACATATATCTTTGCCTACTTCACTAATTTATTCTCAGATATGGATAAATTTTTGTGTGTGTGTGAGAGAGAAAGAGAGAGAGAAAGAGAGAACACAAATGGAGGGAGGGAGAGAGAGAAACCGAACAGGCTCCTCGCTCAGCACCAAGCCCAATGTGGGACTCCATCTTAGGACCCTGAGATCATGACCTGAGCTGATATCCAAAGTTCGATGCTTAACCTGACTGAGCCACCCAGGAGCCCCAGATATAGATAATTCTTAACTGTGAATTGCCAAGTCATTTTTGTCAGTCTTTTCATATATATGTGACACTGCCCTTCAGAAAGGTTGTACCCATTTTCATTCATACTAGTAATATATGAGAGTATGCATATTTTAACTTTTTATTTCTCTAATTACTCTTTTAATTAAACTTTCTGTCATAATTTCCTTTGTTTTTTTTTTCTCTTATGAGACTAATTTCCCATTTATTATTAGGATATCTTCTCATTGATTTGTGAGAGGTATATATTAAATATATAAACTATTTATCAAACACAGTCATTTTTCCAAGCTATCATGTCTCTTTAAATGGTAATTATAGCACTTTTTGGATGTGCTTGTTTTTCTCTAGTGAATTCCGTCAGTCTTTTCATTTTTAGTTTCTGCCTTAGATGTTAAACTTTAAAGGGGCAGCTGAGGGGCACCTGGGTGGCTCAGTAGGTTAAAGCCTCTGCCTTCGGCTCAGGTCATCACCTTAGGGTTCTGGGATCGAGCCCCACATCGGGCTCTCTGCTCAGTGGGGAGCCTGCTTCCTCCTCTCTCTCTGCCTGCCTCTCTGCCTACTTGTGATCTCTCTGTCTCTGTCAAATAAATAAATAAAATTTAAAAAAATAAATAAATAAAAATAAAGGGGCACCTGAGTGGCTCAGTCCTTAAGCGTCTGCCTTCGGCTCAGGTCGTGATCCCAGGGTCCTGGGCTAGGGGGGTCCCTGCTCAGCAGGAAGCCTGCTTCTCCCTCTCCCACTCCCCCTGCTTGTGTTCCCTCTCTTGCTGTCTCTCTCTCTGTCAAATAAATAAAATCTTTAAAAAAGAAAAAAAAGCTATTCCTCCAATTCACTCTACCAAAAGGTTATTTAATGTATACATGAAGTAACAAATTGTCACAAGCATGCTGTTGTTGTTGTTGTTTTTAAATAAGATCTACACCCAGCATGGGGCTCAAACCGATGACCCTGAGATCAAAAGTCACGCCCCACCAACTGAGCCAGCCAGGTGCCCCTGTCACAGGCATTTTGTCTCCAATGATACAGAGCTTCCGCTGTTTTGATCTCAAGAACATTTTTACTGTATGTACTAACACAAGCATCTTAATCAGAATTACACCAACAATGTTGATTGTGAAGACAGTGTTTTCAGAGACAGTGTCAATTAGGCTAATTTCATTCTTTGATCAACTTCCTCTACTCTGTAGTTAAACTATTCCTGGTTTTGTTTTGTTTTGTTTTTTCATTTTCTTTTGCTGTTCTACTGAGATTATTTTCACGGGAATTGGCCCTTTTCCATGTAAATTTACAACCAAGATTTTATTTTTTTATGACTCTTTTGTTCATATCAAGTTCTAACAGCAACCTGCTACTGTAAGTTTTCTTTTGTGGCCATTATTTTTAACAGGTTCGATTTCCCTGAGTCACATTTTTATCCCTCCAATTTTGTTAAAAAGATGTGATTCTCCAAGCAGCTTTTTATTTATTACAACTTTCACTGTATGCCATCTAGCCCATTGTCTGTGTGTGTGTGTGTGTGAATGTGTGCATGCTATTTCTACTAGTGATTTTCATTATGAATTCAATAAAACAATGACGGAGTCCCCAGTGCTGTAAATGCAGCGGCTACCATACCACACAAGAGAACAGAGAGTAGGACCCCTTTGCCTGCCCAGGGAGAGTGAGAGATATGGCCGTTTAAACTACGTTCACATATTCTTTGAGTTTCCGTTCAAAAGACAGAGCCTGAGTCCCCTTCCCTTGAGTGTGGGCTGGAAAAAAGGACTCAATTGTAAAGAATAAGAAAAAAAAGCGCAAAGGACAGGGTCTATAACCTAGTCGTTGGAGACAAAGTCATAAAAGGTATTGTGACTTTCTGCTTATTCTCTCTTGGATCTCTCCTTCGAGAGCAATCCTGCTGCCATGTCGGAAGGACACTCAAGCAGCTTACAAAGAGGTCCACTTGGTGAACAACTGAGGGTGCCTGCTAGCAGTCACGTGGGTGAGCCATTTTGCAAGCCAATCCTCCAGTCCCTGACAGGCCTTCAGATGAAGCCAATAGCCTCCTGGGAGGCTCAGCCACAGAGAGGATTCTCTCTCTAAGAAAGAACAATAGTCATAAAAGACAGGATGTACTTTATAGTTTAAGTAATAATCAGATTTTCTTTTTTTTTAAAGATTTTATTTATTTATTTCACAGAGGGAGAGATCACAAGTAGGCAGAGAGGCAGGCAGAGAGAGAGGAGGAAGCAGGCTCCCCGCTGAGCAGGGAGCCCGATGTGGGCCTCGATCCCAGGACCCCGAGATCATGACCTGAGCTGAAGGCAGAGGCTTTAACCCACTGAGGCACCCAGGTGCCCAATAATCAGATTGTCAATTTGTTTATTTACTCCTGTCACTCACACAAAATAAAGCATTTTAATAGCCTCTTACTTTTTGTGTGGGGGGGTGGGTGGATATTTGTTTCTTTTAGTAACTGAAATCAAGCTGTATGTATTGTTCTTTGATATGCTTGTTGGATGTGTTCCCAGCCCAACACACTCTTTTTATCCACTACATAACATTCCACAGAATTAGTGTCACCATCCTGATGGACATTTGGGTTGCTTCATTTGCTATGATAATTATGCCCACTTTTGTGCACAAATTTGAGTACAGGGCTGGAATCTGAGGGGGGTGAGTCTCAGTTTGAGTCCCTGCTGACCTGAGGTTCAGGCACTTCTTTTTTTAAAAAGCTCTCTTGGCAAATACTCTCTAGGATCCAACAGCTGTAATATGTTTTGTGTCTTGATCTCTTTCTTTCAATGAACTGTTTTCCACCAGACACTTCTAACTGAACATCCAAATGGATAGTATATTATTCTGTGGAATAATTGTATGTCATAAAGAAATAAAAACTCAAAATATGATAACCTCATGATAGCATGACTCTACACAGAACTCTCTCTTTTGAAACATGGTAACTAATCACAGTAAATGTTTGAACTAATGCTTCATCTATAAGTTGCACACCAGGCTAACACCCATTCCCAAACAGAATTCCAATATTATAAAAGAGTGCCACTGTCTTAAATTTAAATCTAAAGAACATTAGAAGCAGCATTCAGTTTAGAGAAATCATTACTCAGTGTTGCTCAAATAATAATTGTAATTCAAAGGACTATGCTGTGTTACTTTAGACATTCCAAAGGGACTGGAGAAAGTGCTGACTAAAACAATGAAGGGTCGGTCCTGCCTGGAAAAAAGATGGTCCAAGTGAGCTCTGAGGCTTTGTTCAATCTTTGAGTTCTGTGACACTCCAGTGCTTATGCACGGTTTCGTGGGACTTATAAAAGATTATTTTGCTGTCACCTTTTTAAAAAAAATATATTAATTGTAGTTTAGAACAACATTATGTGGTTTTCACTACAAGGTGTTTTTTAACTGATTCAGTAGGATTCCAGGTCCTTTCTCTTAGAGAACATTCTCTAAAAGGAAACACATTACCACACTTTTTCCAAGCGAATGCCTTAGCTCTTTCCAGATTCCAAATTCTAGAACTAAAACTACACTATGTAACAAATACTTGCCAAAGAGTATGACTGGTTTTTGATCAAAGTTCTTACTGAAACACCCATTCTTCTCATTGCATGCTTTCCCCAAACATCTTAAAATAAAAGGTGAGAACGTAATTCATGGAGGAAGAAAATTGGTTCCTACCTAACATGTGTGGTTTATTTTAGTTGGTGTGTGTTGTTTTCAGAATTTGTAAAAAAACAAAAAACAAAACAAAAACCAAAAAACAAAAAAACCCCAAAAGCAAAAAACAAAACAAAACAAAACACAAAACCTAATCCTTTGACACAAAGTTGTATAATGAATAAAGTGCTCCAGCCAAGTTATAAATCGCATATAAAGGGAGGTTTAAATGGCAAGTGCTGGGCGGGACGGTGGCCTCACTACAGCACAACTGTCTATGAACAAAGAAGCATTTATGAGTCTCTTCAGTCACTTAATGCTCCAGTCTGCCACCAGCTAAACATAAGTTTCCTCGAGCTGTTAGTGAAGTCTCTCCGGAAACCTCAAATATTATTTTGTTCCATATATCTCATTAAGTAATAATGTGCATTGACAGTTCAACAAAACTAAGAAACTTCAAGCTCAATGTATCACACAACCAATTTGATTTTTGTTTGTTGCTTTTCTTTAACTACCTCCTGAATAGAAAAGTCAAACTACCATTAAAAACCACAGTTTATGGGGCGCCTGGGTGACTCAGACAATTAACTGCCTTCAGCTCAGGTCATGATCTCTGGGTCCTGGGATCAAGTCCTGCATCTGGAGATAGAGACCCGCATGGGGTTTCCTGCTCCACAAGGAGTCTGCTTCTCTCTCTCTCTCTCTTCCCACCCCCCACCCCCCCCATCTGCCCTTTCCCCACACTCGTTCTCTCTCTCAAATAAATAAATAAAATCTAAAAAAAACAGCCCCCCCCAGTTTACTATTTAAATTTGATATAATTCACTTTAAATTAAAAAAAGAAAAGAGGAAATCACAGCAATGCAGTGGAGCTGTGTGTAGGCCAGTTCTTCCTTTGTGGGTTGCAATCTTATTTTAGGGCCTAATTAGAGAAGATTCTTCTTCGATATTTTCTCTACGTGATTTTAAGGAATGTGTTACAGAGAATGTTCTGCTGGAAAGGCAGAAATAAAAATAATATGAGAATGGATTCATACAATAGTTCTCAACTCCTCATTTTTATATTCCCCATATCACCTGTCTATTAAAATACCTAAAGCAGAAGGTGAGTGCTCCATTTAAAAAGGCTTGAAACAGGGCACCTGAATGGCTCAGTCTTCGGCTCAGGTCATGATCTCAGGGTCCTGGGATCAAGCCCCACATCAGGCTCCCTGCTCAGCAGAGTCTGCTTTTCCCTCTGACCCTCCCTCCTGCTGGTTCTCTCTCTCTCTTCTCTCTGTCTCTCTCTTAAATGAATAAATAAATAAATATTCTTTTTAAAAAGTTTAAAAAAACGAAAAGACAAAGTCTTAAAACACAAGAGGAGAATCATAGAAGCGTAAAAAGTTAACTAACTGGATACGTCACTTGGTTGCCATCATTTCTTGTTTTCCTTCCCTGGGTGACATCCCTGTGGGGCTCTCTCTCACCCCCGCTCCCCCCCACCCCCGGTTCAAGAGGCAATGCAGTGAAGCAGGTGAATCTCCACATCGAGGTGTCCTCAGGGGATGGCTTCCACCTCCAGCTCCACGCTGGGCCACAGGCCAACTTACTTAACTCAGTTTCCCCATTTTGAGATAAGGGTGTAGAAAAAGACCTTAGTAACTGAAAAATTCCATAATCTGAGGGAATTTAAATCACATCTGGCATCTCCATCTGCCTTTTAAAGTAGTTTCTGTAATTACATGAACAATTATCCACTCTATTACTTTTCAATTGTACTTCTTTTATTGTTGGTCTTGGGCCTGCTTTCTTTTAAATTCTTTTCCTTTTCCCTCTGATTCCTGTCTCCTCCTGTTCCCTCAGCAGATTCCTCTCTTTATATTCATTCCCATTCTCCACCCCAGCCTGTTTGAATTTCCTTCATCATTCTCTCATTTTCATTAAATGCTGCTGTCTTCCCTTGGACCCTAGTGAAGCAAATTCAGAAAGCACTGCTTTATTTTACTTATTTTATTTTTTTAAAGATTCGATTTATTTATTTGAAAGAGAGAGCGCGTGCTTATGCTCACGTGAGTGGGAGGGGCAGAGGGAGGGAGATGATCTCAAGCAGATTCTGTGCTGAATAGGGAGTCCCCTGCCAGGCTCCTCCTCATGACCCTGAGATCATGACCTGAGCTGAAACCAAGGGATGGATGCGCAACCAATAGCGCCACACAGTCCCCCTGACAGTGGGGTTTTTTTATTTTTAAGATTTTATTTATTTATTTATTTATTTATTTATTTATTTATTTGAGAGAGAGAGAGAGAGAGAGAGAGCATGAGGAGGGGGAATGGGTAGCGGGAAAGGGAGAAGAAGCAGACTCCCCACTGAGTAGGGAGCCCTACACAGGGCTGGATCCCAGATCATGCCCTGAGCTAAAGGCAGACACTTAACCAACTAAACTACCCAGGTGCCCTCTGACAGTGGTTTTATAAGAACTTTAACCTTTGAATCAATGTGCTTAAAGGTTAAAATCTATTCAGGCTCTCTATTTCTCTTGAGTCAGTTTTGATGAGTTAAATTTTTCCGGGAAAATTTTCCATTTCACGTATGTCTTCAAATTTATTTACATATGCTTCCTCATAACATTTTCTCATTATTTCAATCTCTGCTTTATCTATTGTCATGTCTGTTTTCTTGTTCCCAATACGCTTCTCTGTGCTTTTCCCTTATTTATTTAATCAGTTTGCCAGAAGGATGACTATCTTGTTAATCTTTTTAAAAAATCAACTTCTGTTTGTATTGATCTATTCTCTCTTTGTGTTCCATGTTGATAATCCCTGATCTTTATTTCCTTCCTTTTACTTTCTTTGGGTTTACACTGTTCTCTTCATTCATTGATTCCAGCTCACTAACTTGTACTTTTTTCTTCTTTTTAATTTTTTAGGGTTTTTTTTTAGTATTTTTTTTTAAGATTTTGCTTATTTATTTGAGACAGAGAGAAAGAAAGAGAGAGCACAGGTAAGGGAGAGGGAGGGAGGGAGGAGGAGCAGAGGGAAAGGGAGAAGCAGACTCCCAGCTGGGCTTGGAGCAGGATGTGACTCTGGGATCATGACCTGAGCCAAAGGCAGACGTCTAAAGGACTGAGCCACCCAGGCCCCCTTTTTTCTTCTTTTTTAACGTGACATTTAAGGCTGTAAACTTTCTCCTAAGAACACCTTAGTCTTTGGCCCACAAATTCCTATGTGTAATATATTCATTACTTTTCAGTTATAAGAATTGTCTGTCAATGGACATTGGAATTATTTAAGAGTGTTTTTATTAAGAAACATTTTAAACATGCAATGAACAATGACAATCAAAATCTATCAAGATTTTGCCCAATTTGCAGGTGTGTGTTTTTAAATTTCCAAACGTATGAGATTTCTACTGTTCTTTTTTGTCATATAAGTTAAGTTATACACTTAACTGCATTATGTTCAGAGATTTCACGCTATGTATGATGTTGATTATTTGATATTAGTTCAGATTTTTATTGTGGCCTCCAATGCGATGTATTTTTTTTTAAGATTTTATTTATTTATTTGACAGAGAGAGACAGAGCAAGAGATAGAACACAAGCAGGGGGAGTGGGAGAAGGAGAAGCAGGCTTCCCGCCCAGCGGGGAGTCCGATGTGGGGCTCGATCCCAGGACCCTGAGAATATGACATGACCTGAGCCAAAGGCAGACGCTTAACAACTGAGTCACCTAGGCGCCCCTATGCGATGTATTTTATATGCGTTCCATTATGCTTGGAAAGAATGAAATTTATCTAGTTATTATAGAGACTACCTTTAGGAAATAGGCTTAAGCAATGGAAAGTTGATCAAGGCAGGAGGGCCCACAGAGACCACGGAATTGAATGCAAACAGGCTCAGTAAACAACTCACCTCAAAATAACCATAGGCCCTAACTGGCCAATTACAACCAGGCACAGTTCCTAAAATTACCAAAAAAGAGAAAATTCCATATGTCCCTGTACTCCCTCACTCTGCCCAAAGCTGTCAGCCCCCACAACCACCTCATAGTAGACCACCTTTCCTTTGCCATCCTGCCCACAGCCACAGCGGTGTATTCAGTAAACTTCTCTCTCTTTTGTTCTGCCTTGGGTGAATTCTTTCACCCTCCATACCAATATCCTCCACCTGGTCGGGATGTCCCACAATTATTTGTCTGCCTTTGGCTCAGGTGGTGATCTGTGAGTCCTTGGATCAAGCCCTGAGTCCAGCTCCTTGCTCAGTGGGGACTCTGCTTCTCCCTCTCCCTCTGCCCCTCCCCCCAGTCATTCTCTCTCTCTCATGAACAAATTCTTCAAAAAGAAGAAGAAGAAGAAGCAGCTCTCAGGATGCCCTGCTGGCTCAGTCAGTAGAGCATCCAACTCTTGATCTGGGGGTTGAGTTCGAGCCCCGTGTTGGGTGTAGAGATTACTTAAAAAAAAATTTTTTTTTTAATAAGAAAGCTCCCATTGTTATATGGTCAACTAGCTGTTTCTTGTCTCTCCTTCCGGCTTCCCTGGAAACATGTAGAATGGTAAAGAGGGAGTCCCTCTCTTTGGATTTTTTTAAGTGGCACTTTGACGATGTCCCCACTTAGGCACATCTCCCTGTGGGATAATGAAAGTCAGGAAGGTCATGCACCATCCACTGTTCTCTGCCTCTGAGATTCCCCAACGAACAGTACAGCTCGGACTACCATAATAAAACACTATTACCCAGCCTAAACAACAAAAATTTATTTTTTCACAGTTTTGGAGGGTAGAAGTCCATGACCAAGGCTACAGCTGATTCAGTGTCTGGTGAGAGCCCCCTTCATGGCTGGTGGACAGCAGCTTTCTTGCTGTCCCTTCACATGGCCTTACCCTGGTGTGTGCACACAAGCACACAAGCACGTAGAGAGAGGACAAGCTCTCTGGTATCTCTTCTTATAAGGATACTAATCCTATCACATTAGAGCCCCACCTTTATGACCTCATCTAACTTTATTCTTTCTACCGGAGGTTGGACTTCAACATGTGAAATTGAAGGGGTATACACCATTTGGTTTATACCATGATGTATGTCTCCATGTCACTTTGTTCAACACTTGTAAGCTATATCAAGTTGATTTCTGAAGTCTCATTTGACAATCTGTGTCTTCTAAATTGAAGTTTATTTCCATTTCCATTTAGATTTATTTCTACCATCTTATTTTATGCCTCCTCTTTACTCTGCTTTATCTATGGATTTTGCTCCTTCTTTTATGTTTTATTTTGAATTGGTTGAGTTTATACTATTTCCTTCCCCTTCTCTCCTGTTTTGAGACCTACATATTTTTTTTTAATTTTAGTGGTTAGAGTTAAAATTTCAACATACATACTTTACATAACAAAGTCTAAGGGTTACCCATGTTTTCACCGTCCTCTTGAATATAGGCACCCTAGAATCTATTAATCATGATTGTTCTTCTCCATCTGACAAGTTGGTGTTGTCCAAGACTTCATTTGCACCTTATTTTAGTCTCCCAAATTGGTTTCTATTCTTATTATTGCTGTTGATTACAAAACAGCATTTGTTTAGATTTAACCACTATTTATCCAATGTCTTTGCTCACCATTCTTTTTTTTTTTTGCATGGTGGATCTACTTTCTGGGATTATTTTCCTTTGGCCTGAAGGCCATCCCTTAATAATAGATGTTTCAATGATTTTCTTAGATTGATAAATTCCATCTATTTTTGTTTGGAAAGAAAATTCTTCATTTCATCCTCATACTCCAACAGTACTTACCTGCATAGAGAATTTTAGGTTAATTTTTCATTGCAGCAGCTTGAAAATACTGTTCTAAGGCATGATGGCTTCTACTGCTGGTGAGATCTTTGCTGTTAGTCTAATTGTCATACTTGTGTATAATTTCCTTTTTCCCTTGATTACTTTTCTGTGATATGGTATGCTGCAATTACACTACTGTGTGTCTCTATGGATTTTTTTTTTTAAAGATTTTATTTATTCATTTGACACAGAGAGAGAGATTACAAGTAGGCAGAGAGGCAGACAGAGAGAGAGGAGAGAGGAGGAAGCAGGCTCCCTGCTGAGCAGAGAGCCCGACGTGGGCCTCCATCCCAGGACCCTGGGATCATGACCTGAGCCGAAGGCAGCGGCTTTAACCCACTGAGCCACCCAGGCGCCCTCTCTATGGATTTTTATTTAACCTTCTTAGTACTCCTTTGTGATGCCCAAATCCAAGGATTCATGTCTTTCATTATTTGGTTGTGACAGTTCTCAGCCATTATCTCTGAATGTTATAGACAATTTGAACAGCTTCATTATGTACTTCTCCTGGGATGTCATGCATATCTTGCATGGGACTTCTGGTAAATGCATATATGTGTGTAAAACAGTGAGAACACTCATTCGTTTTCCTCTGTTGTAAAAGCCTTAATACTTGGCACTTGAGCACCCGGTTTATAATTTCTGATGGCTGTGATAGGCAGGCTAGCATGGTGCTGCCTGCCTTAGCCTCCTTGTAAGCAATGATATCCATGAAATCATGGCTTTGATGTTGATGTGCTAGTTTTATTTTCCTAGCATACATTACTAATCCTAGCACATGATTATTAAAATGAAATAATTCATCTATGTGACAAATAATTAAAATGACCTAAAGTCTTCTGCATGCACTTGGGAAATCTTGGTTTTAGCTGAAACACATCACCATTTGGAAGAGTAGCCACTGAGATGGGCCTGTGGTTAATGGGAGCCACTGAACATATTTAAGCAAGAGAGTAACATAATCAGATGTTGCTTCTGGAAAGCTGTTAGGCATAGATATTAGGGAATGGAGTATCAGGTATTGATTCTAAAAGCAAGGAGATACATGTAGTGGCACAGGAAAATTGATGAGCTCTTGTATTACCTCTGACTGTTGGTAGCCTGAGCAGGGTCCATAGTTTTCAGGGCAAATTTAAGGCTTTTGCTAAATCTAAGTAAACATTCCAATCCCTCATCCAATTTAGGGGCTCCTCTCTTGTTCTCGGCTCAAGCCAGACCCATGGCTTGGTAACGACCAGTGGGTGAAGGTCTGGTCTGTTCTTGATCTACCTCCTCCCCACCACTGCTCTTGGCTTCCTTAGGGTTGGAGACAGTGGTGCAGAAGGGATTAGAGGAAAAGAGGCAATGGCTGTTTCTCATATCTGATGTTTATAATTCTCTTTGGGCTACTTTATGCATGGCAGGCGTCCAATGACTGGCTCTTTCACAGAGCACATTAATGAGGTCTTTGGACCTCCCACTGGATATCCTGGCCCAGCACTGCTGCCCAGCCTGCATCAGCTCCATCCTCTGGTGTATCCCCTATAGCCTCTCTGGTGGGACCTTCTGACCCAGGCAGACAGTTCTCTTAGAGGCGGTTCTTTCAAGGAAATCCTGCCCCAACTCCTTGCCATGGTACCCACTTGGTCCATAGAAACACTGCAAATCCTTACTCAAGAATGAATGTCCCCCAGAACAGCAGAACACTCTCACTGCTGCCTTTTCTCTTTGTCCTGCCTCCACGGGCACCTCCAGCTAGGCTCTCCGCCCTTTGAGTTTTCCAGGGGGGAGTCAGGCACCAGTCGCTTCTTTCATCCTGTACGACCCAATTTCCCAGGGACATTTTCTCCCCAAAATGTTATGTTCCATTATTGGGATCCCTTCTTTTGGTTTGGAGGTAGAAGGGGGGAGCATGTTACAAAACTTTCTACTCACATAGATTCTCTCACTCCCGAGAGTCTCATTAATGAATCTCCTATCAAGGTTGGAAACAGGGGGGTGGTATTGATTATTACAGATGAGATTGGTTGCCTATTCATCCTGCACAGATGGGTCTAGTATGTCTCTTAAATGTAAGTACACTTGTCACCCATTGTCCATGGCTTTCTGGCTTCGGCTGAAATTTTGAGACACTCTCATTCCATATCCTGTGAGATAAGCCATGGACATCCAAGGAAGAGGAAGACATGAGGGAAGAGAACACAGTTACATTTGTCAACATTACAGTTTTTCTAGGACTCTAATGGCCTGCCTATGAGCCTCAGCAAACCACCTTAAATAGTAATTTTGGCTTGTTGGCTCATTTGAGCTGTGGCCACCCGAACTTAACTCTAGCTAGTGCTTCTATCAGTTTAATGATTGCAATTTTATCTCTTTGTTTCATTGGTAGCATATTTGTAGCCACATGGAGTCAGTCTACATCTTCCCTGCTTTGCATTAGGGATCACTGGGATGCTTAATTTCCTGTCAGTTACTATCTAATGTTCTTTCAAAATGAGCTTAGATAAATATTCATGCACCTAAATTTGGGTGTTGTTTTCTCTTCTATGCTGTGTTCCTTACAGCAAATTCATTTAAAGCCAATAATGACTGTCCACTGTCTCCAAAATGAACATTGAGTGTATTCCTCTTTGCTATGTGCTCTCCACGCAGATTATAGCACACGATTGGGATGCCATGTGGGAAAACTTGGATTTTACATTCTTTTTTAAAAAATTCTTTATTTAATTTTTCTTTGAACATTAAAGCAGTAGCCCATGGTTCTAATAACAGATGAAATAACATGAAACAAACACATATAAAAGATGAAGCTGTGGTGCCTGGCTGGCTCATTCAGTAGAGCATGAAACTCTTGATCTCAGGGTTATAAATTCGAGCCCCATGTTGGATGTAGAGATTACTTAAAAAAATAAAATCTTAGCAAAAATGAGAAAGCTGATTAATCTCTCTGTTTCCACCTCTGCCCCCACTACCATTTATTCACTGCCGCTCCCCTGGGATAACCAACTTTAAATACTTGTTAACACATATAAAAATATATATTCAGGTACACTGGGATTTTTTTTATCTGTTATCATAGAATATAATCAAACTCCATACAGTTCGATATTTCAGAAGATTTAATATAGTGTCTCCATTTTTTTTAAGGACCCTCAGTCTATGTATTCCAAATTACTTTTTTCATTTGACAGCATAACATACATTTCTCTGCAAGTTAGTAGATATATATTTACAACAATATTTTCTAATTTATACATAGCCTCTCTCATGCACACACACACATTATTTTTCATGGCAGAGTTTATGCCATAATACACTAAGGTACGATCATGTTGTTTGGTTTTCCATTTTATCTATTTATTTATTTGCATTCTCTCCCTATCTCTTCCCCTACTCCCCTATTCCTCTGCACAACCTCCTTTCTCCTCTAGGGAACTTATATGAACAATACAATGCAATTTTTCTGTGCTTTTCTCCGGACTTATAAAACTATACACAGATAGATAGATTTAAAAATCACTTTTTGCTTTACAAAAATGAGACTGTATTATATATGCTGATGTCCTACCTTAATATTCTCATGCAATCCTTACCAAAATCTCTTCATCTTGAATGGCAGAATGCTAATGTGTTCATCTTTATGGCTGCATAATATTTCATAGCATGAATGCGTGTAATATACCTGCCCATTCCTCTTTCCATGGACATTCACTTTGTTTCAATATTTTCCACTATGGATGATGCTGCAGTGAACATCATTGTACATATACCCTGGGGACTTTCATTTCCAGGAAATAGATTTCCAATTACAGGATTACAGGGTCGAAGACATGTATGTAATTTTAATTTTAATTAATATTGTCAGATTCCTTTCCGAAAGACTACATTTCCACCAGAAATCTTTGAGAGTAATTCTCCCAGTCCCAACCAGAAATAGGTAGTACCACTCCTTTGAACTTTTGACAATCTGATGAATAAAAAGTATTTTATTGTTATTTTAATTTGCATTTCTCTGACTCCCAGTGAGTGTGAGCATTTTTTAAAAGATTTTATTTATTTATTTGACAAAGAAAGTGAGATTACAAGTAAGCAGAGAGGCAGGCAGAGAGAGAGGAGGAAGCAGGCTCCCTGATGAGCAGGGAGACCAATGCAGGGCTCAATCCCAGGACCTTGAGATCATGACCTGAGCCTAAGGCAGAGGCTTTAACCCACTGAGCCACCCAGGCGCCCAGAGTGTGAGCATTTTTGCATATGTTTTTTGGCATTTTGTATTCGCTCTTCTATGAACATACTCTGCCCATTTAGGGTGTGTGTGTGTGTGTGTGTGTGTGTGTGTGTGTGCGTGCATGTGTGTTTTGGGGGGGTTTCCTTATCAACTTGTTATAGTTCTTTGTATATTATAGATATTAGCCCTGTTCTAGTCATAAGCTCTGTGAGAATGTTTTCCCACTCTGTCATTTATTTACTGGTTCAATTTGTATTTGCTACAGTTTGCCATTCAAAAGGCTTTTATTTTTTATGTTGCCAAATACGTCTTTTTGAAAACTGAAATCTGGATTTTCTATCTTAGTTGAGAAGATCTTTCACTCTAAGTTCATAGTTGTTGCCTGGTTATTTTCATACAATTTTTATTGTTTTATAATTTGTATAGTATGACAAGGGTATGTCTGTATTTTTTTTCCAGATGGATAACCAGTCATACCAGCACCACATGGTAATAAACTATTCTTTTCCTACAAGTGGAAATACCGCATTTGTCTTGTATTAAGTTCACATATGCCCTGGGGTCTTTTTCTGGGCTCTGGTGTTCTACTGACTTGATTTTCTGGTCCCACACCAATGCCGCAGAGATTTGATGGCAGTGGCCTTATGTTTGCATTCTGATATCTCATGAGGCAAGTTTTCTGTCACTATTCTTTGTTTTTATATTTTATTTTATGTTCTCAAGCTTTATTCTTCCATATGAGCTCTAAGATATTTTGATCCAACATTCTCTCATGTCCATTTAAAAAATCCAGTTAGGGGCGCCTGGGTGGCTCAGTGGGTTAAAGCCGCTGCCTTCGTTCGGCTCAGGTCATGATCCCAGGGTCCTGGGATTGAGGCCCACATCGAGCTCTCTGCTCAGCAGGGAGCCTGCTTCCTCCTCTCTCCTCTCTCTCTGCCTGCCTCTCTGCCTACTTGTAATCTCTCTCTCTGTGTCAAATGAATAAATAAAATAAATAAATAAATAAATAATCCAGTTAGAATCCAAACTGAAATTGCACTGAATTTGTATCTTAATTTTGAGAGGGTCGCCATTTTAAAAATGTCTTCCCATTCCAAGAATGTGGTAAGTCTTTCCTTTGGTTCAGATCTTGTTTGAAGTCCTTCAATAAGACTTTTACTTTTCTTCATTCAGGCCATATCCCTTTTGGGAAAAAAAAAAGGCTACATATCTCCTATAACAAATGGTAATTTATTTCCCCTCATTTTTAGTGCCCTTAGAGAAACTGAAAAAATGTAGACATTTTTTGATATTGAAACTTTAATCGATACAGTTATGGAGTTGCATGCAGTTATAAGAAATAATACAGAGAGATCTTGTGTGCCTTTTATCCAGTAACCTCGTGCAGAACCAGGGCGTTGATGTCGTACAATATACCCATTGTATTCAGATTTCCCCCAGTTTTACCTGTATTTATTTATTTGTGTTTGTACATTTTGTTCTATATAATGTTATTATATATGTAAGTTCGTGTATCTACTATCACAGTCAAGATACTCAATAAAACTGGGGGGAAGGAGAGAAACCATAAGAGACTCTTAATCTCATGAAGCAAACTGAGGGTTACAGGGGGGTGGGATGGTAGGAATAGGGTGGATGGGTGATGGACATTGGGGAGGGTTTGTGCTTTGGTGAGTGCTGTGAAAGGTGTAAGCTTGATGATTCACAGACCTGTACCCCTGGGGCAAATAATAATAATAATAAAAACTGGGGGGGAAAAGATACTGAATAATTCTATCACAACAAAGAGCCTTCATATTTCACTTTTATAACCACAGACACCCATCTACTCCCTTTTCCCTAACTTCTGGCAACCACTAAACTGTTCTCTATTTCTGTAATTTTGTCATTTGCAAAATAGAATATACATGGAATTATACAGTATGCAACCTTTTGGAATTGGCGTTTTTCCCCTCAGCGTAATTCCCTGGAGTTTCACCCAGGTTGTTTGCATGTATCAATAGTTCATTCCTATTTATTGCTTAGTAGTATTTTAGACAGAGAGAAAGAAAGCACAAGCGGGAGGGGCAGAGGGAGAGGGAGAGAGAATCTGAAGCAGACTCTGTGCTGAGCACGGAGCCCAATCCAGTGCTCACTCTCACGGTCCTAAGATCATGACCTGATCCAAAATCAAGAGTCCGTTGCTTGACTGACTGAGTCACCCAGGCACCCTGAGGGAAAAGTTTTTAAAATTTTGATGAGGTCCATTTCATTCACTTTTCCTTTTATGGCTCATGTTTTTGGTGTTAATCATAAGAAACCCTTGTCACCCTTAAATCCCAAAGACCGTTCCTACATTTACATGCAAGTTTGAAATCCATTTTGAAGTAACTTTTGTACCACATATGAGATTTAGGTCCAGATTATTTTTTCCCTTTGTGCGTCTGTCTGTTCCAGCATCATTTATTGAAATGGCTATTCCTCCTCCATTGAATTTCGTTTGCATCTTTGTCAAAACTCACTTGAGCATATTTGTGTGAGTCCATTTCTTTATTTTGAACCATAGAATTATGTGTCTTTCCCCCCACTAATACCACACTCTCCTAGTTGCTGTAGCTCTATTACAAGCCTTACTATCAGGGAGAATGATTCTTCCCATTTTATTGGAAATAATTTGTCAGGACTGTTTTAGCTATTCTAGGACCTGTTCCTTTCTATAGAAATATTAGAATAAGCTTGTTTATGTCAACCAAAACTCTTGCTGGGATTTTGATAGGAATTGCATTAAAGTTATACATTAATCTGGGGAGAAGTGACATCTTTGCAATGTTTAGTCTCCCTGTCCATGAACACAGTATGCCACTTCATTTGATTTACGTTGTCAGCATTTTATAACTTTCAGAATACTGATCATGTGCACACTTTGTTAAATTTACACCTAATGATTTCATTTTCTTTAGAGTGATTGCAAATGGTATTGTGTTTTATATTTCATTTTCACGTTCATCGTTAGCACATAGAAATGTGATTAATTTTGGTGTGTTGATCCTGTACCTTATGATCCTGCTGAATTCAGTTGTAGGAGGTTTTTTCATTTGCTTTTTTCTTTTTGGAGATTCCTTGGGATTCTCTGTATAGACAATCGTGTTATCTCCAAACATTATTTCTTCCTTTCCAGTTTGTATGTTTTTTATTCTTTTCTTGCCCTCTAGCAGTAACGAGACTTGTCAGTTCTATGTTGAATAATAGTAATGAAAGTAGACATACTTCTTATTTCCAATCATAGGAGAAAGCATTTGGTTTTTCACCATTAAGTATCATTTTAGGTATAGGATTTTGCAGATGTTCTTTATTAATTTGAGATAATTCTCCTCTATTTCTATCTTGCTGAGAATTGGTTATATTTTATTTTTCATCATGAATGGGTACTGGACTTGGTCAAATATCTTTTCTTTGTTAAATGATGTGATCATAATAATAATATGATCTTTCTTCTTTAGCCTGTTGATACAATGGATTACACTGATTAATTCTAAAATGTTGAACCAACTTTGCATACCTAAAAGTAATCCCACTTAGTCATGGTATATAATTTTTTAAATGATATCTTGGATTCAAATTACTAATATTTTGTTGGAATTTTTATGTCTAAATAATACTGGCCTCATGACATGAGTTGGGAGGTATTCCTTTTGTTTCTATTTTTTGGAAGAGATTGTGTAAAACTGGTTAATTATCCTTTAAATATTTGACAAAAGTCTTCAGTGCAGTTATCTGGGCCTAGGTATTTCTTTGGGGGGAAATTTTAAATTAAAACTTCAATTTTTAAATAGCTATAGAAGGATTTATTTTGTCTATTCCATCCTGATTGGATTTGGTAGTTGGTGATTTTTAAGGAATTGGTTCATTTTTTTTTAAGTGTCAATTTTATGAATACAAAGCTCTTTACAGTATTCCCTGCAGGATTTGTAGTATCATCCCTGTTACTCTGGTTTGTGTCATTTTTTTTTTTGTCTTTGTCAGTCTTGCTAAAGATCATCAATGTATTACTTTTTTTGAAGGACCAGCTTTTTTTTTTCATTGATTTTTCTCTGTCTTCTGATTTGCAATTTCATTAACCTTTTTTAAAGTAAGCTCTATGTCCAAGGTGGGGCTTGAACTCACAACCCCAAGATCAAGTGTCACATGCTCTACTGACTGAGCAAGCCTCTACTGACTGAGGCACCCTTGTTTTGCTTTTTTTATGGCTTTCCTTCTACTTGATTGAAAACTTATTTTGCTCTTCTTCTTCTTCTTCTTCTTCTTCTCCTTCTCCTTCTCCTTCTCCTTCTTCTTCTTCTTAGTTTCTTGAGGTGGGAACTTAAATGACAGATTTAAGACCTTCATTTGCTTCTAATGTAGGTGTTTAGTGCTATAAATTTTCCTCTCAGCATTGCTTTAGCTGCATCCCACATATTTTGATATATTTTTTACTTTCTTTCTATTATTTGTGTTTTTTTAATTTCTGTTGTGACTTCTTCTTTGACCTGTGGGTTTGGAAGTATGTTGCTTAATTTCCCCATGTTTTCCTGTTGTTTTTCTGCTACCAATTTCAATTTGATTCTACTATGGTAAAAATTACACTCTGTATGATTTAAGTTATTTAAAGTTGGCTCAGGTTTGTTTTATGACCCAAAATATGGTCTATCTTGGTGAGTGTTCCAGGAATACTTGAAAGCAAAATGTATATTCTGTTATTATTGGGTGAAATATTCTATGCATTTCAATGACCTCCATTGATTGATTGACTATGTTGTTCAGATCTCCAGTATCCTTGCTGCTTTTTTGTCTAGTGGTTCTTTCAGTTGCTGAGAAGGATAGCACCTTTCTTTTAAGTTCATTACTGGTTATTTTATGTAGATGCTATTATGAAAGAAATTTTTTCCTATTTCCATTTTCTGGCATTTATTGGTAATGAGCAAAGTTACTGATTTTTTTTAAAAAGATTTTATTTATTTGTTTGTGAGAGTGCATGCATACAAATCAAGTCAATAGCAAAAACTTTACCTGGTCTTTTCCATGTTTATATTATTTTTTTTCATTGAATAGAATCTTAAACATAACATTGGGTGATACTTGAAATTATGAAAATCCCTGCTGGATTCTAATTTTAATCGACATGATTTTAGTATTTAGTATTTAATGGTTTGCAATAATATTTGCTAGTTTGGGGTAGTCTTTTGTTATGAAACCAATTCTTTTGCATTTCTACCTTCTTTAAAATTTTATCCCCCCCCCCAAATTTTTACTCTGAGTCACTTTTTTAAAAACATTATTTCATGGATTAAAGGATGTATGTCTTTTTTTTTTTTGAGGAATGTAAGGGTCTAGGTATGTTTATTAAATCTATTGCATTGATTTCTTCCTTCTAATTTCCTTACCTATTTTTGTTTATTTTGTCTAATTCTAAAAAGGGGATGTTAACATTTCTCAACATAATTTAATTTTTATGAGGTTTTCCCTTGTGTTTCCCTTAGCTTTTATTTTATCTAGGTGGTGGTTTTAAAATATATTCACAGATATTTTGACACTTCTAATTCTCCTACCTTTGAATATGGACTGGATTTAGTTACTTGTTTCTAATAAACAGAAAGATACTATGTGACCTGTGAGGCTCCACCTGCTCTCTCTTGAGGATATTTAGTTCTGGGGGAAGCCAGCTACACAATATCATGTGGACACTCAGCAGTGCCAGAAGAGCTGATGTGCAAAGGAACTAAGGCTTCTGACCAATAGCCAACCAACTTGCTGGCCAGGTGGATGAGCCCGTTTGGATGAAGATCCTACAGCCCCAGTTCAGCCTTCAGATAACGGCAGCCCTGGTCCACATCATGAGTTCATCTTCAAGAGACTTCAGGCCAGAGCCTCTTAGCTAAGTCACTCTTGACCCACAAACACTGTGAGAGATAATAAATGCTTAGTGTTGTTTCAAGCCACTAAGTTTTGGGATAATTTGTTACAGTCATAGATAACTAATGCCGTGTCTATAAATTCTACTGAGATTAATTTGCTATTTGATGCTGTTTCTCAAGTCTTTTCCTCAACTGGTGTTATGTGTATGATATCTTTTCTGAATCCTTATGTAGAAAGACAGATGTCTTTCCACACTAACAGACTTGTTTGGGTCTAGAGTTCTCGGATTTCTGGACTTTTTCCTCAGTACTTTGTAGTTTGCTCCACTGTCTTTTAGCCTCCAAAGCTGAAGATAAATCACCTGCCTGTCTGATTCTTTTTCTTTATAATTTACCCATTCCCCTCCCCCACCCCTGGAGCCTTTTAAGATTTTCCCTTTCTCTTGAAGTTCAAGAACGTTACCAGTATATGCCTGGATATATTTCTCATCGATTATGCCTAGAACTTAGAAAGCCTCTTGAATTTGCAGACACTGGTCTTTCTTTAACACAAAAAAATTTTAACATATTTTCACAAAATATTTTCTTCTATATTCTTCTATTACCTCTCCTCCATCTGCTCCTTTTCCTCAGTCTAGAACCAATCCTTCAGGGTCTATTATCCAAATCTCTCATCTTTTTGTTTGTTTGTCTGTTTATTATGATTTCCATTTCTTTGTATTTTTGCCCTGTCATCTGAGATCTTTCTTACACTGAATTTTCCGTTAACCTGAGTCTCAAAAATGACCTTCATTTTATTAAATTTTTAGTCTGAAAATCATGGTTTGGTTTGATTTATCTGCAGAGTATCTCTTTTATGCTGCACAGAGATCTCCTTAGGGTTCTTATTGAAATTTTTCTTGATGTGCAATTGCTATCTGTCTCTTCCAGCAGCTCTAGTTCATAACAGAACTCAATCTGATTGTGGGATTTGTGCTCTCTCTTTTTGGTTGTAGCTTTAGTATCGGTGGGCCTCAGACGGTGGAAGGGAAGTAGTCTCTGATGATGTGATGGTATAGTGGCAGAGAGGTCCTCATGAAGGAAGGAAACCCTTCTGCTCCCTGATCTCTTCAACTTCTCCTGGCCTCAGTTTGGTTCCTTCCCAGTTACTTGGGGTCAAGGAGAATATGCATACTTACACAGGGCAGAAAACAACCTGCTGGTAGGCCAACCATATCAGGACACCATCAAGAGGTCCAAGTACCAGAACCACCATTCTCAGGTCTTTATATCAGGACTACCCTATTCTGACCCCCAGCTTCTGTCCCTCCCACAGCTGAGAAAGCATCACCTTCAGTGACTCCCACTGCCCAGGTCCCTCCGGGGGACTTTTTCATATTCATCCAGATTGTTTTTCATGCTCAATGGGTAGTGTGCAAATAAAGTCTTTGTGAGTCCTGTAAACAGAAAAACATACTTGGAACTAAAATTTCAGGGAACATTTTATGTATTCCTTACAGAACTCAAACCAACCAAATGATTTTTGTTTAGACTCTCAGATGTGAATATGTGTATGTAGACATCAAGCATGAGAAATGTCAAACCTGGCACGAAATCTCAACAAATGGCAGAATCTATGGTTTTAGAATGGAATGGTTATTTGATCTCGATGCAAACCTCAGCATATTTCTTCTTCTTGTTTTTGTATCCTCTGGAAAGCTATAATTTGAATTTAAGAGCAGTAGTTAGGAGCAAAATGCTAATCAAAATCAGAAAACCATGTATTACGTGAGTGAGGCTCTATGTAAAACAGAACTCAGCATCCATCTTTGAAGACTTGAAGCACTTTTTCCAACCCCAGCATTAGTCCTTCATACATCCCAAATTTCTTCTTGCAGACCTCAGGACTTCCCCAGATTGCTTCTCTTCTTAGCCATGACCATTCCAATTTTTCTTCCAGAAGTTTCTTTTTTTCAAGGTTGGCCTCAGAGGGGGGCTACTCCAGTTACTTTTGAAGCAAGCACACAAGCCTTTTGATTTTAAGGGTTTTCAATGCTCCACATTGAGAAACAGGGGGTTACAAATAAACAAACAGTGGGAAAGTTACAGAAGTTTAAGAATTTACCAAAAGTTATCTTAAATACGTGTCCCTAGGCTACAGTAAAATGTATCTGTGGCTAGGAGGCCTTACTCAGGCTGTCTCTCTGGTTGCCTACGTTGAGAGTTGCAAGAACAAGCCCCAGGGACCTCCTTGTTCCATTTTACATCATTCTGTTATTGCTTTGGCCACAGCTCAGGAAGATCTTCCTTCCCCTGCCCACACCCTCAGCCCCTCTCCATTTCCTCCAGGCTGAGATGTTCCCATAATCTTATTTGAGTAGAACTTCAGGGCATCTGGGTGGCTCAGTTGGTTGAGTGACTGCCTTCAGCTCAGGTCATGATCCGGGAGTCCTGGGATCGAATCCCGCATCGGGCTTCCAGCTCCATGGGGAGTCTGCTTCTCTCTCTGACCTTCTCCCCTCTCAAGCTTTCTCTCTCTCAAATAAATAAATAAAATCTTAAAAAAAAAAAAAGAACTTCATGTGGGCCCTTGTAGTTCATATAAATGCCTACAGACATTTGAAGTGGGTCATTTATATCCCCAGTGAAGTTCCGTGTTTATAATCTTCACACAGGACATATCACTTAAGGTTATTCCTTAACGAGTATCCCAGACTGAAGGAACTATGAAGCAATCTGTCCTTACTTCTCAGTAATAGGCCCACATGTAGTTCACAGCTCCAAATCTAAGTGGAATCATGTAAGTTTGAGCAGAGGTTGAAAGAAAATTGAAATGATTATTCTAAAGGTCTGGAAAATAAGACAATGTTAAGAAAGTTAGAGGGTCGCCTGGTGGGTCATTCAGTTAAGCATCTGCCTTCAGCTCAGGTCATGATCTCAGGGTCCTGGGATGGAGCCCAGCTTCAGCTTCAGGCTCCCAGGTCAGCAGGGAGTCTGCTTCTCCCTCCCCCTCTTCTTCTCCCCCTGCTTGTGCTCGCTTTCTCTCGCTCTCTCAAACAAATACATAAATAATCTTAAAACAAAAACAAAAACTTTCTCCCTCTCCCTCTGCCCCGTCCCCTAAAATAAATAAATCAATCTTAAAAAAAGAAAAAACAAAACAATAAAGTTTATCAATCTTGATACTATTAACATTTTGCTATAATTCTTTGGGGTGTAATGTGTTTGTGTATGTGTGTGTGTGTTTGTGTGTGTGTGTGTGTGTGTGTGTGTGTGTAGAACCATCCTGTGCATTGCAAGGAGTTTAGCAGTGTGCCATGCCTCTACCCATTATATGCCAGTAGGTAGCACTTCCCCTCCAGTTGTGACAACCAAGAAAGTCTTCAAATATTGCCAAATGTCCCTTAGGGGTAAAATCATCTCCCCACCCTGTCGAAAATGACTGGGTTAAAGGAATTAAAATAGTCAGCATAAAGAAGAGCTTTTAATTACAGTGTCCAAATATGTGAGGGGCTCTCACACTGAAGACCGTCATCAGTAGCTTTTTGTTTCCAGAACAGGAGAATTTCAGCTCAAAGTATTTGAATAAAACAGTTGATTAATTTCTTGTGAAGCTTGTTATGTACTGACGTGGTTTACTAAAAAGGAATGGAATTCCCTCTTCTGCCAGTCTTTAAGATGAGATAAAATCCTTTATTTCTAGGCAATTCTGATGCAATCATTCCTTAGAGGAGATGTCCTGGAAGACCTTTCGGCCTGTCCTCTTTGATCTGGCCCCCAGTGGGAGCCGCCAGGTAACACGTAACGTGACCCAACACCAGTACCATCCTGTTGATCAGATGGGACTTTTCCAAACAGACAAAATGAAATGTGAGTGACGGTTATTATTTTGACATTATTAGAAGTGATATAGGAATCCATAAAATTGTCCTTCAATATTTTCCTTTAAAGATATTTCTTAAGGGATTTGGAAGAAATGTGATTAGTTCTAGGTTACATTTGGTATTACTGTGAATTATTTATTCACTCTAAGTGGTAGGAAGAAATATTGCTGGTACTTTTTAAGAGCCACAAGATGAGAACGTGGAGTCTGTGTAAAAGGAGAGTCGAATGCCTAGAAAAGAAGCTACTGGAAAGAGAAAGAAATTGCCTGATATCTTTTACAACTTATTTATACTCCCACCTCATTCCAGAAAGAATTAAGGCTGATTTCTAGATAATCACCAAATTTTTAAGCTCATGAGTCCACAGTAATATTAGTATTTAATAACGTATGAGAAAGAATTCTTTTTTTTTTTTTAAAGATTTTATTTATTTATTTGACACACAGAGAGAGAGATTACAAGTAGTCAGAGAGGCAGGCAGAGAGAGAGGGAGAGGAGGAAGCAGGCTCCCCGCTGAGCAGAGAGCCGGATGTGGGCCTCGATCCCAGGACCCTGAGATCATGACCTGAGCCGAAAGCAGAGGCTTTAACCCACTGAGCCACCCAGGCGCCCGAGAAAGAATTCTTGAAGACTGTAATCAAACTAGTGCTTCAAATTCTGGAACTACAGTATAGAACAATGCTGCTTTGTGTCTATCTTTGCTATATGATAATAGCTCATTCATTTAAATATATCAACCGGTCAGATATCTTATTTGGTTTTTCAAAATTATTTTAATTTTTTATTATATAATTTTACATTTTGGAGACTTAGAAATAGTCTCAAATATATCAGTTAGGGTTCTTTTTATTGCAAGTTACAGAAAACCCAGTACAAACTAGTGTAAGGATAAAAAGAAAGCAAAACAAAAATGGAGAAGAGGATTTACTGGATCTTGTAGCTTAGAAGCCCTTGTGTAGAGCAGACTCCAAACATGCCTGGGTCCTGGGCTTAAATTTAAAAAAAGAATGGTTTTACCGGCACACACCATGTAGCAAGATGGCTGCAGAATTAAAGGAGAGTCTCCCTTTCTAGTGGCTGACATGAAATCATGTGCCCATCCCTGAAACAGTCATGGTTGTCTAAGGAATGCGATAACCTAACTAGCCTATCTAGTCACCTCTGGATTCAGGAATGGACGCACACCCGCAGAACCACATGGACTGAGAGGAAGAAAGGGTGTCCAAATAAAAACCAGGACTGTTATTGGAAGGAGAGTGAATGGATGTTAGGCAGCTAAGAACATATGTCCATCACATATACATTACTCGTATTTGGGTATTTCACTAAAGCTCTTAGTTTAGGACACATATCATTGAGATATAGGGTGATAGCTTCTGTTCAGAATTATTGGAGCATAGACTCTTGATAGTCTCCTAGTAAGCATCCTCCCCTTTTTCTGGAGTAAGGGAATTTTTATCCAGGCACATGGCTACCCAGAATAAATACTACATTTCCCACCTCCCTTGAGCTATGTGTAGCCACGTGACAAAGCTCTAACCAATGAGATGTGAGTAGAAGTGATATATACAATTTCCATGTCAAATCCTAAAAGGGAAAGTGGGCTAGGCTACTCTTTTATATCAATATATATTTATTACACACATATTTATATTAAAATATGTTTATTTTACTTTTCATATTTTTAAATAACATACTTCTGTGTACATTATATTAAATATGTATATATATATTAATACATATAACCAACATTTCAAAGAGCAAGAAATATTTAGCCAGGGGAAAACTTAAGATAATGGCTCTACAGTAAGTTTTAAAGGATTTTAGCATGTATTCTCTCTTTTTAACCACTGAAATAACTTTTAACCTCAGTGGGGCGTCATGTTATTTAACACTTTACCAAATTACTCGCCTTTCCTGCTTTAATGTGCTGATGTTCCCCAAGAGGAGGGCATTCTCATTCTGCTTTCACATTCGATAGACTCCAGGTAAGAGTCACTGACTTAGCAGATATAAGGAAGCTGGTCTTCAAGAATTGAAGTGCTGTCATGGGAGATGGGCAGGCTTGTTTCTTTTTCTTTTTTTAAAGATTTTATATATTTATTTATTTGTCAGAGAGAGAGAGAGAGAGAGAGCACAAGCAGGCAGAGTGGCAGGCAGAGGCAGAGGGAGAAGCGAGCTCCCTGCTGAGCAAGGAGCCCGATGCAAGGAGCCCGATGTGGAGCTCGATCCCAGCACCCTGGGATCATGACCTGAGCCCAAGGCAGCTGCTTAACCAACTGAGCCACCCAGGCATCCCAGACAGGCTTGTTCTTGTGAAGCAATAATAAAACTTCACAACAAACCTTGCCAAATATGGAATACGGCTGAGAGTTCCTATTTTTGGAGGTGTTTAAAGAGATAGTGGATGATTATTTATTAGAGATGCTGTCAAAGGGACTGATGCCTTTCCACCTCTAATTTGGATTTCAAGATTCACATTCATTTGAAAAGTAATCCCAGGATATATGAAGCTGGGAGGCCAGGAGGCTCTCTTGTTACTTTGAAGTCAAAACAGTGCAAAATGGTTTCATTGTCTGGTCTGAAATATTTGATTTTTGAAACTCTCAGTCATTCACATTAAAACATACTGAAAAAAAAATCCCAAGGACAAGCCAAAAAAACAAATGTCACCATCTCAGTCCAAGCTGCACTATAGTCCACCTCTACAAGTCTATGATCTGGATGGAATTCACTGTATAAGAAACTAAATGTCTAAAGCCCAGGGATGTCAGTAAATTTGTGAAGTAGGTAATATTTGATTTCAGAGTTTTCCCGTTCTTGGCATTATTTCCCCTTTTCTGGGCACTTAAAAAAAATCATCGTCTCTAAGATTTAGGTCCTTCACTGATGTCTGTCCTTGGGACAGGCTGTAAATTGAAACATCTTTTTTTTTTAAGGTTTTATTTATTTATTTGACACACACAGAGAGAGAGATCACAAGTAGGCAGAGAGGCAGGCAGAGAGAGAGGAGGAAGCAAGCTCCCTGCTGAGCAGAGAGTCTGATGCAGGGCTCCATCCCAGGACCCTGGGATCATGACCTGAGCCGAAGGCAGAGGCTTTAACCCACTGAGCCACCCAGGGAGCCCTGTAAATTGAAACATCTTGAGGCTCAATCAGATTTAGGTTCAACTTATTGGCATGAGTACTTTGTGAGCATTTGTATACTTTCATCCGGAGGCGCAAAATATTTGATTATCTCTTTCTGTAATGCTAAGATTGATCAGTGGATTCAGGCAAAGCCAGGAAATCATGCACTATCAAGTTCTCTGTCAGTTTTTCACCTAATGCTTTTAAGAGCCATTGATGATCTTTGCTTACATCCATTATTTCAATAGAGGTCCCCACACAGTGATATTTTAATTCTATCATGCCTGCTTCATTTATTAGCTAGAATATCTCTGTAAAGGGAAACTTCATTTCAACAACTAATGGTTGCCTTCATGTATGGTTTGTACAGCAAAGGCAGACAATCGTTTGATGCTTTCTTATTTATAAGGTTTTAGAATTACAAGTTGGTTCCTAAAAGAAAAATGCTAGTATTTCTCTCTGCTCTCAACAAGGCCAAATGTGTGGGGAAAGATTCTGTCACTAACTACTCAGAATTAGCCCAGAAATGTTGGGGGCTCAGCCCTACAAGACTGCCCCCAATCTCAGATGCTAGTTGCAAATTTCAGGTACGATCACCGGCTAAACCCCAAGACTCAACCTTTTTTGCTCACGTTCCTGTACCTACCAACCTTTGTCCCACATTTTTCCTTAAGCTCTCCTTTCGCCCTTATCTCTTAACTCAGAGAAAAGACCCTATGGGCATAACATCCCATGATGGAAAGGGAAACTATCCCTCACGCAGTTGACGACAGCCGGGAGGAAGGATTCTAGTGGCCCAGACCTCCCAGACTAGTTTGAGCTCACCCCCAACTCGTGCCTGTGCAGGTAGACCATGGAGTGACCTCTGGAATGACCCACAATTTCTCTTAACTTATTATAGTAGGAAAATTTCCGCCCAAAGAGGAGAACAAGTCTCATTTACATAACATATAATGTATGTAACAGGCATGTTTGCGTAAGGCTCAGGTGTAAACTTATGCCTGCCTCTATGTACAATGACAAGGCTCCCCTATCTAAATGTTCATCCTAACCCCAAATAAAAGGAACCCCTCTATGTCTGTTTGGAGAGTCACAGTTTTGAAAGTTATTCCTGGTGGTCTCCTTTTTTGCTGCGAGAAGTTTCCTTCGTGCGGTAACTCACCAGGTGTACTGCCACCTGTGACTCCCCACGGAGCAAACTCACATTCCTTTGGTTACAGGACCTGTGCTTCTGACCAACTGGCTACAA
This sequence comes from Ailurus styani, assembly GCA_002007465.1. Lineage (NCBI taxonomy): Eukaryota > Metazoa > Chordata > Mammalia > Carnivora > Ailuridae > Ailurus > Ailurus styani. The sequence continues at coordinate 5,683,059 of LNAC01000043.1, forward strand.
ATCAGGGGTTCCCACAATCTCCCCTTAGGTTTGATAGCTTGCCAGTATGACTCACAGTCCTCGGGGAAGCACTTATTGGTACCGTTTTATTATAAAGGATGCGACCGAGGAAGAGCTAAGTGGAAGAGGTGCAAAGCACAGGGTGTGGGCAGGGAGCCTGGACCTTTCATAGGCCCACCGCGTTCCCAGCATTCTGGTGTGTTCACCGACCCCGGAGCGCTCTGAACCTTGTTGTTTAGGTTTTGAATGACTGCGGCATTCTGTGAGCAGATTTGATTAAGTGGACACTGATGAGTAAGTCCAGCTCCAGCCTCTCTCTCATCCCCAGAGGCTGGAGGTGGTGCTGAAAGTTCTGACCCTCTAATCAAGGGGCTGGTTCCCCTGACAACCAGTCCTCCTAAATCCCATAGGTAGGGGTTTGTCAAAGCCACATCATTAACATCAATTTAGGTGTAGTTGAAAAGGACTTGTAAATAGCAAAAGATACTACTCTTGCTCCTGTCACACAGGAAATTTCTAGGGTTTTAGGAGCTCTGTGCCAGGAACCTGGTGCAGAGACCAAATACATATTTCTTTTTTTTTTTAAGATTTTATTTATTTATGGGAGAGAGAGAACGCGTGCACACAAGCGGGGGCGGGGGGGAGGGTGGGCAGAGGGAGAGAGACAAGCAGACTCCCTGCTAAGCGGGGAGCCCCACATGAGGTTCAATCCCAGGACCCTAAGATCATGACCCCAGCCAAAGTCAGACGCTTAAACACTCAGGTGCTCCCAAATACATATTTCTTATTATGTCGCAGTTCTCTAGCATCTTCTAAAGGTGCCTCATGGGGGTTTCTTTCTTCCTTCCTCTCTCTCTTCCTCTTTCTTTCATCTTTTCTTTTTTTTTTTTTCTATCATCATTAAATCTATCTACCTATAAGATGAACCTAAGTAAGGCTAGGTAAAGTTATTATTAATACACACTTTTTTTCAACTTTTACATTGTAAAAGGAAATCAATTCCACATCCTCCTGTGTAATACATTTAAGATATTATGGTGTCCATAATCGGAAGGTCCTGAGTCAGTCTCCTAAGATACTTTAGTGTATTAGTCCAATCTGGCTGCTATAACAAAATACCACAGCCTGGGTAGACTAGGAACAACAGAAATTTATTTCTTACAATTCTGGGGACAAGCAGTCCAAGGTTATCATCATGCCAGCAGATTCAGTGTCTGGTGGGGGTCCCCCTTCCTGGTTCATAGGTTGGGCCCTCTCATGTATCCTTATATGCTGAAAGGGGCAAGGGATCTCTGTAAAATCTCTTTTATAAGAATGTTAATCCCAGGGCGCCTGGGTGGCTCAGTGGGTTAAAGCCTCTGCCTTCGGCTCAGGTCATGATCTCAGGGTCCTGGGATCGAGGCCCGCATCGGGCTCTCTGCTCAGCAGGGAGCCTGCTTCCTCCTCTCTCTCTGCCTGCTTCTCTGCCTATTTGTAATCTCTCTCTGTGTGTCAAATAAATAAATAAAACCTTTAAAAAAAAAAAAAAAAGAATGTTAATCCCACTCATGAGAACTCTACCCTCATGTTCTAAGGACCTTGTAAAGGCCTTACCTCGTAATACTATTACACTGGACATTAGGTTGTCAACATGTGAATTTTAGGAGGACACAGACATTCAGATCATGGTATATGGGTTTTTTTTTAAGTAATTGAAAGGTAAACTAAATACTGATTTTCTTTTAGTAACAAGATGAAAAATTAAAATTAAGAAATTATAGATCTACAAAGGGGATACTTTCTTACTTCTAGAAAGCAAGTGAGGTAAAGATGCACTAGTCATATTTATAGTAAAAAACTTTTTTTTAGTAAAATTTTATTTGACTCAGGAAACATAGCATCTTCCCATTTCTCAAAATCTAATCTCAATCCAGAAATATTTGTAATGCTTTTCTGAGGTGTTATTATTCAGAATAATCCAAACAGACTGCTTATCTAAATCTATTACCTTCCAGAGAAATCGTCTTGCTTGCAGTGCAAACTTTTGTATCACTAGACATTATAAAAGGTACAGAAACTTTAGGTGTAGGGACAAAAATGATTAAGACGGAGAATACCAGGGGCCAGGAATTCCCTTGGTTGTTCCCTCCCCCAAAACCTGCAAATGGCACCTGCTAACAGCTTTCTCTGTTCTGACAGCCAGCAGTTACCTTGAGCTGGAAAATAAATTTAGCCAATAACTTGCTAGATGATTAAGTTCTCTTAAGTCATTTAAATACATATTTTTGACATGCCAAGTACTTCAAAGGTGCTGGTGATGCCAAAGTGGAAATCTGGGGTCTCTACCCTCAAGGAATTACAGTAGAGTGGTGAAGCAGACAAGACAAGGCGGACAGTCTTCCGAAAGAGCTCTGATAAGGCCCGAGTGTGATTCTTTTTCCTCCAAAATAATTATTACATAATAACTCTGAGCGAAGAGGTATATCTTGCATTCAACTATATTAACATTTCCCTGACACTCTTTCTGCTCACTAGTCTCCAAGGGACTAGTCTCCAAGGGATGCAAACACAATGACATCCTTGGCTCGTCACACCATGCAAGCCAGAGCTCATACTCAGACAGTGTTTCCAGTGCAGTTATGGGTCGGCTTGCCATATAAAGACCTTTCATGTTTCCGCCTTGGAATTCAGGTTGAAGTCACAAATGATCAATTAATATCAAAAAGATTTAAACATGCATGTATGTGGTCACTGAAAATCCGTGTTGATTTCTAGTTTCTTTTTTTTAAATTTTACTTTCTTTAGCTCCAGACCCTGTGTTTAAATGAAATCGACCCTTGGCGTAAAAATAAAGGCTGCCACCCCCGTTCCCAATTTCCAGGTATCTCTGTAGAAACCCCACTGTGTTTTTGTTTTGTTTTGTTTAGAGCACTGGTTGCAACATAACCAAAATGTAAGCAAAAACCTTAAACTTGGAATTTTTTGCAAGGGCTTATGTTCAGGCTCTTCAAGAATGTACATCGTCTTGTTTCATGTAATAATAATAATAATAGTAATAATAATAATATCTTGTATTTTATGATGCTTTTCACTTTTGGAAGGCCTTTTCAATGAGTTACCTCAGATTTTGTGGTCTGTGTCCTCTCCAGTTTTAATGTAGTCATTTCTAATTTCATGGTCTATGTCTGAGAGCCATTTGGTATTATAATATATTCATGGATTTTCCTGCTTAAGCAGTATTGCCCTTCAAGTGAGTAGATCTCTTCTCAGCAAGTATGAATCGACAGTTATTTTCCTTAAGCTCAGTTATCATCAAGTACTGATTGATCCACATACTTGCAACAAAGTAATTAATCAACCTATTAACATATGCTGTAATAAAGAGAAAATCCCTAATTCTTTCAAAATGCTTGTGTACAATCTCTTTTATAATCTATGTAAATACATCATTTATTTCTCATGGTATATTATTATAACATCAAATCGAAATTTTTAAAAAAAATTTGCAACATTCATTCATTGTTGTTTATATTTTTCACTGTTAAGGGATTATAACCAAATGATAACTGGTCATGGGGTAAAGGAAGGAGCAAGAATGCAATCTGCTAAAGTGGCTTAAAGTATTAAACTCAATTTGCAAAATCACATTGAATGTATTACCATCCAAATTAAGACCTTAAAGTGCAGAAGGTTCTTGCAATGCAGCAAACAATGAAAAGTCAAAAATGGAAAGGCATCCAGCCTGAAATGAATCACCACACAAAGTAAGAAAAATAGAAACACCCACAGATTCCATTATTTGAAGGGAAAAAAAACTTACTTCTTCTATTTTACAGTGGAGAACAGTAAAAAGATGAGGGAAATGGCATGAGAGAATGGGGCAGTTTTCTTCCAGGGACAATTATTTAACTTAAGAATGAATGGCTTTAAACCCATGAAACTCTATACGTAATTTAAGAAGTTACGATGTTGAGATTTAAACCATTTAAACCAATAACTTTGTTTTCCTACAACCAGAAACACTTGTTCATTGAAGAAGAAATAGATGAACAAAACATAATAAACCCATCATCCAGATATAGATACTGTTAACACTTTTAAAAATTCTATTGCGACTCACCTACTATGCAATTCACCCATTTCGAGTGCACAATCCAATGTCCTTTAGTCTGTTTACTGGGTTGTCCAACCATCACCATATTATAATTTTAGGGGGGCACGAGGCTAAAGCTCAGTCAGTACGGCATACGACTCTTTATCTCAGGGTCATGAGTTCAAGCCCCGTGTTCAGTGTGAAGCCTACTTAAAAAAAAAAAAAGAACCATCACAATATAATTTTAGAACATTTCATCACCCCAAAGAATCCCATTAGTTGTCACTTCTCATTTTCTTTACCACACATCCCCCCTACTCAGCCCTAGGCAACCATTAATCTGCTTTTCTGTCTCTCTAGGTTTGCCTACTCTGAACTTTTCATATAAATGGAATCGCATTTTGTGAATGACCTCTTTGTCTTAGCTTAATGTTTTCAAGATCCAAGTTGTAGTATATATCAATACTTAATTTCTCTTTGTCAAATAATATTCCATTGTATGGATGTACCATACTTTGTTTATCCATTTATAAGGCACATTATGTTGTTTCCATTTTCTAACAGTCACAAATAATGCTGCTACGAATATCATATCAAACAAGTTTTTGTTTGAACACCTGTTTTCAGTTCTCTTGAAATCTAGGAGTGGAATTTCTGAATCATACAGTAACTCTGTGTTTAACATTTGAGGGACTGACAGGCTGTTTTCCAAAATGACTGTGTACCACCTACAATCCCATCAGCAATGTATGAAGTTTCCAATTTCTCCACATCCTTGCCAACACTTGTTATTGGCTGTTTTTTTTTCCCTAATAACCATCATAATTAGTGTGAAGTGAACATTGAAGTTTTGATTTGCATTTCCCTAATAATTAATGATGTCGAGCCTCTCTTCGTGTGTTTATTGGCTATTTGCATACCTTCTGTGGAGAAATATCTATTCAAATCCTTTGCCCTTTTAAAAAAATGGGTTATTTTTCTTTTTATTGTTGAGTTTTAAGACTTCTTTATATATTCTGGACCTAAGTGTCTTATTAGATATATGCATTACAAATCATTTCTTCCATTCTGTGGGCTTTTTCACTTTCTTGATGGCACCATTTCTAGGACAAAGTTTTAAATTTATCTATTTTTTCTTTTGTCTCCTGTGGTTTTGGTGTCATATCTAAGAAGGTTTTGCCTGACTCAATGTCACAAAGATTACCTCCATGTTTTCTTCTAAGAGTTTTAAACTTTTAGCTCTTTGATTTGTGTATCTATTTTGAGTTAATTTTTGTGTATGGTGTGAAGTAGGGATCCAATTTCATTCTTTTGCTTGTATATATCTGGGTGTCTCAGCACCATTTGTTGAAATGGCTATTCTTTCCCCTATTGAACTGTCTTGGCACTCTTCTTGAAAGTCAAGTTATCATAAAGGTAAGAATCTCTTTTTGGACTTTCAATTCTATTCCACTGATCTGTATGTCTATCCTTATGCAACTGCTAATAATATTTGCCATGAATCCTTCCTTGTCTTTTTTTTCTTCTCTGCATATTTATTCATACGTTGTTTTTTCCAAAACAATCAGATCATACCAAGTAAGCAGTTTTTGACCTGTTCTTTTTCCTTAAGAGATCATTACTATCCTCCCATACCATTAAATATTCAACATGATTTTCAGTGGTTGCATTATTTTCCATCGTGTATATGTACCACAGTTAGTTGAATGAAGTCTTTTTTGTTGAATATTTAGGTTGAGGCCAGAATAATATTATTTTCAAATAATGTAATAAACATACCTCAACTACACTTATATTTGTATCAGTAATTACTTTATAACAAAAAAGCTAGAATGGGAATTGGTAGGTATGAGCATATGACTATTCATAAGCACTTGACACATACTGTCATTGTACTAATTGACGAGCAATGTACAAGAGCATCAGTTTCCCACCCCCTTACTAAGGATGGGTATTATCATTTTGAAATCTTGACAAATTTGTATGCACATATCACCGTAGACTTATAAGAGGGAATCTCAAAACTAATAACTTTTGGATATATTGACTAAAAGTCAAATAACAAGTTTTGCTCCATGTCTTAAAAAACTTAAAGTTTAATGTTATCTTATTTCCCATATGAAGTACAGATTTATTTTGCTTCACAGTGGAAACTGCCATTGGAGGAAAACATTTCAAATGAAGTAATCAACTTATACAGATTTATAAGATGGTGACCACTCCCTGTAGGGCCTCACTCAATTACTTTATATTGATATGGCCATCAAAGTTGAAGTTGGTCATAAACATGCAGAAAATAAATTTGACCTCAGTATATAGGGTCGTTTGGTCTCTGGTGAAAGGATTCATGATAACCAACTCACAAAGCCTTGATATTTAAAATAGAATGCCTACCTATGAATTTCTTGTGAGTCATCTCACTGACACAGACCAGATTGCTCACAGTGTTTGCTCAGGGCATTTTCCCTTGCATGAGGCTTGGCACACAAATAGGACATAATTGATGTCAGCCACTATTATTACTGTTATTATTATTATTTTATCATTATCATTACAGCGCAATAGACTCTTTGCTCTTGTCTCCCTTTAATAGGTAACATATTCTTTTGTTGTTGTTGTTAGAGATTTTATTTATTTATTTATTTATTTACTCATGTATTTAGAGAAAGTGCGTGGGGGGGAGGGTCAGAGGGAGGGGGAGAGAGAGGATCTCAAACAGACTCCATCCGTGCTGAGCACAGAGCCCAGCTTGGGGCTTGATCTTACAACCCTGAGATCATGACCTGAGCTGAAATCAAGAGTCGGGCACTTAACTGAGCCACCCAGGTGCCCTTATTGGTAACACATTCTGATCTTTGCGGTGGTTCTTGACGTTTTGGGGTCATGTTCGCTTTGAGAATCTCATGAAATCTATGGAAACTTTTAGCAGGGGGCAGGTTTGGATGGGGGTAGAAAGACCATATGTAAACATGGAGAATTTTATGGGCCAAAATCTATTTCTTTTCTCATATGGTCCTCCTCTCTTTTTGCCCTTCTAGGGAAATGATGCTCAGATTAGGTTAAGAGTAAAATGTATTTGAAGTTCATGATCAGGCTACCATGCTAGAAGACTAGGTTGGGACAAACCTATCTTGACTTTTTCCTTTCATACTGTGTTTTGTCCCTTTTCTTTCTGAGAAATACCTTCCCTTGAGGAAGCCAAAGAGCTTAAGGCCCAGGCCCGCCTCTAATTAAGTCATAAAGAGTCCTCATCCCACCTGCTCACTGCTCTCCTTTTCTCTTTTCTCTTTTTTTTTAGTAATTTCCATTTTCACATGGATGGTCCATTTGACATTTTGGCCTCTCAGCTCCTCAGCCTCTAAAAATCTAATCTTCTGGGCGCCTGGGTGGCTCAGTGGGTTAAAGCCGCTGCCTTCGGCTCAGGTCATGATCCCAGGGTCCTGGGATCGAGGCCCGCATCGGGCTCTCTGCTCAGCAGGGAGCCTGCTTCCTCCTCTCTCCTCTCTCTCTGCCTGCCTCTCTGCCTACTTGTAATCTCTCTCTCTGTGTCAAATGAATAAATAAAATCTTTAAAAAATAAAAAAATAAAAAAATAAAATAAAAATCTAATCTTCTTCCAGACCTCACTTATCCACAGTCACATTCCTGGCTTTGTCATGACAATCACTGCACTGACTCTGGAATTCTGACTTCAAGAATCCCACTTTCTGGCCACCATCCCCATCCTTCTGTCTCCCCTTCTCTAGAACTCTTGGTCTAGCACTTACCTGACCTCATCGAGAACTCCTATTCATAAATTCTATCATTTTCTCACTATAATTATCTACCTGTATCTTCACATCCCCCACTCCACCCCACCTAAAATCTATCGTTAACGTTTGTAATTACTTCCTGAGGATATCCTTAAAATCTTTGCCACTCTCTCCCTGAGTTCCCCTGTCATACTCATTGGAAAGTCCCCAACTCTGGTTATACCCAACGAGCTGCCCACTTTGGGTGTACACGAGAGCAGCTGACCACAATTCAGCTGGTCTTACTAGCCATATCCACTAAAGTTCCTTAAATTCATGGCCCAGAAATCTCAATTGGGTGCTTGGTCTTGCTTGACAATCCTATCATATTTCTTGGGACGTTTTCTTTCCCACTCTTCAAAAACACTATTTCACACCTTCTGTCTTTTGAAATCTCCTAAATTATGGTCTAAAAATTAAAAAATAAGGGAGACAACTCAAACCCCAACTATAAGCACTACCTTCATATATACCCACGTGAGTTATCTCCTAATTCTATGGATCCGGAGTCCTTGTTCATTTCAAAGGCCAGTCCTTCTTCTTGTGTTCTGGATCACCTGTAGTTTTTCCATCTTCAATGACTTCGCTGTGGCAATCATTCCCTCTCTTACATATATCAGCAATTCCCCCCTTTCTAATGGTTTATTTCCGCACATAAACAACATGCCATAATACTTCGTATAAGAGAAAAAAAAAGTATCTTGACCCCATCTGTCTCTTCATTCTTAGTTCAGTTTCTCTGCTCCTCTTCTTAATGAAACTTCATGAGTTAACTAACCATAATCACTGACTTACCTTGTTTCATCACATTTTCTCCACAGTCCATTTCCCCTCAACACTCCTCTTGTCTAGGTCATTAACAGCTTTCCTATTGCCAGACATAATGGTCACTTCTCTGTTCTTGTCTTGAATCTCTGAGCATTATGAACACACTCTCTTTTTCTTGAAATGATTTCTTCTTTTGGCTTCTAGGTCAAAAACAATCTCTGGGGTTTCTTTTTTTCAATGAAGTTTATTCTCAAACCCTTTGCAGGTTATTTTTCTGCTCAGCTTTTAAATCCTGGAGTGCCAGACGTCTCTGTCTTAGGGTCCTTCTCTCTATATACACATGCTCCCTAGTGACCATTTCCAGTCCTATGGCTTTAAATTTCATTTATAATCTTGCAAAAAGAGGAACTAGAAAGCTAGGGAAGGGTGGGGGCAATATCGCCTGTCTACTGTACACCAATTTGTACCTTTAACTTTTATATAATGACTATTACATATTCTGGCAAATAAAAATTCAAATAAATATATGCAGAGAAACTAATTTCTCTCTTGCCTAAGTCACAATTAATTAGGGTCTTCTTTATATCCAGCCAAGCTTGATTTTGACTGGTACAGAGGGACAGGTTGAATCTGTTGTGCAGAATAAGGGTAATTAATAGTTTTAGGGTTCTGGGAAGACAAGAGGGATGGGATCCAAAGTCCCAGGGGAGGAATTAACCTTGGTAGAAGAAGAACCATGTCCTCTATTGGCACAGAGTATAAAGGAATTAAGAATCAGTGTAGATACAGGAAGGTTGTGTGTCTGATAAGAATCTGAAGCAGTTCCTGGGGCTCCTGGGTGGATGAGTCAGTTGGGTAACTGACTCTTGATTTTGGCTCAGATCCTGATCTTGGGGTTATGGGATCCAGCCCTGCATTGGGCTCCCAGCTTGGCGAGGAGTTTGTTTGAGATTCTTAGATTCTCTCCCTCCCTCCCTCTCTCTCTCTCTCTCCACCCCTCTCCACCGCGTTCTCTCTCTCTCTCAAATAAATAAATAAATCTTAAAAAAAAAAAAAAGAATCGGCAGCAGTTTTTCATGTGGTGGCTTCATGTTATTTATCTATGAAATAGGAGAAAAGTTTTTTTATTCAGGGAGGGAATGAGATAGCGGAAGTTGGGGGACTGGAGGGAGGAATGGTTTAAAGTAATTGTTTTTGGGGAACCTAGCTGGCTCAGTCAGTGGAGTGACTCTCAATCTTGGGTTTGTAGGTTCAAGCCTCATATTGGGTGTAGAGATTACTTAAAAATAAAATCCTGAAAAAATAAATAAAAGTAATCGTTGCTATGAGTGGAAGAGAGAAAATCAGTAGAATTGATGAGGGCCCAGTTGTAGCTGGCGATCATAAATTTATAGGGTGGAGTGCTACAGGTATGAGTCATGACTTTCTTTGGTCACATCTAGGTTCTGCCAATAAATAGTTGTTTGATCTCAGGCAAGTTAGATCAGCTTTGTACCTCAAGGTTTCCTTATTCATAAAGTGATAATTCATTCATTCACTCATTCATTCAACAAATATATATTGTCTACTACGTACCAGACATAGTTCTTGGGGTTAGGAATAGAGTAAAAGGAAAGAAGAAGCATCTTCAATCATGGAGCTCATGATACTTGTACCTCCCTTTAAGGTTGCTATTGCTATAAGGGTTACATGAGATTCTGATTTTATCAATTTTAAGATGTACACTCCCTCCCCATTTTAAATCTCTGAAACTAAGATATATCTTATGACTAATCAACAAGATGTTTTTCTTTCTTTTTTTTTAAGATTTTATTTATTTATTTGACAGAGAGAGAGAGAGAGATCACAAGCAGGCAGAAAGGCAGGCAGAGAGAGAGGGGGAAGCAGGCTCCCTGCTGACCAGAGAGCCTGATGCGGGACTTGATCCCAGGACCCTGAGATCATGACCTAAGCCGAAGGCAGAGGCTTAACCCACTGAGCCACCCAGGTGCCCAATGTTTTTCTTTCTTAGTGTTACTAAAGTAATGGTGCCTCTTATAATCAATGGAGTTCCAGATTCAGTGTAATATGATCAGACTTGTAAATGCTTAAAAAAGTGTCTGGAAGGCTATTGCATCCAGTTCTCTGCTATTAAAATTGCTAAAATAGCAGAGAACTGGAAACAACCCAAATGTTTATCAACAGGAAACTAGAGCTATAGCACAAGCACCCAATTGAGTAAGGGAAAAGAATAAAGAATATTTCTATATACTGCTATGAAGTGATCTCCAGGATGTGTCGCTAAGCCAAAAAAAAAAAAAAAAAAAAAGGAAGGAATAAAGCAGAAGAACCCAAAGTAAAAGCTAACCTTTTCAGAATATCCACTATTTTTTAGATTTGATTTCAAGCCAAGTAAATGTTTTATATAAGTACAAAACAGTGTTAAATCAAAATGGAAGAGAAAGGCAATTCCTAAAAACCAAAAGCAAAATGAACCAAATGAGCCCACCTGTTCACTGATTTCATGTCTTAACCACACAGAAAGGAATTATTTCACATGACTTTAAAACACAATAATTTGAATTTACATACCTAGTGGAATAGATGTGAATGTTTTTAAAAATTGAAAAACATATTAAACTGTTTTCAGTAGTCATATGGTCAGTAATAATTTTGGTGGTTATTCTGAAACTATTCTATAGGTAACAAACAAATAATTACCTTAATATTCTTAGAAACCAAGATTTTCAGTATAAAAATGATACCAAAGAAGTAAATAAAAATCTTATAATTCTAAATTTGAATTGAATTAATTCATGATTGTTTCTCCTAAAATGAAAGAGAAAAAGAAAGAGAGAGAGAGAGAGAGAAAGAAAGAAAGAGAGAAAGAAAAGCTTAGTTCTGTCCACTAAAAAAGTTTAAAAGACAATAACCAAGTTAATAGCAATTAATATTCCTAATGCTTAAGACTATGGCCTTTATTTATTTTTATTTTTTAAGATTTTATTTATTTATTCTATTTTATTATTTTTTTAAAAGATTTTATTTATTCGACAGAGAGCGAGACAGCCAGAGAAGGAACACAAGCAGGAGAAGTGGGAGAGGGAGAAGAAGCCTTCCTGCTGATCAGGGAGCCCAATGCAGGGCTCCATCCCAGGACCCTGGGATCATGACCTGAGCAGAAGGCAGACCCCAACGACTGAGCCACCCAAGCACCCCTATTTATTTTAAAGATAGATATAGAGAGAGAGAGCGGGGGGAGGACCAGAGGGAGAAGGACAAGCAGACTCCATGCTGGGCGCAGAGCCCTATGTGGAGCTCCATCCATACCCTGAGATCATGATCTGAGCCACAATCAAGAGTCCAACATTTAACTGACTGAGCCACCCAGGTGCCCCTAGACTGCAGTCATTAAATACCATTTGCCATTAAAAGGAACCCAGGGAACCAGGCTCCTGGCAGAAATAGCTTCCTGGTCTGGGGCAAAAGTACGCAGGATGACCCGGGACTAGGCTCTGTCATACCAGAAAGCAGGGAAACAAAGACTCCTGGGACTGATTGTGTCTGAGGGACCCAGAAGCCAGCCTGGAACAGAAGTTGCCCCGTCAAAGATGACATTTCAGCTTTAGAAAGAAAAATTAGTGACATGAACTGAAATGCATCAAATATGTTAAAATATTTGAGTTCTTAGAGATTAAAAAAAACCAACAACCTTCATGAGGTCATCTTTGGAGGATGCTGGGGAGCCAACTTCTCAGACTCTTGGTTATAAAGCAACACTATTAATCAGCACATTCATGCCTTGACAGGAGTCTGTGTAATTCTGGTACATTTCTGATCTCGGTGAAATAGCTCAGGCTTATCATAGGCATGCTGAAATCAACCCTTACAATACAGAATCTAAATTGTATAAGATGGAAAAGGAAGACAGAGATGGCGGAAATGTTGGGAGAATATAGAGAAATTAACAGACTATTGGTGACTGTGTGGTTAAGAAATGATCAGGGTGGGAGAAGCTGGACAAGTAAAGCCAGAAGGAAACGAGGCTGTTGCCAGATTTAAAAATATATGTATCTGAATTGGTGTTCTCGATTTGTCCACTGCTGAGAAATTTAGAGTTGCCTTGGAAAAACGTAAGATGCTCTTCTGTTTTGAGAATTTAATGACCTAGCAACGTGCCTGATCTTGAAAAGGAGAATCCAGTACAACATTTTTCCCCCTCTGGAAAATCAGTGTCTATTGGCAGTAGGTTTCTAAGCATTCTGCTGGTCATATGTCATACGGTGTCTTCAGAGTGTGATGGCCTTACAATGTTGCATCTAGTAAATCCTGAATGTACTTACCTTGGCTAAGGTTTGCAAAAGTAGACTTTATAGCTTGGCACCCATCTGTTTTTCTTAACCACCCAATGACATCTTTGTGCGTTTAAGTTTTAGGATGAATGTAGAGTTGTAAAATACACCTACTCTTAGCAAGGCAACTCCCAATTTGGCATCCTACAAGCTTCCCTGTCAAGAATTCTGTATTTCTATGAATGTATCTGTACCAGGAGCTTAGCAGAAAAAATAGTATTGATCACTGAGGTCATAAACTCCATGATGTGTTTGAGATTAGTAAGAAAACATTTCTAAAATTATCAATAATAAACTATCATGCTGCTGTATTAAGTTCATCTATAAGAGCTTTGATTTTCAGGTTATGTTTTGTGGATAGTATAAAGCTACATAGTATATATTGAACTTGAGTGTCAGCTATGACTTCTTCTCTCTTACCCTTTATGTCCAATCACTCAGGAAGAGCTATTAACTCTACTTTGTACAGATCTCTTGATTTTATCCACTTCTCTGTATCCCCACTGTCACTACCTTAGTTCAACCTGCCATCTTTTCTAGCTTGAATTACTGCCTTAGCCTTCTTATTTCAGTTTTACCTCCCTACAATTTTATCTCCATATTATATCATCCCCTACAATTTTTTCTCTACATTGCAGCACAAATGAGAAAGAAACCTTAGCTGTTATATGGCACTGAGATGGGGCCATTTGTTACTGCAGCATAATCTGACCTAAGTAGACTGACACCTGACTCCTTTCCATTCCTTGGATGGGCAATACTCTCATTCTGGGCCTTCCCCTTCTTTTCCCTTTCCTGTTTTAATTGTTCCAATTCCTCTTCAGCCTTCAGATCTCACTTTAGAGGCCATTTCTTCTGGGAGTATTCTCTGATCCTCCAGAACTGGATTATGTGCCCGTGCTATACCTTCCTAGGACATCCTGTACATGGCCTCTCAGAGCCCTTACCACACTGTAATGGTCTCCCCACCTCTACTGTAAGCTTGAGTGAGAACAGACTATGTCTTTCTTTGTTCATCATGATATCACCAGGCCTGCCACATGGTAGATGCCACATATCTGTTGAATGATTAAATAGTCCAATTTTTAGAATTCAAAGGTGTTGTCACATGACTTATCGGGAAGAGATACCAAAGGCAGAAAGCGGTAGGGTCAGAGCTGTGGTCTGATCCATGGTGATGCCACAAGTGAAAAAAAGATCAACGGCAGCCAGATGTGATGGACCTGTGCTTGATTTTCCTCACCTTGACCTAAACTTAGACAGGTTTTCCAAGCCTCACATATAAAAAGAGTGAGGAGTAGCTATAAACTAATAGGTGTGAGACTGAAGATTCCTGGGATGAAAGAATGGTAGGCATTATTATTTCTATACGTGTCTCAACAGCGCCTGAGAATAACATACAGGTCAGCTCACATTTTTGCAGCATTTCCTGTTCTAAGACACAGCTTCAGGCAAACTCTCAGAATGGTTATGCAGGATGTATGCATTCCACGACTCTTGTCTAATTGAGTCACCCTGGATATTTTCCTGTCCCTCCCTGCCATAAAGCATAATGCAAAACAGGAATGTGTTAGTAATGCCATCTGTGATTTCCACAAGAACTACTATAGGGAAGGTTTTCTGCGGTCCCACAATGAAAAGCCCATCATAAAACCATGTCAGTGAAGTCTTTTTGTGAAGAAAACAGAACCACCAGTTTAAATTCATTAGAGTGTGTGCAAGGAGACGTAAGAGGAAATCTGAATCTGAGCTCATTATTAAAGAACAGATATGTGAGACCTGCGTGGTTCTGAGGTTTGACTTAAAACCCTGAAAGATAAAGGACTTGATATTAAATACTAAGCTTTATCCAGCAGGCCTAACTCACACGTGGAAATGAGTTGTAACTCACTAGACTCTGCGTGAAGAATGAAGCATTCCACATGTAAAGATTGACTAGTTTCTGAAAGTAGCAATAAGAGTACACAAAGGCGGGCGCCTGGGTGGCTCAGTGGGTTAAAGCCACTGCCTTCGGCTCAGGTCATGATCTCAGGGTCCTGGGATCGAGGCCCGCATCGGGCTCTCTGCTCAGCGGGGAGCCTGCTTCCTCCTCTCTCCTCTCTCTCTGCCTGCCTCTCTGCCTACTTGTAATCTCTCTCTCTCTGTGTCAAAATGAATAAATAAAAAAAAATCTTTAAAAAAAAAAAAAAGAGTACACAAAGGCATATGGCAAAGGGCCAAAGCTTCTATAAGAAAACTGATGAAAGATGGCTAGGGTTATGGAACGCATATTAGCTGGAGTTATTTCTGAGGTTTCCAAGGAATTGGGAAGTGCTGGAACGGTAGAAATGGTGGTTAGAGTGACATGATTTTAGACCTAACGTTAAACACTTGGGAGTGTAGGGGCACCTGGGTGGCTCAGTCAATTAAACAAACACAAACTTAGGAGTGTAGGGCCACCCGACTGGCTCAGTCAGTAAAGTATGCAACTCTTGATCTCAGGGTCTTGAGTTTGAGCCCCATGTTGGGTGTGAGGTTACTTAAAAAAAAAACAAACAAGCTTGGAAATGTAGTCTAGTGGATTTAGTTAACAAACCTAGACTTAAATTCCTGCTGTTCCACTACTACCAGTGTGACCTTGAGTAAGATGCTCAATTCCTCTATTTCCTCATTAGTACAGTGGGGACAAAGTACCTACTTTTTAAGATTGTACTGACAATTAAACATGATAATGTTTGTAAAGTGCTTTACATAATGCCTGGTTCTTAAAGTCCAATTAAGTGGTAACTATAATCAAGCACAGATCTCCAATGAAGAACTGGGCTGCCTATTGGTAGGAAGCCTACTGCTTCTAAAAGTATCCAATAAGGGGTTAAGTGACTGATTCTTGGTTGCGGCTCAGGTTGTGATCTCAGGGTTATGAGATGGAGCGTTGTGTTGGACTCCACACTGAGCGCAGACAATTGCCTAAGACAATCTCCCTCTCCCTCTGCCTCTGCCCCTCTCTGCTATGTGCTCTCTCCCTTTCTCTTTCTCAAATAAATAAATAAATCCTTAAAAAAATAAATAAAGGTCTTCAATAAGTCAGCTGGTTGTGTGGCAGGGTGCTATAAAGCCATTCTTCCTGCCTAGGCATAGAGAGTGTCAGCGGTCGTGACTGCAGAACGCCTTCAAATCTAAGATTCTGTGACATGTTAGTGCTTAAATTGCTTTACAAATATTGATTCTAAAATAAAACAGCTCCAAAATACACACAGCTAAAATTGTAGAAACTACAGGAGAAAATAGACAAATCCCCCAGTGTAATGGGAGACTGACTGATCTCTTTTATCTATTCATGGATGAAAGACCTACTGATTGACTGATGTGAACAGGAACATTAGTAAAGATGTAGAAAATCTGAACTACTAAGCTTATTTATTTGATATATATCACTGCACCTATCTATTTAGAAGAAATAAACATTCTTCTCTGGTTTAGAACATCTATAAAGATTGACCAGGGACGCATAGCAAATAATAAGTTTCAAGATACTTTGAAGAACTGATGTCGTATTTATTCTCTGGCCACAGTGCAATAAATGTATATGTAAAAAATATACATTTAAATATATTTTGAATTAAAAATACTTTAACTCATATTTTAAAGAAGAAACAATAACGGAAAATTTAAAATACCAGAAATGAATAAAAATACTATAGATCAAAACTGTGGGAATTAGAAAAAATTGTAATTTGAGGAAAACTTACAGCCTTAATTTCAATATTACAAAAATAGGAAGGTTAAAAATACACTCATTAATTGAGAGAGATTATAAAAAGAACAACAGAATAATCTGAAGAAGGTAGAAAAGAGAGGGAGGTAGGAGGAAGAAAGAGAAAAGAACAGAAATCAGTGAAATAAAAAACATACAATAGAGAGGATGATCAACAAGGTCAAAAGTTGATTCTTTAAAAAAACTATACAATAAGATGATCTTTCTGGTGAAATTGATTAAGAAAAAAAATGAGAGAGGGGCGGCTGTGTGGCTCAGTTGGTTAAGCATCTGCCTTTGGCTCAGGTCATGATCCTGGGGTCCTGGGATAGAGCCTGACATCAGGTTCCCTGCTCAGCGGGCAGTCTGCTTCTCCCTCTCCCTGGGTGCCCTCTCTCTCAAGTAAATAAATAAAATCTTTAAAAAGAAAATAATGAAAGGTCAAAAGAATGAAAGGCACAATTATATATTAAGCATATTTTTAAAAGATGAAATGAATAACTTCATGAAAGTAGATATAAAAACAGTTGAAAAGGACATTAAAAGATATAACTTAACAAAACCAATTCAAGAATTCCCTGAGAAAGGCTGTCTGGTCCTATGACTACTAAAGACAATACATGTAAAGGTAACCATCTTTCCATAAACACAAAATAAACTCCAGGCCC
Organism: Ailurus styani; assembly: GCA_002007465.1. Taxonomy (NCBI): domain Eukaryota; kingdom Metazoa; phylum Chordata; class Mammalia; order Carnivora; family Ailuridae; genus Ailurus; species Ailurus styani. Next base: position 5,700,422 of record LNAC01000043.1, read on the forward strand.
AGATAATTTATAGGGAGTTGTGTCAAACTTTCAGCAGATTATTTCAATCTTTAAAAAAAAAATTTTTTTTTAAAGTAACTTCCTTACCAAACATGGAGCTCCAACTCGTGACCCAGAGATCAAGAGTCGGATGTTCTACTGACTGAGCCAGCCAGACACCCCTGAATTATTTCAATCTTATATAAATGATTGTAGGAAATATTCCCCAACTGAGTGTTTGATGATTGTGTATCCATGGAAAGGAAAATATATAGGTCAATCTCACTGATAAGCATAAATTTATCCTAAACAAAATGTTAACATAAAATGTCAGGTATATAAAAGATACTGAGTCATGGCTAAATGAGATTTATCTCAGGAGTGCAAAGATGTTAAACTTTGAAAAACCTGTAATTTTTCATACTGATAGATAAGGGAAAAAAAAATCTCTTAAAGTGTTTTTAAGATACCTTCGACACACATCATTCTTAGTGAGGATCATGTGAATTAAAGGCATTTATTTAATTATTTTTTATTTATTGGCTTTTGACATCAAGAACTAGATACAAATGTCCACTAATATTACACTTATTCAATCAACGCCATAATCAAGTTCTAGCCAGCAGAGTAAGAAAAAGAAAGTAAGAGAAAGAAAATAAAAGAAAAACAAAACTACCATTACTTAAGATTACTTATTTTTAGACAACTAAAACTAAAAATTATTAGAATGTGAAGAGCATTTAGCAAGGTGACTTATAAAATTTGTAAAAATGAAATTATATACATTTATAAAAAATATAAATTTCATTTTATAAACCATGAACAATTCAAAAATGTTATTTTTTAAGATTTTATTTATTTATTTAGAGAGGAGAGAGCATGGGAGTAGGGGGAGGGGCAAAGAGGGAGGGAGAGAGAGAGATAATCCTCAGGACGACTCAGTGCTGAGCACAGAGCCTGACTTGGGGCTCAATTTCATGACCTTGAGATCATGATCTCAGCAGAAATCAACAGTCAGACGATTAACCAACTGAGCCACCCAGGTGCCCCTATTTATTTATCTATCTATCTATCTATCAGCTGATTGATTGATAGATTTAAAGTAGTCTCCACATCCAGCATGGAGTCCAACTCGGGGCTTGAACTCACAACCCTGAGATCAAGACCTGAGCTCAAGACCTAAACTGAGATTAAGAGTCAGACGCTTAGCCAACTGAGCCATCCAGGTGCCCTCAAAAACTTGTTTCTAAAAGGCAAACACTCACAATAATAACATAAAATGTAATAAATTCAGGAATATATCTGATAAAAGACAGGCAAGCATCTTTGGAGGAAAATTAGAAATTTCTATGGAAACCATTAAGGAAAACCTGAACTAGAGAGATAGAGGAAGATAATACTGTAAAAATATCAATTCTCCCCTCAAGCCGATCTATACAAAATGCATTTCCAATCATATCAGGACTTTTGTCGAAACTGACAGGTAGATTCTAAAATGTATATGGAAGAACAAAGGATCAAGAAGAGCCAACATACTCCTGAAAAAAACTTGTTCAGATGGAGAGCAAAACTTATGAAGGTAAAGTAATTAAGATAGAATGGTATTAGCGCAGGGATAGACAGCTTGGAAGAGAATAGTGAGTCTGGAAACAGACTTACATGTCATGGAACCTTGATGTATGACCAGAGATGGCATTGCAGATCACTGGAGAAAGCATTCTAGTCAATAAATGGTATTTGGAACATTGGCTGGCCATTTGGAAAATAAAGAAATGGATTCCTATTTCGTACCAAACGAAAACAAATTCTGTATGGACTAATGGTTTAAATGTGAAAGCCAAAACTTTTAAAGTTTCCCCCTAAATTCTAGTGCCTTTCTGACTTTAGGGTAGGCAAAGATTTTTTCTAAGCCTTTTTTTTTTTTTCCTAAGAGCAGTTTGAGGTTCACAGCAAAACTGAGAGGGCACTACAGACATTTTCCATAAACCAACTTGCCCATTCGTGCATAGCCTTTCCTGTTATCCACATCCCCCACCAGAGTGGTAAGCTTGCTATTACTGGTGGATCTCCATTGGTACATCATTTTCACCCAAAGTCCATGGCTATTTAGGGTTCATTCCTGATGTACATTCTATGGGTTCGGACAAACGTATAATGACATGTATCCACCATTATATTTTCATACAGAATGCTTTCCACTGCATGAAAACTCATCTGTGCTTCACATATTCACCCCTACCCCCCACCCCACCCCCCGACCCCCTTGCAGGGCAAGGATTTTTTTAGATGCCAAAGTTGCAAACTACAGAAGAAAGAATTGACACATCCAACTACATAAAACTTAAGAACTTTTATTCATGAAAGTCTCCATAAAAACAGTGAAAAGATCTGGGACTGGATCCCGGATTGGGGGGAAAATTGCTCTAAAGAACATTACTGGAACAACTGGCCAAATTTCAATATGGACTATGTGTAAGAAATTAGCATTTTATCAATGTTAAACTACCTAAACTTGAAAATGGATATCTAAAAGAATATTTTTGTTTTCAGGGATACATGCTGCAACTTACTCTCAAATGAGCAAAATAATGTATAGATTGCCTATTTTATACACAAATAGAGCAAACTGTGAATTGAAGGGTATGTATACAGGAGTTTGCTGTCTTAGTCCTGAAGCTTTTCTGTCAGTTTGATTTTTTTTTCCAAATTAGAGTAAAAAACTTTTTTAATACTTGAAAAAACACATGCTATAAACGGGGAGAAAATATTTGCAACATGTACAACTTACAAAAGATTGGTATCAACGATATATTTTTAAGAAAAACCCTTAGAAGAAGAAGAGAAACAGGAATGGAAAATCAGCATATGAAAAAATGCTCGGGGTGCCTGGGTGGCTCAGTCAGTTAAGCGGCTGCTTTCGGCTCAGGTCATGATCCCAGGATACTGGGATCGAGTCCCGCATCAGGCTCCCTGCTCTGCGGAGAGCCTGCTTCTCCCTCTCCCTCTGCCTGCCACTTTGCCTACTTGTGGTATCTGTCAAATAAATAAATAAAATCTTTAAAAAAAGTGCTCAAACTGAGGGTACTGCAATTTATTCTTAGTAGACAAGCAAAAATTAAGACGTCTGACAAGAACAAGGTTTGGAAAGAATGTGGAGTAACAGCAAAGGGCTATGGGTGCTGCTGGCCGCATAGACTGGTACCACCACTTTGAAAACATTACAACATTATCTTTTTTTTTTAAGGTTTTTAAAAAATTTATTTATTTGAAAGAGAGAAAGAGCACCGGTGAGCATGCCAGGGAGGGGCAGAGGGAGAGAGAGAAAATCTCAAGCAGACTCTGCACTGAGCATGGAGCCTGATGTGAGGTTTGATCCCATGATCCCGAGATGGAGACTTGAGCCAAAATCGAGAGTCAGACCCTTAACTGAGTGAGCCACCCAGCTGGACCCAGCATTATCTTTTAAAGCTGAACACTACATACTCTCCCACCTAGTAGTGCTGCTCCTGAGTTCAAAGGAGACCGGGACACACCCACAGGAGGTGTGCCAAGAATGCTCCTACCAGCCTTGTTAGTCATTGCCAGAGGCAGATTTGGGTTTTGTGGGGCATGAGATTATATAATTGGAGAAAAATCAGAACAAGTTAGAAATGTGACAAAACCCAGGAAAGTACCATACCATGTTTTACATTGTTTTACACACTTCTATACTTATTTTTTTGCTGCGTAGTCTTTGATTCCCCTCTTCATATGACAATGACTTCTGTAATATTGTTCATATGGAGAGAATAAAAAGGCCAAGTCTTTCTTTTAGCATGGTTTATTTAGCTTTTTAAAATTATTAACCTTTGGGATGTAAAAAAAAAAAGTCTGGATAGAATCACTGCAGTTCTAAGTTTGTGACCTACAAACTCAGGGATTCTGATAAATTTTACTTTGTATGATACCTATCAATAAAGAAAAAACGTAAAGCACACTTATAATCATACAATCATGCGCACAGTCCTAATGGGAGAACTTCCATTTGACTAAGTATTGGTCAGAACTCGATCCTTTGCTTAGTTTTACAGAACACATTTTTACAGACCAGCTTCTAGCTCCCTACATTTCAAACTATGTTTCTTCCCCAACATGTGTATACTTCCAGCGTAGGATGCTGTAGGACACATTCAGATCCTGATGTGACATTTGTCCCTACACCTTCCTACAGTGGGATGGAGAGCAATAGCCTAATATTAACAGACTGCCAGTCCGTAAAATCCATTCCACTGAACTCAAGTAAATGTATCTACAACTCAACCCACTTTGGCTCAATCCCCAAATGCCTGCTGCTATCTATCACCACCCAACTTGAGCAGTGTTGAAGGAGGAGAAACTGAAGTGTAGAGAGAAAGTGGTCTTAATCCATTGTGGTTTAAATATCCTTCTTTTGAAGATTTTACAAAAACATATAACCATGTGAACACATTGATAAGTCTCCTCTTTTAGGCTATGGAAGGGACCCATGGGACTGTGGGGCTCTGAAGCTCAAATTTCATTAGCTTCACGGTAAATTTGCCTCTAATAAGTACAAAATATTGGAGACAACTCAAGTGTTCACAGGAAAATGGATAAATACACAAAAACAGCTTTATCAATATACAATATTACAGCAGTAAAAATAAATGTTCCAAGGCTAGCTTACACTTAACTTGGATGAATCAAAGAAACAAATGCTGAATGATAAAAGCGGATCCCACAAAGCTAGATATATATTATTTTTATAATATAATTTTTATTAGGATCCCATAGTTGGACACTATGATAAAACCACTAAAAATGGCAGGGAGAGAACAATTCAGGATTGTGGACACTGAGAGAAGAATCCGAGAGATGAAGGGATATATGCTTATATTAATAACATGGAATCAGACTTTCGCATTATCCGTATGCTTTAAAATTTAACGTATTTGTTCAAAATATTATTTTGCACGCATCAAATATTAGACTGAAAATATTTTTAAGCAGTTAAAACCGAATATACTTAAGTCGTCAACCTCTGCTTTCCTTTTCCCTCTCTCCCTGCTTTCTCCCCATCCCATCTCAACAACCGGCTGCTTGGGGCACGTGGCTCCAGAGTCCAGCAAAACAGAGAAAACGCAATCCATAGGGACAAAGAGCCGTGACTTGTGTTATTTTCTTTTTGGTGTTGGGTGGGGTGTGGTAGTATGGAAATATTATCTAGTATATCAAATGCACCGCATTAAACTTACTCTCTTTAATTTCATAGTTATTCTGCCAGCTAAAAGCAGACTGGGTTTTCAGGCCTTTGGGGCCTCTGCCCCTCCCTTTTACACTCAGACTTCCCAGTTTCTAAGTGTACCAGACTCCCGCGCCACCAGTTTCAGTCTTTCCGGGCGGTCAAGCTGTTTTTCAGCAGTCCCGGCCCACTCGATTACGTAAATTCTTCCGAGAGGATCCCCAAACCTGCCCCGCCCTGCTCCAGCCAGGCTCCGAAATTTACCAGCGGCTAGGAGCCGGGAAGAGGGCGTGGAAAGGCGCGGAACTTCCCAGGCCCCGCCCCTCGCTCGCTCTTCCCGCCCCCGCCAGCTCCCAGCCAAGCTCCGCCTCCCGCGGTAGCCCCGCCTTCCCCGTCGCGCTAAGACGCGCCGCGGCCTTTTCCCAAAACCCGGAGAAGTGGATTTCGCACTCCGAACGGCCCCTCCGAACCGTAGTGTGGCCGAGCGAGTCCGGGCTTGTCGGCAGGAAGCTCGGCCCAGCGCCGGGAGGAGGAAGCCGGCCCCGAGCGGGAGCGGACGCGGCCCCAGGGCTGCGCCAGTGAGCGGGCCGCGGGCCCCGGCAGCTCGGGCCTCCACCCTGTCGTGCTCCCTCTCCTCTGGGACGCGGGGCCCTAGGCCGCGGCGGTAGGATACGCCCCCCTCCTCCCCGCCCGGTAGGCAGATCCCCTCCCACCCTTGCAGTCGCCTCGT
>LNAC01000043.1:5706712-5833479 GCA_002007465.1 Ailurus styani
TGGGGGGCCACGCCCGAGGGGAGGGTCTGGGAGCGCGCCGCGCGAGGAGTCGGGGGCCGCGGGGGAGTCGGAGGCCTCGCCGCCCGCCCAGCTGGAGTCGGTTCCGTTTCGCCTTTCGAGGACCTTGAGTTCCAAGCTCTTCCTGCTGATACAGAGCCTCCCCCAACCTCCTTGACGTTCCCGGAGACTTAGGGTAGTAATTCTAGGTCTTCAGTTGCATTTTTTGTTGCAGTTTTTCTGGAAAAATCGAATCTGGTCATTTAGCCTAAGACTTTTTTTTTTGAGAGAAATGTTTATTAGTATATTTAGTAGTCCCCTAATTAGGTTAAAGGCCTTTCACAGTCCACGTCATTTTGCAAAACCATTCTTGGTGGAAATAGGCATAGCACTGTGTGAGAGCTTGGGTTCTGGAGCCCAGAGTGCCGGGTTCTAACGTTTAGTAATACTGTGAGCTTGGACAAGCCACTTAATCTCTAGCGGGCTAAGGTTCCTCACGTGAAAAATTACAATACATAATACAATAGTGTGTGTGTGTGTGTGTGTGTGTGTGTGTGTGTAGATGGTACTAAGCTCCTTTACAAGCTTGTGAAGATAAGGTTCACTTGTGAAGCACTAAGCACCGTGCTTGGAACTTAGCAATACATAAGTGTTAACTAAAATAGCATTTTCCTCTATGCTTTCTGGTTATGATTTTAAAGATCCCAGTTGTGAAGTATCCCTCCTGCTTTCTTTTGTGAAAATGTAATAGAAGGATTTATTCCAGAATTTCTATAATATTTGGTATTTCAAAGTGCAAGTAGTCAGTAAACAGAAGCAGGCCGTATACACAAGGCTATATTAAGCAGTGTGAAAAGTTTCACCACTCCCATGTATAAGGAAAAGGACTCTCTCTCTCTCTCTCTTTTTTTTCACTAGAGGAAATCTGTGAATGGAAGGAAAGCTTGTTATAAGTAGTGTCATGATGCCTTCTTCGATTCCTTTCAGGCAAAGCCCAGGGACACTAGGCTGACTCCAGGATAGCCATATGGTACTTTATATGTGAACTTTATTGAGGGTAAAACTCATTATATGATTTCCTCAACAGAATACTTGAGGATGTTTGTTCCAAGATCTCTAAAAATCAAGAGGAGTGCTAATGATGATGGCAAAAATTGTGCAGCTAAGAAAATGAAACCAGATGCAGAAGATCTGCGGCTGGATGAAGGCAGAGGTGATGCAGCTGATGTGTTAGTTACAAAAGAAGCGGAAACATCAGACAGGCATAGTGTGGAACCGTCCCCTTTCCCCAGTACAGCTGGCCAGGTGGCTGAGGTTGGTTTGGTTGGACCTGAGCAGGATGCGAAGGATAGCGATCTTTCTGAAGAGCCTGTTAAATCATTTTCCAAAACGCAGCGCTGGGCAGAACCTGGGGAACCTGTCTGTGTTGTTTGTGGTCGTTATGGAGAGTACATTTGTGATAAGACAGAGGAAGATGTGTGTAGTTTGGAGTGCAAAGCGAAACATCTTCTGCAAGTAAAGGAAAAGGAAGAGAGATTAAAACTCAGCGATCCGCAGAAAGCGGATTCTGGGCCAGAGTCTCTACTTAATGCTTTTTATGTCTATAGAGAGCACCCCTTTATTTCGAACCTCCAGGAAGACCAGATTGAAAATCTTAAACGGCAGCTAGGAATTGTAGTTCAAGGGCAAGATGTCACCAGACCCATTATTGACTTTGAGCACTGTGGTTTCCCTGAGGCCTTGAATCAAAACTTGAAGAAATCAGGCTATGAAGTTCCAACCCCCATCCAAATGCAAATGATTCCTGTGGGACTTCTGGGAAGGGACATTCTGGCCAGTGCTGATACTGGCTCAGGAAAAACAGCTGCTTTTCTTCTTCCCGTTATCACCCGAGCTTTATGTGAGGTAAGAATTCACAGGTGTTACTCTCAGAAACAAGTCGGGTATATACCAAGTTTCATCCTTAACTATGTTAACACTGCAAATTGAAGCTGTAACTTCAGTCATTAGTGCACGTGGTGATTTTGCTTCTGATAGTAGTTTGTATGAAAAACATAATTTTAGGGAATTTTTCTTTCATTGGATTGAACCAAAGATCTTTTAATTGACGGTCTTAAAAATCGCTTTCCTTATAAAATATTTTCTTTCAACAAATTTTCTATTCAAGAAATAAACTTTTGCTTTTGGGGAAAAAAAATCCTGCTGACTGGATGACCTGCAATTTTTGTGTCAATTTAGCCTTCTTGGATTTTGTGTTTTGAAAAAAATGATTTATACCGAAGTTGGAATGTTATTATAGAGTTCAAAATACTTAAGTGTGATTCATGGTTCATCTTAAAATAATGCTACCTTACTTTACTTGTTAGTTTATAGTGTGCAAAGCACCCCCATACGTAATTAATTTCGCTGACATATTTGCCAAGCACTAAGTGAGTTTGTGAGGTCTGAAGTAGGACAGAAAGGGAAACCACTGTAAAACGTAGGCAAAGAGAGGAGAGGTAAAGGAGGAAAATTTGGAAAACTAAAGAATTGTAGAAGATAATGTGTGGAAAAAGTAAAACATCAGATGTTCAAAATATAAGTAAAACTTACTGGATGTCCAAAATAGAGCTGTAGGTCAGGAAGTGGGACATTTATAACAGTAAGTTCTTTGGACAAAGAAGTGAATCTGCATGAGAGCCAAGGGGGAATTATCAAGGGTGGGATTCCAAGCTTTAACCAGATCTTCATGGTTTTCTCTTCAGAGGAGTGTGGGTGGAGATTGCAGAGTCCAACTGACCTTCAGTTTTCCCATCCTGGTTATTACGGGTGCTTCTCCCTGGCCCCAGTTTTGACCTTTCACTGTATATCTGTTATATAAGGAAGGGTTTTACGGTGGTTTTTGGAGAGAAAATCTGCAGTGAGCAGAAGGCAGGAGGATTCATATCCAGTTGGGCTGATGGGAACACCCCCAGAATCACTTTGAAGATTAGTCCACATCAGCAGGAATTAATTGCTGGCATTTTTAGACTTGTTTTTCACATCTTTGCAGAGCAAAACTCCGTCTGCACTCATTCTTACACCAACGAGAGAGTTAGCCATTCAGATAGAGAGCCAAGCTAAAGAATTGATGAGTGGTCTGCCACGCATGAAAACCGTGCTTTTGGTAGGGGGCTTACCCTTACCCCCACAGCTTTATCGTTTGCGACAACATGTGAAGGTAAGCACCAATTTGTTAAAATGCCTTTGAAAAGTATCATAAGCAATATGGGAGCTAGGGTTTTTTGCTGTCGTTTTGTTTTCGCCCTTGAGGAACTTGTGTGATTTTAGGTTAGCCTTTATTTATTTTTGTTTTTGTTGTAGGTTAACCTTTAAATTCTTGCCACGTAAGCCTTAATTTTTTTTTATATTGGAAAGGCACACATTTTATTGAGTAGCTGTCATATGCCAAATGCTGTTGGATGTTCTTACGTGCATTATCTTCATTTAGTCATCACGTTTGCTCTTGAAGGTGGGTGGGCATATCCGATCCTTTATGGATGAGAAGTTGAATCTCAGAAAGATGGCATTTATCTAAGGATCCATAGCTAATACACTTTTGGAGTGTGATTCCTACAAATGAGGACATTATCCCACATAACCACAATACAATTACGGAATCAGGAAATTAACATTGGTACACTGGAATGCTTTAGGAGTTAACATTGCCGTCATTTACTCCTCAGAGCCCATTCATGTTTTACTAATCGTCCTGTCACCTTTTCTTTTTAATAGCACAAGAATGCAGTTCAGAATCACATTTTGCATTTAGTTGTCACGTCTCTTTCATCTCCTTCAGTTTCGAACAGTTCTTTATTCTTTCCCTTTTTTCCATGATCTTGACACTTTTAAGGATTATAAACTGTTTACTTTGAAGAAGGTCCCTCAATTGACTAGGTTTAAGTTATGCATCTTTGAAAGGAATATCATGGAAGAGATGCTTTGTTCTTTTCATTACATCCTTTTAGGTGATACACAATTTCAGTATGTCCTTTTACTGGTGATATTATCTGTAAAGTAACTGTAAAGTTTATTTTTTCCCTTTGTATTTAGTTAAATATTTTGAGTACTTTCATATTATATTTTTCCTGTGCTTTACCAAATTTACAACTTTTTCTTTATAAATAGATTTATACACACACACACACACACACACATATATATCAGTATGACTCATGATTACCTATTATATTTAAAGAATTATAATCCATTATTACCATGATTTGTTTTGGTTCTCCAGTTGTCCCCAGTTTGAGTGGTGGAAGCACTGTGAAGTTGGATTCTGTGGCCTTTTATTGTATCCCCATCATTCTTTGAGCACTTTCTATCTGAAGAAGATGTTCGTGCTTACATTAGTCTTTCCTTGGCTCAGCCCTGGAATCCTGCCTTTCTCCAAGCTGCCCTGACTCCTTTTGGTAGAGGATAGTAGTTAGAAATCAAGATCTGGGCTCTTGGTTGGGCTCGTTGCTATTGCTCTTTGCTGTTATCATTACTTCTAGGACCTCTCAGTGAGTAGAAGGAGAGAATATTCCATAAATGTGTATTTCTGCATCTACACTTACAGACCATGAGTTCATGTCGATACTTCCAACTCTAATTCAGCACAGCAAGATTCAGTTTGGCGTTTCCTGTTTCCATATTTGTCATTCTGGCAGTGAGAAACCTACCCGTTATCTTTTATGTATTTATTTACTTGATCAGCCATCTTATATGTAACCATTCGCCCATCCTCATTTCCGTCCCCTGCCCCACAGTGATGCCTTCCTTCCTAGACTCCACCCTGCATCCTCTTCACCCCCTTAGACTACAACACCCTGTACAGGGTCACCTTTCTCCGGAGTCCCCCTCGTCACCCTGCTGCCTCTCCCATTCCCCATGCCAGGCCGTGTCCTTCACAGACACCCTCTGAGAAAAAATAACGGAAAAATCTGTCTGTTCTACAAAGTGATCTTTCAAAAGCTGGGGCAAAATAGAGACCTTTTCAGATAAACAAAACTGAGAGAGTTTATTACCAGTAGATTTATCTAAAAGAACACAAACTAAGATATTCTGCATTAAAGAAGATGATTCTGGAAAGGAAGGTGTGGGATCAAAGAACGAATGGCAAGCAAAGAAAATTGTAGGAATGTGGGTAAATGTAAACAAACATTGACTAAATAAAAAGTAATAATGAACAATCTTTGGGTTTAAAAAAAATAGAAGTAAAATACCGGCCAACTGTAGCATGTAAGTGCAGGAAAGTTGTGATTGGCGTTAAATCATTTGCCCTTGATTGTTCAAAAAAAAGTTAAATGTGTCGATTTACTTTAGGCTTTATTAAGTTTATATACACTTATTAAAGTTCAAGGGAATTCCCGTACTAAAAGAATGGGGAAAAAAGTTTATAGTTTCTAAACCAGCGGAGGAGGGAAAAATGAAATAGGAACAGAGGGGATGAACTCAGTTCAAAATAAATTAAACAGATTTTTTTAATAAAGATTTTATTTATTTATTAGAGAGAGAGATCACAAGTAGGCAGAGAGGCAGGCAGAGAGAGGGGGAAGCAGGCTCCCTGCTAAGCAGAGAGCCTGATACAGGGCTCGATCCCAGGACGCTGAGATCATGACCTGAGCCGAAGGCAGAGGCTTAACCCACTGAGCCACCCAGGCGCCCCTAATTTAAACAGATTTAAATGTTTATGGTATTTCTGGAGAAACTAAGCGGAACCTTGTAGTTCTGTAGCTACAGATCCTTACAACCCTGAAATTTCATCATTCTCCATGATTTGTCTCACCATTGTGTTGGTGTGTCCTTGAAAAGTGGAATACAATTGAATTTATTAGATAATTTGTAACTCTGTACTTTACACCAGGCACTGTCTCATTTAATCCTCACAATAATTATTATCATTTCCATTTTATGAATGTGAGAACAGAGACTCACACCATTATTAAGTGCTAGAACTAAGATCCCTACTGAAGTTTGACTAAACAGGCCCTACTTTTAACCACTGCTTCAACTAATATAAAAGTGTTAAGAGCCTTAAGCAACTTTAGAAATCACTGTGCCCAACCTTTTAAAAACAAAATAGCAGGCCCAAAGAGGTTAAGGGATTTGCACTTGTTTACAGAGCCAGATAGCGGTCAGCCTGCCTGCAAGGCCCTTCCTGGTCTGGCGTTTGGCTCATTTCAAGCCTCATCCAAGTCTTCTCCCCCTTCACCCAGTGGAGACCTCAGTGGCCTGCCAGCCTCAGAAGGTTCTTGGATGTTTTCCCTCTGCCCTTTCCTTACCGGCTCCCACTATTCCTTTAGGTTTTAGCTTATATGTTAGCTAGGGCTGGATAGATGCCTCCATTTATTACATACTATACTGACCTGATGGGCATTTATTTGTTTTCTCTGTTCCTTCCTTTGTGTTAAGAGATTCATGAGAGCAGAGACTGTGTGTGACTTAATCATCATTAAATTCGGAGTACTTAACCCAGTGGCTGGCATATATTAGCCACTCAGTAAGTATCGATAGAAAGAGGGAAGGAAGAAAGGAAGGAGTGTTATTTAATATTTTTTTTCTTTTTCTCTGTTCTTCAGGTTATCATAGCAACTCCTGGGCGACTTCTGGATATAATAAAACAGAGCTCTATAGAACTCCGTGGTACAAAAATTGTAGTAGTAGATGAAGTAAGTAGTGTTGTTTAGAACGTAGTCACGTAATTTTATATAATTTATGAAAACTATATTATAGTTATGTAATCTCACCGTGTGTTCAGGCATTTTCAATTGCACTTGTCAGTCTTAAGCTGGATCCTGTGTGGCACTGCAGCTAACCTATAGTGCACCCAGATTAAGCCACATTAATAAATACAGTCAGCTGTCTTTTTCCTAATTGACAGAAAACACAAATCCAACATCTACTATACTCGCAGTGATAAGCTATTTATTTATTTATTTTTAAACATTTTATCCATTTATTTGACAGAGAGAGACACAGCAAGAGAGGGAACACAAACAGGAGGAGTGGGAGAGGGATAGGGAGAACAGGCTTCCCGCTGAGCGGGGAGCCCGATGCAGGGCTCGATCCCAGGACTCTGGAATCACGATCCGAGCTGAAGGCCCATGCTCAACGACTGAGCCACCCAGGCGCCCCTCAGTGATAAGTATTTTAAACATTTGACACTGGCTGTCATTTGTCTAAAAAAATAAATATGTCCGTGGCAAATAACAATAATCAAGAGGGCTTTTGAGAAGTAGCTAATCATGCTTAGTTGGATAAACCTTTTATATTTTTTTCTGTGTGGACATAGGTGTCTGTTATTGTGATTTTCAGTATGACATAGAGCATATAGGCATTTTTATAGTTTTGGTTTGCTTGGTAAGGTGAAATAAATGTGTTACTATCTGATGATATTCCACCATGTGAACCGGCATGAGGACAGAAAGCCACGTGTCCGCCCAGACTGGGCACGAGCCGGTTCAGCCTAGAGTGTATTGCATGCCCACTTTCACACATGTCCCACCAGCAGTGACAGAGCAGGGGCCCAGCAGTGATCAGAAATATGGGGTCCTGGGGCTGACCAGTGATGGTAACGTTGTCCGCCTTCTGAGGGCCCCAGGAGGTAGCAGTAGGATATCAGAGGATGTGGAAAGAACACATAAGTATGGTCCGCAAGACGAGGGTTTGATCCTTTTCTCCACCCACCATGAGACGCTGGGCAAGTCATTTAATCTCCCAGAGTTGTGGCAAGGATGAAGTAATGATTGTGAACGTGTCTCATAGACTGAGAAGTCCTATATAAACGTAATGTTATTTAGTCCTTTATTATTTGTGGGTTTTTTTTTTACATATTTGCTTTTGTGTGTGTGAGAGAGAGCATTTGAGTTCTACTCCCTTAGCAGATTTCAATCATACAATACGGTAGTATCAACTATGGTAATTCTGTTACGATTTCAGACCTTATCTATTTTATAACTGAAAGTTTTTACCCTTTAACCCCAGACCTCTCCCTATTTCACCCATGCTCCAGCTCCTGGCAATCATTTTTCTCCTAATTTCTATGAATTTGACTTTTATTTTCTTATTTTTAATTTTTTTCGATCCCACATATAAATGTTACCATATAGTATTTGTCTTTTTTTGTCTAGCTTACTTCACTGAGTATAATGTCCTCCAGGTCCATCCACGTTAATAAAAATGAAATAATTTTGAGTCTGAGTAATATTCCATTACGAATATATACACGCATTTTCTTTATCTGTTCATCTGCTGATGGACCCTTGGGTATTTCCCTACCTTGGCTACTGTGAACTGTTATTCAGTCCTTTAAAAAGTACTGCTAAGTCAGAATTTGCCTGGTGTGCCTTTAGTTTCAACTGATTTATTGCGTCTGATCATCATCAGACTGACTTCCACCCTGCAAGTTCAAGTGGGCTTCCCGTTGTCGGGAAACCCATGTGTTCTGACTCTAACCATGCTATGAGCCAGAAAAATGACCTCAGATAGATTTTAAAGTTAGGTTCCATTCCTGCTTGCTTCTCCCCATGACATTTTCACTTTCACCAATGAATGAGCCTTCACAGGGCCCCTCACTGCTGTGCTCAGTGTACAAAAGGAGTATTCATTCAGCAAACCTGTGCTGAGTGGTTGTTCTGTGCAGCCTCTGTCCCAGCTCCTCTGCATTTCAGGAAATGAGCTGGTAAACTACATAATCGGTCATGTACTGAAACTGATGTCGGCCCAGCAGTGCTATTTAGGTACAGATTGACCAACTCTGGATCAGTTGGGTTGGCATCACAAAGAAATTTTAAATATTATTCTGGCCTACGAAGTACTGAAATCTTACTGGAGAAAAATACACAAATACTTGAAGTAAAGGCAAAAACATGATCATCTATACTGAAATAGAAAAGTGCTAAAAGGTGTAGTGCAGGCCAAGGACTGGCAGACTCTTTCTGTAAAGGACCAGATAGGAAATATTGTAGGCTTTGTAGGGGCCATATAGTCTCTGTTGCAACTGCTCAGTACAACCATAGATAGTAGGTGGATAGTTAGGTGTGACTGCTCTCTCCTGAAGCTCGATTTACAAAAACACATGAAGATCTGTGTGTTTGTCTCAAGAGCCTTAGTTTGCTGCCTCCTGATATAAACTGTTAGTAAAATAATGGGACCATGTATAATATGGTACTTATTTAGGACAATTAAGGTAAAAAAGGAGAAATGAGAGAATGTGTGGATTGGTGCTATAAAAAATGGCCTTTCCAGTGTCACAGGATGTGACTTGGTCATCCACAGATGGAACAGGATTTAGAAAACTAGAGAACGTATCAAGTATTCCAGGTGAAGAAGCTAACATGAGCAGAGCCAGAAAGGCCAAACACAAGCACAGAGAGACCAGCCAGCTTGATGCATTTGTCCTGAGAAATAATAGGAAGTAGAGTTGGGTAGTTAGGGTGGGGTCAAATTATAGAGGGCCTTGAAAGGGAGGCGGAGGATTTTGGATTTGATGTGGGAAACAATGAGGCTTTCTAAATTATTGAGTTGGGGTGTCACATGTAGAAAGTGGTGGTTTAACAAGGTTATTCTGCTGCTCCATGCAAGAGAAATTAAAGAAGAAAGAATCTGTGGGACAGAATGGCTAGCAACCCAGGCAAGAGGTGAGCAGGGTCAGGGACAGGGCGGAGGCAGTGGGAGGCATGAGTACATCTGAGAATCATTGTAAATCAATCATTCATGAATCTTATGATGACTGAATATGAGAGAAGATGAAGAAGGTGGTTGAGGGGACTCCATAAATTCTGGTTGTGTCTTTAATTTTAAGTAAAGGACAAGTGGGTATGGGTTGGGGCTTGACAGTGTTTGAGTTTGGTTTTAGAAATGTCGAATTTCTTGTGAATGGTGGATGGAGGGGAGATACTGTGTGGATATGAGAAATGGGCATTAGCACTCATGAACCACACTGGTTTCTCCAAGGGAGGAAGGCTAGAGGGAGGAACAAGGGCTGGGGCTAAGTGTCTGCTTGTGGAGTTTGAAGATGAGTCCATACACAGAGAGGTAGTCTGAGAGACCAGGCAGGAACTGAGAGCAAGTAATACCCCTGAAAAGAGAGCCCACTGTTTTGAGAGGAGGGCAAAGATACAGGAATGGTCAGGCATGGAGACTAAGATAATTCCTTTAGAATTAGAAAAATCTGCTCTATTACTCCTCTGTGTCTTCCACATATCTGTCCTTTAGCCTAGAATTCTCTACCATCCCATCTCCCTGCTCTTCCTTCCTTATGTGTCCATGGCTCTAAAACCTTCCATCAGTCCTCCTGATAACCTTCAGGCCTTCTTTCCTCTCTGCTCTGTTTACCTGGATGTAGACTGTATCATTTCTCTTGTGTTCTGTTCCTTGCTATATCCCTACGATCAAGCACAGTGTTGGTCCAAGTTTCCCTAATGGTAAGAATCACCCTGTGTGTTCAGTGAATGTAATAGAAGACCAGACTTCTTCCTTGGGTATCCTGATTCAGTAGGCCTGAGTTGGAGTCCAGGAATATGTAAAAACTCATTATGGGTGATTCTGGTCTTCAGGGAGATTTGGGACACACTGACTAGCAAGCTGACTGACAAATTATGCTTTTGCAGTGCTTAGATTTAATGAATGCTCATTTGTTCATCAGATGCATTTTTTAGGGCTTTTTACGTGCTAGATACTGGCCTTGGTTTTGAGGATACAGTGGAAAGTGAGGTAAGCCATGACAAATGTTGGTTCACAGGTTGTGGGATAGAGACACCTGGGGAGTTAGGTTAGTATCAGAGGAGGGTTCTCTGAATGACATTTCTGCTGAGACCTGAACAAGAAGGAGCCAGCCACGCAAAGATCCATCTAGAGGAAAGACTGCTTCAGACAGAACAGCCAGTGCGCAGGAGCTCACGTGGGAGCGAGCGTTGGGTAGTTGGGCACAGAAGGAAAGCTGGCGTGTTAGCATTGTGGGGCATGACATGGAGGAATGGTAGGCGATGAAGTCAGAGAAGTGGATGGAGATGAAAACCGTAGGACTTTAGGCTGTGGTTAGCAGTTGGGTTTTATTCTGTGTGTGATGGGAAATTATTGGAGGGTTTAAGCAGAGAAGTAACAGATAGGATTTATGTTCTAGAAGATGCTGGGTGCTTGGGGTGAATGGCTTCTGTTGTGGGGGTGACAGGATGTGGAGGAGTCTCACAACTGTGAGCTGGACAGAGCAGCTGGATTTGGGGCATGTTACTGTGAACAGATTAGATGCAGGGAAGCTTGGATGAAAGAAACTGGGCGAATTTATTTCTGATGGCCTCTCTGTTTTCTGAACTGGGAGAAGAAAGGTCCTCTCCTGAGATGAGAGGGTCTTAGTGGGATTATTGAGGAAAAGCAGGGGCGTTAGCAGGACATACTACTGTGTGCACGCATGCGCGCATGCTCTGTGTCTCCTGGTGAATTGAGACATTGAGACTTATTGTACTGTGAGCATGGTGGTCTCAAGTGTCTTATGTATTCTATCTCATTAATCCTCATAACAGCCCTATGGGGTAATTACTATTATCATTCCCATTTGTATAAGGAAAAACTAAGGCGTACAGCCATTCATTAACATGCTTAATTTAAGGTCATAGGTAGAGCCAGGATCAAACCTGGACCATCATGATTATTTTAGATTTTTTACATGTCATAGAATGAATAATACTAAAATGAGTGCTTAAATTTCCAAGTTAGTGGACACTTAAAAATACTTTAGGGGTACTTAAAAGTGCTTTCGGGGTGCCTGGCTGGCTCAGTCAGTAGAGCATCAGACTCTGGATCTCAGAGTCATGAGTTTGAGCCCCACATTGGGCATGGAGCCCACTTAAAAAAACAAAACAAAAAAACACAAAAAAATAACAAAAATACAATGCTTTAATCTAAACACACTAAAATAGGTTAATATCTTATTTTTCAAAATTATAGATACCTGGGTTTTATTTAAAAATCAAGATACCTTATCTTTCATTTTTTAAAGTAGCACTTACAAAATTTTTTCTTGTTTGCTTAGTAATACATAAATTGTTTTTGAAAACTAGCAACATAGAAGTATATACAGAAGCAAAAGCCCTCAATATTAAATTTTTAAAATTTATTTAATATTTTATTATAAATATATGTCCATGGTAAGAAAAAAGCCCCAAACTTTGCAAAAGGCTGTAAAATGAAAAATTAAATTGCATTCCCTTCCATAGCCTGCAAGCCTTTTCCCCAGAGTTAACAATTAAGTTTCTTGTGTGTATATGCAAATGGTATCACGTTATACAGTATTCTGTACTTTGCTTTTTTCCTCCTAGCAGTGATTCATTTTCATTTAATAAAGGATTTTGTGCTCATAATTAATGATAGCATAGGGTTGTAGTGTGTGGCTCTACCATATTTTATTTACCAGATCCCCTATTGATGGATATTTAGGGTTTACACATTTGTTGCCACTATTATTAATGCCATAAAAATCTTTATATGTCACTAAAAACATAATTATGTAACATGATTTTATATAAATATATTTTTTCCTGATTATCTTTTGACATTGTAGTATATTCTGTGCAAAAGTTTTTGATTTTCATGTTCCTAATCATAACCGTTTTTTCTTTGGGTGGCTCAGGGTTTTAATGTCAAGTAGGACTAACTTTAAAATGGTTTCATTTTAGGCCGATACCATGTTAAAGATGGGCTTTCAACAGCAAGTGCTTGACATTTTGGAAAACGTTCCTAATGATTGTCAGACCATTTTGGTTTCAGCTACAATTCCAGCTAGCATAGAACAACTAGCAAGCCAGCTTCTGCAGAATCCTGTGAGAATTATCACCGGGGAAAAGAACCTGCCTTGTTCCAGTGTGCGCCAGATTATTTTGTGGGTGGAAGAACCAGCCAAAAAGAAAAAATTATTTGAAATCTTAAATGTGAGTAGTAAAGCAGGCAACCCTATTTTGTAGACGGTGTTTGCATCTTTCACAGTTCTTAAGATAATGATTTTTAGATGCAGCTTTTGGGTAATTTAGTATAGATATTTAATAATAAATGGCTTTACTTTGGAATTCTGTGGGGATCAAATAAATGCTATATGGATGCAGGGTTGCTTTTTATTTTCCGTACTGTAGAAAGACATATAAATATCAAGATTATTCCTAAATAATATTTTTTTATTTTAAAAATTTTTAGTAGTTTTATGTATCAGATAAAGACAAGTTCTTTCTTGGCTATTCTGTCCTTGAGAAATAGAATCTTTTTAGTAGTAACTTGTTCATTTTTTTAAAGATTTTATTTATTTATTTATCAGAAAGAGAGAGAGCACAAGGACGAGGAATGGTAGGCAGAGAGAGAAGCAGGCTCCCCTGCTGAGCAAGGAGCCCGATGTGGGGCTTGATCCCAGGGCCCTGGAATCGTGACCTGAGCTGAAGGCAGATGCTTAACCGACTGAGTCACCCAGGTGTCCCAGCAGTAACTTGTTTAAACAGAAATTTATTAAGTGGATGGTAATGTGTAAGCACAGTTACTTAAAGTAGAAAGCGGATGCCGGGGTCAGTTAAACATTTGATTCAATTTCAGATCAGGTCATGATCTCGGGGTTTTGAGGTTGAGCCCCATGTTGGGCTCCTCGCTCAGCATGGAGCCTGCTTAGGATTCTCTCTCTCCCTTCCCTAGCTTGCTTAGGCTCTCTCTCTTCCTCAAAAAAATTAATTAAAAAAATGAAGTATTAAATTAAATACAGTTTGTATTTACTTAATGAACAGTATTTAAAATTTTAAATTGCACTCAAAATTTTAAAATTATTTTTGTAATATTAATGAAATGATAGAGAAACGTGAAGGGCAGTAGACTTTTGCACTTCTGTTTGTGCATGTTTTAAAGAAAATACTCATTTTAACACTTATTTTCCTCTAGAAACCTGTTGATAACTAGCTTATACTAATGCTTTCGGAAAAACCTCCCATTTTGATTTATGTTCTGTGAATAATTTTAAATACATGTTCTTCGTTTTCAGGATAGGAAACTCTTCAAGCCTCCAGTGTTAGTATTTGTGGACTGCAAGCTGGGAGCAGATCTCTTAAGCGAGGCAGTGCAGAAAATCACGGGTTTGAAAAGTGTATCTGTACATTCGGAGAAATCACAAACAGAAAGGAAAAACGTACTGAAGGTTTGACATTTCAGCACTCTCTTTTCAAGGGACCCCCTATTACCAGCTGGTTTTTAAAGCGGACCTTTTTTTAATGACTGCAAGAATTTCAGGCAAGCAGTGACTGTGAGCTAATTGTTCCTCTTGCTCAGGCTTCTGTGTTTTGGGAGCAATAAGCCTGTTCCCAACAGGATTAATCTACTAAATAGATTACTAATTCGGAACCCACCATTTCTGGAATCAGGTCAGTGTAGACTGGGGCAGAGCAGTAATTCACCCTTGGAAAAATTTGCCAGAGACATTAATAGAAAAAAATTGATGCAGGGGATGGGGAGGGATTGGGAAGAACTTAAACTACACATGTTCCTCAGGTACACTAAGACCTTTACTTTTTGAAAAGATACGGCAACAACAATATTGATGAATAAAGTTTTGAAAAAAGAAAAGATAATCTGAATCATATAAAACCAGATAAGATAAATTCTGAATAATGAATTGTGTTGCTTTGTGGGGAAGGGACTACTCGAAGGAGACTATGAAGTTGTGGTGAGCACAGGAGTCCTGGGACGAGGCCTAGACTTGATCAGTGTCAAGCTGGTTGTCAATTTCGATATGCCTTCAAGTATGGATGAGTACGTGCATCAGGTAAAGAGATTTTATGTTTCCACTGTGAGTTTTCTTGGGCGAGGCTTTGTCAATAGAATGGTAACTAAAAAGAAAAAAAAAGTTTTATCAGAGAAATAAAAAAACCTTTTAAATCATTTTGTTTTTAAAGCAGATTATGTATAGGGATGCCTGTCTGGCTCAGTTGGTGGAGCATGCGACTCTTGATCTCAGGGTTATGAGTTTGAGCCCCCTGTTGGGAGTAGAGATTACATAAAAATAAACTCTTTTAAAATACGTATATATGGATATAAACTAAATTTTGTTTCAAAAAACTATATGTATGCCTAAAATGAGTTAAAAATTATTAGAAATAATAACCTAAAATGTTAGTTTAAAAAAATTTTAAGTAGTTAGCTTTTGGTTTATTTTTACTTCCTTTGTATTTCTTATTCAGTAAGCATGTTAAGTGGCTTTTATAATCAGGGGGAAAAAGGCTTTGTTTTAAGTTAATATATCTGGCCAAAATAAAATTGATCCATTAAAAGTATTTGGTTTTTTTTTTTAGGAATCTTGTCTTCATCTCTTCTTCATATCCTTATTTGTTCTAGACTTTCACCTGTTAAAGTTTTGTTTCTTTATTTTGCTGCCAGAGATAACAGCAGCTCTTCTTTCGAGCAGAAATAGAGCTTTCTCTTAGTGTCGCCTTATCTCCCTGACTGCTACCTGTCTTCCTTCTCTGGCATCACTTACAGACTCTTCAAGTAAAGCCCTTCTGTCATGTTCTTAGAATTACCTCTGAATGCCACATTTACCTGGATCACCCACTGAAACGCTTTTAGTGCCTTGAATGCATTGTTGCTTGTGTTTTCACTTAGTAATAATATAGCAGTGCCTCTGTCTGTCCCTGCTGCCTCATTTACCTGTGTCACAGAATTGACTCGTACACAGGAGTGCATCGCTCAAATCACTGAAGCTTATTTTCTTTCAAACTTTTAATTTAATGATTTTAGGTGGTAATCTTTCTAAAATATTAAGATATTTAAGATATTCCTTTGCTTCTTAAATATAATATGGTGATTATAATTATTTAACTTTCTCTTGCCACCACAAGGTCAGTCCCCTGGCTCTCAGTTATTCACAATGTACTCTGAGCAATGGCCTCAGGGGGTGTTGAAGTTCGTCAAGTTTCTAACATCGACTCAGAATGGCCCCATATCCTTCCACTTTTCTGGTTCTGTATCAGGGTATTGTTTGTTTGCTTGCTTCAGTAATGGAAGTATGAATATACACAATAAGAAATAATGCAAATAACAAAAGATATAAAATGAAAAATAAGTCTTTGTTTTATTTTTTTTTAATTTTTATTTTTTAAGGTTTGTGTATTCTAGAGAAAGAGAACGTGTGCACATGTGCATTCAGGGGGAGGGGCAGAGGGAGAGAGAGAATCTATAGCAGATTCCCTCCTGAGCATGGAGCCCAATGTGGGGCTCGATCTCACGACACTGAGAGCCAAAATCAAGTAGGATGCCCAACTGACTGAGCCACCCAAGGACCCCAAAGTGAAAAATAGGTCTTTGTAAGGTAGCCCTTCTACCTTTGAATAGTTATGACAGTTAACAGTGCAGAAAGTATAAATGCCTATTTATGCACAAATACACATGTATATGCGTGCCCTGTTACACTTACTGCATAAATAGGACCATATTACACCAACTGTCTATGCCTTGCTTTCTTTATTAAATATATATTAGGTACCTTTCCTTATTAGCATATATAATAGGTACCATGTAAAAAATATTAATGTATATGAAATGCTTACCATATGGCCAGGCACTGTTCTAAACTCTCTAAATGGTTTTACTTACTTAATTGGACTTGATCTGTTTTCATGGCTGCATGGTAATCTGTTGTATGGATTATCATCATTTACTTAATGAATCCTTTAGAATTTGATGGAAATCAAATGTTTCTAATATCTAATATTCTAATATTTATTTGACAGAGGGAGAGATCACAAGTAGGTAGAGAGGCAGGCAGAGAGGGAGGGGGAAGCAGGCTCCCTGCTGAGCAGAGAGCCAGATGCAGGGCTCGATCCCAGGACCCTGAGATCATGACCTGAGCCAAAGGCAGAGGCTTAACCCACTGAGCCACTCAGGTGCCCCTAAGCATCTGACTCTTGATCTCAGGTCAGATCTGGATCTCAGGGTCATGAGTTCAAGCCCCATGTTGGGCTCCACACTGAGCATGGAGCCTATTTATAAAAATAATAATAATGCTGCACTGAACATCCACTTATATGTAAGATAAATGTGTAGGAGTTCTGCTAGGTCAAAGGATATGTGTTATTTTATTCTATTTTATTTATATTTGGTTTTTTTAGGATATGTGGTTTTTTAAAGATTTATTTATTTGTTTTATGTTTATTTATTTGAGAGAGAAAGAGCATGAGTGGGGGAAGGAGCAGAGGGAGAGGGACAGCAGACTCCCTGCTGAGCGCAGAGCCGTATGGGGGACTCACTCTCACAACCCATTATCATGATCTGAGCCAAAACCAAGAGTCAGATGCTCACTGACTGGGCCACCCAGGCACCCATAGGATATATGTATTTTAAATTATAGTAGGTATTCCTGTGCATCTGCTTTTAAAGATTTATTTATTTTAGAGAGAGAGTGCATACATGAGTTGGGAGGAGAGGCAGAAGGAGAGGGACAGACACAGATTCCCCCGTGAGCATGGAGCTCGATGATGTGGCTCAACCCTGAGATCATGACCTGAGCTGAAACCGGGAGTCGGACTCTTAACTGACTGAGCTGCCCAGTGGTCCCTCTGTGTCTGCTTTTAATTTAGGGACAGGGAGCTTCTAGGGAAAAAATTTCGAATTTGCTAAGTGTTCTAGAGTTTGTAGACTATTGCAGTTATTTTTTTAAAAAAGCTTATGTCTCAGTATAAAATATCTTTGAATAAATTATATCTCAATTGATATAATTCACCACTTGAAAGTGTACAATTCAATGGTTTTTAGTATATTCAAATAATTGTGCAACCATTAGTACGGTCAATTCTAGAACATTCTTATCATCCCGAAAGAAAACCACATACCCAGTGCATCAGCAATCACTCCCCATTCTTCATCTCTCACACATGTGCAGGTGTGTGCACGCACACACAGAGATCCCTTAAGCAACCACTACTCTATGTCTTTATAGATTTATCTCTTCTAGAAATTTCATATAAATGGAATCATATGGTATATAGTCTTCTCTGGCTTTCTTCACTGATCACAGCGTTTTCAAGTTTTACTCATATGATAGCATATATCAGTACGTTTTGTTTTTCTATATAATGTTGCATTGTAAGGATATACGTTCCATCTTTGTTCATTAGTTGCTAGACATTTAGCATGTTTCTACTTTTTGTTAACTGTGAATAATGCTGCTGTGAGCATTCATGTACAGGTTTTTATGTGGACATAGGTTTTCATTTCTTTTTTTTTTTTAATTCCGGTGTAGTTAAAATACAGTGTTGTATTAGTTTCAGCTGTGCAATATGGTGATTCAAGAATTCCGTGCATTACTCAGTGCTCATCAGGACAAATGTACTCTTTATTCCCTTCACTTATTTCACCCATCTCACCGCCCCCATAACTGTCAGTTTGTTCACTATAGTTAAAACGCTCTTTTTTGGTTTTTCTCTCTTTTAATTTGTTCATTTGTTTTGTTTCCTTAATTCCATATATGAGTGGAATCATATGGTATTTATTTTTCTCTGACTGACTTACTTCATTTAGCATTATACTATCTAGATTCATCCATGTTGTTACAAATGGCAAGATTCCATTCTTTTTTAAGGCTGAGTAATACTCCCATATATATATATATATATGACACCCCATGTCTATACCATATATATATATACCAAATGTCATCTTTATTCATTCATCTATGGATGGACACTTCCATAGAAGTGGCATGGCTGCTTCCATAATTTGGCTATTGTAAATAATTCTGCAGTAAACATGGGAGTGCATTTATCTTTTCAAATTAGTGTTTTCCTGTTCTTTTGAGTAAATACCCAGTAGTGGAATTACTAGATCATATGGTAATTCTGTTTTTAATTTTTTGAGGAAACTCCATACTGTTTTCCACAGAGGCTATGCCAGTTTGCATTCCAGCTAACAGGACAGCGTTCCTTTTTCTGCACATACTTGCCAACATTTCTTTGTTTTCATTTCTGTTGGGTATACACGTAGGAATGGAATTGCTGGGTCATGCGGTAATTCTATGTGTAACATTTTGAGGAACTGATAGACACTTTTCCAATGTGGCTTCATGATTTTAAATTCTCACCAGTGATATATGAGGGTTCCAGTTTCTCCAAATCTTTATCAACACTTATCTTTTTAATTATAGCCATGCTAATGAGTGTGAAGTGATACATCCTTGTGTGTGTGTGTTTTTTAAGATTTTATTTTTATTTATTTTAAAGGGAGAGCAAGTGCAGGGGTGAGGGAGAGGGGGAGGGAGAGGGACGAGTCCACTCTGTGCTGGGTGCTGAGCCCAACAGCAGGGCTTTGATGCTTAACCAGCTGAGCCACCCAGGCCCCACTCTCTTTGTGTTTTGATTTGAATTCCCCTAATGACTAATGACATCATTTCATGTACATACTGGCCATTTGCATATCTTTTTTGGAGAAATGTCTGTTTAAATTATTTCCCCATTTTTAAATTGGGTTGTCCTTTTATTATTGAGTTATAAAAGTTATTTATATATTATTAGAAAACTTTTACCAGATACATGATTTGCAAATCTTTCCTTCTAGTACGTGAGTGCAGCTATATTTTATATTTTTAGTCTTACTGGAAAAATTCAGTAACATAATTAAATAAAACAACATTCTTTCCCCTTTTTGTTCCCAGTCTCATTCCCTAGAGGGCCATGTTTTGTTTTGGTTTTTTTTACAACATTAAAAATGTCCTATATATTGGCAGCAACTCTTTATTTAAATAACTCTGAATATAGATTTTAAGTTCTACATTTAATTAAGGAGCAGAAATTGCCCATGACTGTGTATTTACCCCCTTCTTCTGAAGAGTTTCTCAGTATATTTGGAAACAAGTAAATTTTGTTTCTTGTGTGTTTCCATCACCAATTTGTGTCCATTTAATTTTATCAAAATGAGAAATAACAATGCAAAAATGAATTTGCTTAAATCTCACATTTCAGAGGCACTGAAGTACTCTAAAGCAAATAGTCCTCTTGCTCTAAAAGCAGTAGCTTTCGAAAAACTTTTACCTTGACCTACCCACGGGAAGAACCATCTTCATGTCATTACCACCCCCCCACGCACCTGTACACACACAATACATAACTGAAGCACAAGTTTCACAAATAGTACTTACTTGTATTATATGTGGTTACTTTGATATTTTCTGTTTGAATTATTAAATTCAAATAATACTAAAAATATGCTGGTGGTAGTCTACTAAATTGGTTTCACAAACTACATTGAGATGTACAATTCAAAAACATGCTATGTGAATGAATGTTAATTTTAGTAAAGCCTCTTTAATACTAATCTTTAAATACTAATCTTCATTTTCTTTCAAGCGACATTAAGGTTTTATATGAACATTTTGAAAATGTCCTTTGCATTTCATTTCAGGTTGGAAGAGTGGGAAGATTAGGCCAACATGGAACAGCGATTACTTTCATTAATAACAATTCAAAAAGACTTTTCTGGGATATTGCAAAAAGAGTGAAACCCACAGGATCCATTCTTCCCCCTCAGTTGTTAAATTCCCCCTACCTTCATGACCAGAAAAGAAAGGAACAACAGAAAGATAAACAGACACAGAATGATCTGGTTACAGGAGCTAATCTTATGGACATCATTAGAAAACATGATAAAAGTAATTCTCAAAAATGACTTGTGATACCACCGAACAATTTTTTATTGTATATTATGAGTGAAATTTCTGTGTAACTGTATGGTTTGAGTAAATGGAACATGCACATGAAACAAAAAATGTAACAATTTAAATTTTTTAAATTGAATCTCAAATTTATACTGCAGCATTGTATTTATTTCCCTTTTAATTCTCATAAATAAAAAAATCAGAAAATGAATTGCTAAATGAAGTAAAATTTTTTCTGTCTAGCCAAAGCCTCATTTTTTCTCAATAAATATTTTTGGAGCTGCTGTCAAAACCGGGAACCCTGAACAGCGAGGAGTTGGACTCAGATTGGTGATGTTTTTGTTTAGTGTCCCCAGTGTGCTGCAAGCCCATCGGTGCTTGGATTATTGATTATTGTTCAATAATTAAACGTTAGGAAAAAAGTAAATGATGGAAACTGGAAGAAATGGTGCTTCTTTTAAAAAATAAATATGAAATATCTTTTATTCTTAGTTTTCCCTCCAGCTTAGTAAATATAAGTTTATGTTATATTTAACATGAGGTTATCAAAATAATGGTAAGTCATGTTCATGTTGCTACTAAGAGTTTTAGGTTAATTTCAGGTTAATTTTAGGTTAATTGCTAATTCAATTGGTAATATTAAATACTAAAAAAAAGGATAGGTGTTTTGCTTTGATGCATCAGTACTTTCATTTCTTTATAAACTGGTATCAGTTCACTTGCAGGATTTAGATAGTATGTTACATGAACGTTGACACTTAAGCTTTATATCCTAAACATCCTCCCCAAAGGGGTGTGGCAGAGATTTATATAACTAACTAGAGTCTATGTGTAGATAGTTTCTTAATGTCTCCACCCAAAGGAAATCAGGGGGTCAGAAGTTCCCCAAAGAATATGAACTCTGGCTCTCTTTACCCTGTTCTACGTTTGCTGTCAAGTGGTAAGTATGTTCTATTTCAAGGATGAGGCAGCTGTTAAGGTCCCAGAGTGTTGTAGCCGAAGTGCATTGAGAGGCTGAAATCAAAGCATTACCACTGTGCTCAACATATAAAAGTGTTGGTAATACTCACTAGAGAAAGGGCACTTTCTCACTAGACTCAAACTTGTGTGTAAATAAAAGCAGTATAGTTATAAGAGCTTTGCAAATCAACATATTTAGAAGACTATATTTTTTAAAGATTTTGTCAGAGAGCACAAGCAGGGGGAGTGGCAGGCAGAGGGAGAAACAGGCTCCCCACTGAGCAGGGAGCCAGACATGGGGCTTCAATCCCAGGATCCTGGGATTATGACCTGAGCTGAAGGCAGCTGCTTAACTGACTGAGCCACCCAGGCTCCCTTTATTATAAAAGTTCCCTTTATTGAACTTTTTAAAACATCACCAATGGGCACTAACATTTTTTTTTAAGTAACCTCTATGCCAAACGTGGAGCTTGACCTCACAACCCCAAGATCAAGAGTTGCATACTCTATGGACTGAGCCAGCCAGGTACCCCTGGAAGACTATATTTAAACAAAAATAAATAGTATTGAGCTATAACGTAACCTCACTGGTCAGCTTAATTTGCTGGCTGTCTGGCTTCTGATCCCACCACGACTCCTTTCCTTCATTTGCCTTCTTATAACGTGATGTTCTGCCTGCTCTCATTTTGAACTTTACTATTGCACTGGGCATTATTGACCACCGTTTTTGAAATTCTCACTTCCTTAAGGCAGCAGGTGAATGAGACGGTAGGGGAAAGAGCCACAGATTCACAGGCTCGTCATGAGGATTAAATCAGAATTTTTTTTCAAGGTTTTTTTTTGGGGGGGGTTCCTCACATCTTCACAAAGAACATTGCCACATATTTAAACTCTGACTCACACTGATTAATTTACTTTTATAAATCTAAGTTGGATCCATGAAGTGTCATATTTTCTGATAAAATTATACTTTTTTTGGCAGTCTGAATGTTATTCAGCTTGTGCCCTTTTATGGAATTAATATCAACACACCTCTCATTGCCTTGTTACATTTTCTGCTCACCACAATCCACACAGAGCTTGCTCCACAAACTTAGGTAGGCCTGCTACAAGAGGTGACATGTCATTCAAGGTGACTTTGCTGGCAGCTAAAAGTAAACTGACTCCGGACAGATAGGACTCTTTTGTTGTCTCCCAGGCACACTTAGAGTGACCCCAGAGGCTGTAGGGCCACAGTATGAAAACCAACCACTGATAATTAAGTAAACACAGTTCTCTTGTTCTGCGAGGTTAGTGTGAGGACTCATGTTACAGTTCTATTTATAATGTATGGCGTCTATGGTGTTAATTTGACAGAATTGCACATGAAGTGAATATAAGACAAATGCTCACTTTTTAAAGGTGTTTACAAATAGTAATTTATAAAATGTTAACAAACAGTAATTTTTTTTTTTAAGATTTTATTTGTCAGAGAGAAAGAGCACAAGCTGGGGAGTGGCAGGCAGAAGTAGAGGAAGAAGCAGGATCCCTGCCGAGCAAGGAGCCCGATGTGGGACTCGATCCCAGCACTCTGGGATCACCACCCAAGCTGAAGGCAGCTGCTTAACCTACTGAACCACCCAGAGGTCCCTACAAACAGTAATTTTTAAAAAATTTGAATTTTAGCTTTCTGAAGAATTTATATGTTATCCTTTTCTCATTTCATCTCATAAAGATGAAAACATAATAAACCTCTTTGCGGATAACTGGGTTCTAGTTATAGCTCCACAGTTGTTTTTTTTTAATTAGGGGAAATTCATTACTATCTCTAATCTCTAGCTTTGTTCATTTGCAAGATGAAAGGGTTTGCTTTAAACTTCTGAGGTTTTCTCAAATCTATATTTTCTGTGCTTCATACTTTTTTTTTCAAAATTTTATTTATTTGTCAGAGAGAGAGACAACAAGCAGAAGGAGGGGCAGAGGGAGAAGCAGGCTCCCCACTGAGCAAGGAGCTCTATACAGGACTCAATCCCAGGACCCCAGGATCATGACCTGAGCCGAAGGCAGAGGCTTAGCCAACTGAGCCACCCCTGTATCCTAACTTTTCTTTTTTATTAGATTATCTCTACACCTGAAGGGCTTGAACCCACAACCCCGAGACCAAGAGTCACATGCTTCACTGACTGAGCCAGCCAGGTGCCCTTGTACTTCATAGTTTAATATATGTAAATCTCTTTTTCCATGTCTGGAATATGCTTCAGAATAATATAGGGTGGGGCGTCTGGATGAAACAAAGCTGGCTGAAAGCTGATCATTATTGAAGCCAGGTGATGATGGGTACATGGGAGTTAATGACTATTTGGCCTATGTTTGACATGTTTGAAATATTCCATAATTAAAACATATACACACACACACACACAAATATATACAGATTTTGTACTTATGTAAACTCTCCAATCCTATCCTTCGACTTGTGCCCTAGTTACATATCTTCAACTATCCCCCCCAAGCTTGGCTGAAATTCAGTCTGTCCAGAGCCAAATTCATCAGCTTCCTGACAATAAAGTCAAATTCCCTCCTGACTTCCCCCCTGCCTGTGGTGCTACCACATCCAAGTCATGCTCAGAATCATGGTGTCATCACTGACTCACCTCCCTCCCTAGTCTCCGAATCCGCTCAGTCACCAAGTCCTACCTGTTTTTTTTCTAAAACGCTCCCATTTTTTTTTTTAAAGATTTTATTCATTTATTTGACAGAGACCCAGTAAGAGAGGGAACACAAGCGGGGGGGAGTCGGGGAGGGAGAAGCAGGCGTCCCACTGAACAGGGAGCCCAATGCGGGGCTCCGTCCCAGGACCCTGGGATCACGACCTGAGCTAAAGGCAGACACTTAACGACTGAGCCCTACCCAGGTGCCACCCATTTAGAAGGCCAGGGGTCTATCACCTAAAATCTAAATTTTACTCACACCTCTGAGTTGGCCATTCTAATTGCAGGCCCCCTGCCACTCAGTGTTCATCCAATCCAGAGCAGGAACATATTTTTGGAGTAGAATTTCAGAAACCTTCAGCAGTTTCCTGTTGACAGCAACACCAATTCTAAGCCTTCTGGCTGGGGTCCGAATCCTTCCTTCATCTGAGTCCACTCGACAGCTTTCTTCCTACTGTTCCCAAGCCTGAACCATCTGCTGTGGCTTTCTCTGCCCACTAGAACAGCACTGAACACCGCTGCTGGAAGATGAAGCAGTTCCTCAGAGCTTCCGTGGACGCATTCACAGTACCGGTAATTAGCTGCTGGCAACCTGAACGTTATGTCACTGGTTGAGCTCTCAATCACCCAACAAAGCTCAAGGAAAGCGAAGCATCTGCTTATGGAGGGACACTTTTAATTAGGGAGGGAATGTTTATCACATTTTTTTTCTCTATTTTGAGTCCTGGTGATATTTTCTTTGGAATTCCAGAGAACTTTAAGTGTTTGGGATCAGGTAATAATAGATAGTAAAACGAATTGTGAAATTAGGGCAGCATTTTATGTTTTCATTTTTATTTTATTTATTTATTTATTTGAGAGAGAGAGAACAGAGAGAAAGAGAGAACACGAGTGGGGTGAGGGGCGGAAGGAGAAGCAGACTCCCCACTGAGCAGGGAGCCCGATGTGGGACTCAATCCCAGGACCCTAGGATCAGGACCAGAGCCAAAGGCAGACACTTAACAAACTGAGCCATCCAGGCGTCCCTATTTTTTTTTTTTTAAGATTTTATTTATCTATTTGTCAGAGAACACAAGCAGGGGGAGCAGCAGGCAGAGGGAGAAGCAGGCTCCCCACTGAGCAAGGAGCCCTATACAGGACTCAATCCCAGGACCCTGGGATCATGACTTGAGCTGAAGGCAGATGCTTAACTGACTGAGCCACCCAGACATCTCTAGGGCAACATTTTAGAACTGACAGAGTTGCTCTGATACCTTAGGAGTTAGATGACTGACTGACTCCATTTCCTTAAATGTCATGCTTTAGAGAAAGGAAATTAGGACTTATTTATTTTAAAAGATTTATTTATTTATTCGAGAGAGAGCATGTGCAATAGGGGGGCGGGCAGAGGGAGGGAGGAAATCCCGAAGTAGACTACCCGCTGAATGTGAGCTCCACATAGGGCTCCATCCCAAGACCCTGAGATCATGAGCTGAAATCAAGAGTTGCTCGCTTAACCGACTGAGCCACCCAGACACCCAAAGGACGTTTTTAAACAATTTTTATGATTTTTAAGACATTCACACAGAACAGTTTATGACTTCTATGAATGCAAAAGTATAAGACAGAAAATTCCTAATCAAAAATAGCATTTTATGTAAAATGTGCACATGCACATAGGAATTACCTTTGGAACAATATTAGGAAAGCAGATGTGATAGCCCACGAGGAGGAGAGAGCTGGGACTGTATCTTTTTAAAATAGAGTGCAGTTTCCGTATTCATTTATAGGTAAATGGCTGTATTCAATTTCCTTTACATTCTTTTGGATTTGAGGGTCGTAGGGAAATGTGGATTATGTGTGTATGTGTTTTATAAACAATACATTTCGATTTTTTTTAATGGGAAAAAAATAGCATTGTGTTTAAGGAATTAGTTTGCATACTTGAACTCTCACTAACAGATATGAAACAGTACACATAAAATTAAAATTCATTTCAAACTGCTAACAAATTAAATAATTTAGCTTAATGCTGTTGGAGAGGTGTTATTGGGTGGGAATGCATTTTGGACTTATTTTTTTTTAAAGGTAAGAGATCAGGGCGCCTGGGTGGCTCAGTGGGTTAAGCCTCTACCTTTAGCTCAGGTCATGATCTCAGGGTCCTGGGATCAAGCCCTGCATCAGGCTCCCTGCTTCCCCCTCTCTCTCTCTGTCTGCCTCTCTGCCTACTTGTGATCTTTCTCTCTCTGTCAAATAAATAAAATCTTAAAAAAAAAATTAAAAAAAAAGTAAAGAGATCATTGTAAACAATTCAAGAAAAATTTACATGGGCTTTAAAAAAATACGCAGACTCAAGGTATCATGGGCACATCAGT
The DNA here is from genome assembly GCA_002007465.1 of Ailurus styani. Classification (NCBI taxonomy): domain Eukaryota; kingdom Metazoa; phylum Chordata; class Mammalia; order Carnivora; family Ailuridae; genus Ailurus; species Ailurus styani. Next base: position 5,733,379 of record LNAC01000043.1, read on the forward strand.
CCAGGAACTGAGGAGTCCATCCATGCCCCAAGGTAAAGGACAGATAACTTGACTTTTTCTACCATCTTCTCTTGCATTCGATGCATACTGGGGATGATAGTGGGATCTGATTGCTTTGTATACTTACTTTAAAAAAAAGCTGTAGAATGGGATCCTCAGGATTTCAATTTTTTTTTTATGTGTGATTGAAGCTATTGTAGCTTTTCTTGATTAATTTTTGGGTGTGCTTTCATTCTTATATACATAGTATTCATTCTCAAGTAAGTTATTAATCTTTCTGTTTTGCAAAACTGCTTTTTCCAGTTTTATTAAGAAACTAAAGGCCTAGGTAGCCTTTGTGAGGCTAATGAACTCAATCAGTTTATGTTTAAAAAAAATACAAATGCAAAATCAGGCACCTGATTCTGATAACTACTTTTTCCAAAACTAGAATATGGATCCAATCTTATAGAAGATTTTTTTCCTAATGTATAAATGCGTTTATATGGTCAGTCTTGCACAGGTTTAAAATCAATCATATTACTTACACGTTTTATCAGATTGCCGAAAATTCAGACCATATTATTGCTGCCAAGCACCCTGCTGATAGACTGTGATGGTGACATTTCATGATATTCTAGACCTTATGATCCTTAATGCCCAGGATTAACATATGCTCAGGTCTTTGACAAAAAGTCAAGCTTCTTGAAAGCTCTGAAAGCTTCACACTAACAGCTTTGAAAGCAGAGACCATGTCTCTGAGATTTGCATGAGCCTTATTACCCGTTTTTCTAATCTTGAGAAAATGCTGATAACTGGAGGATTTTAGTTGATTGAATTCCTTCTTTCTTTTTTTTTAAGTGTTTCCAAAAGCCAACCAGGATGGACAAATAAAAGGAAATTCATAAGGCTGCTGGGCAGTATAACTACATGAATGGTGCCCCTTGAGTTGTGCAAGAAGGTGGCTGTGAGTTTTAGAGTGTTTATGACAATCACAATCAGTGAAGTGAATGCTGGGTGAGCAGTTAACCCTTCACATGCTTTGGCATATTCGGTAGCAGTGCCCTGGCCAGAAGCTAGGGCTGCTGTAATCTCTCCGCCTCATGGCTTCGCTGAGCTCCTCGTTTACAGTGCTGTATAGGCTTACCGTTTAGTAGTCACGCTGCGTCCCTGCATGCTGAACACAGCACAGAACACTGGTGATTCCCCGCAGTTGGCGGTGGGTGTGGGTGTGTATGGAAGGGCAGACATTATTTGACAACAACAAAGAAGAACAAGTTTATCATGATTTTATGAGCATCGAGGCTTGGCTTTGTACTCATTATGTTTCTTTGTCATGAGAGAGAGCAGAATCCCTAAAAGTAAACACAAAGGCAGTGTTTTACTTGGTCAAAAGAGCAAGATAGTAGCTAACTACTATCACATTTTTGTGCTGTGATGGAGAAACACCATTTCATTACCCTATTGCATTTAAAATAAACATGGTAGGGGCACCTGTGGCTCAGTCAGTTGAGTATCTGACTCTTGATTTCGGCTTGGGTGGTGGTCTCAGGGTTGTGGGGTTAAGCCCATGGGGCTCTGCACTCAGCGGGGGGTCTGCTTGGGATTCTTTCCCTCTGCCCCTCTGACACCCCCCCACATGTATGTGCTCTTTCTCTCAAATAAAAACATCTTTTAAAATAATTAAATAAAAATTAATAAACTGAACATGCTAAAAAGAAAAAGGGTAATTATGAAAGTGGATCAGTGAATTTAATAAAATTGTTGCTAATGGTCAATAATCATCAATTAACTATTTGGGGCCAGTTTCTAAGCTTTTAAAAATAGGAAATGAAACCAAGGATACAATTACTTTTTGAATGCACTAGTCAGTGAAAGCAGAGGTGAGTGAAGACATAATCAAAGGTCAAGAAAGGGAAGAAACAAATCAAAAAAGAATTATTGATATTCTTTCTGATTGGTTTTTCTTACTAACACTAGTAGGGAGGGAAAAAAACATACAGACCTAGCTGGTGTTGTAATGGACTGCAGGAGGTTGAAGTAATATTACTCTCTTAAATAGACTGCTTCTCATCCACAGTGCAAAGCTACTAGAAGTACTAATGATTAAATTAATTCTAAGATAATAGACTTAGAATTCCTTTCTAACTAGATAATAGGCACTGTTTCTCTGAGGAATGAAACGAAACTATTGTAGATTAAAATTTTTAATGATTCTTTAAGGAACAAAATAACTATATAAATGTTTAAACTGTTTAGCGGAGGCAATGAATAACTAACGCTACTCTAGCATTTCCTGGGTATCAGGCAGTATTCTAACTACTTGTCGTGATTAACTCATTTAGTCCTCGCAAATGCCCTAAAAGGTAAATACTTTTCTTTTTTAAAAAATAGGCTCCATGCCCAGTGTGGAGTCCAGTGTGGAGCTCGAACTCACAACCCTGAGATCAAGACCTGAGCCAAGATCAAGAGTTGGATGCTCAACCAACTGAGCCACCCAGATGCCCTGGTACTACTTTTTTAAATCAACATTTTACAGATGTTCAGAGGGGTTACCTAAAATGCCCAAGGTAAGTGGCAGAGCCAGGGCTCAAGCCCAGATAACCAGGATCTAGCATTTCTGTGCAGAACCAACATTCCTGTGCTGAGTTTTGGTACGGAGAGAATGACAGGCAAGTTCCTTCCTCTATGCCCTGGTAGTCCCATTTCTTCTCAAAGGACCATATCCTCTATTTAGAAAGGAAACATTTGGAGCCTGAGAGACCACCTTGTCGATGGCTTCTTATTTCCCTCCTAGTTCCCCCAGAGAGGGAAAGTGTGAATATCCATGGATTGTTGGAGGGTTAGGACCAGAGTCCAAGCCTTTTGATTTCTTCCATGACATTGTTTTGCAGATTTTATTAGTCCCCACAGCCTGTAGAACTGTGCTGTGCTATAGTCTCAGTGAATGCCTAGACAAGTATTTATATAGCCTATGACTTAAAATAAAACATATAAAATCTATTAATATATTATTAAAACATAAAATAACTCAATAAAAACACTATAAATAAAGTATTTATACTCCTTTTTAAAAAATTATGGAATGATCTTTAAAAGGAAAGCTGAATTCTAGCTATAATATTTGGCAATTTATAGAGAGCATCCATAGAAGTGAATAACTGTCATAGAAAAATAATCCTTTAATATTTAGACTGTGCTTTATAGTTTCAAAACTCTTCCTTATATATTAATGCTTATAAGCAAATCGTATTTTTATATTTGTGTATATATAGATATATAAATTTTTTGTATATATTATTATTTTATTTTATTTTATTTTTTTTTAGGGAGAGAGGGATGGAGGAGGGGTAGAGGAAGAGGAAAAAAGAGAATCTTAAGTAGGCTGCATGCCCAGTACAGAGCCGACCCCGGGGTCAATCTCACAACCCTGAGATCATGACATCATGACCTGAGCTGAAATTAAGAGTCAGATGCTTAACTGATTGAGCCAACCAGGTGTCGTATTATATTTTGATGTAATTCTGGGTTGATTTTTTTTCTCCTGAAATATCAGGAAAAAAATAGTAGTGGAAACTTAATCTGGGTTCTCTAGTTCTCTTCACTTGTTGATATATAATTCAGAAATTTATGAAAATTAAATTCCCAGTTTTGGTAGATTAGATTGCTATTCAGCAAATAGCCATTTCTCTCCCCCTCTGTCTCATGGGGTGGGGGCACACCTTTCTGCCCTGTTGGTTCTGGGTTTCGCTCTGTGACTTGCTTTGGCCAATGGAACGAGAGCAGACTTGACAAGAGCAGAGGTTTTAAATGAGCTTGCTGGTTTTGGCTTGCCCTCTTGTGACCCTGCCATTGACCATGAGAGGCACCCGAGCTAGTCACTGCCCCTTCAGCCTATTCCTGGAAAGAGAGGCACAAAGCCCAGATCTGATTCTCACCAGCAGCCTGAGGTGGAGCCACCCCAACAATATACAGATCTGTGAGCAAGAAAGGGAAGAATTGTTGTTTTAAGCCACTGAAATTTTGGAGTTGTTTGTTATACCACATTATTGCCATAGAAACCCAAGATCTATAGAAACCTTTACGGTGGAAGAAAAAGGAGGTCACATTTACGAATGACCTAATATGTGCCAACTGTTTCATATTCACTAACTATGCGATTATTTTTTTTTGAAGATTTTATTTATTTATTTGACAGAGAGAGAGCAAGAGCGCATAAGCAGGGGGAGTGGCAGAGGGAGAGGGAGAAGCAGGCTCCCTGCTGAACAGGGAGCCCGATGCGGGGCTCAATCCCAGAACCTTGGGGTTATGACCTGCGCCAAAGGCAATTGCTTAACCAACTGAGCCACCCAGGTGCCCCGTGTGATTATTTTTTTAAAGATCTATTTATTTATTTGAGAGAGAGAAAAAAGAGAGAGTATGCACAAGTGGAAAGGGCAGAGGGAGAGGGAGAGAGAATCCCAAGCAGGCTCCGAGCTAAGTGGGCACCCGGACACGGGCCTGGACCCCCCAACACTGAGATCATGACCTGAGCTGAAACTAAGAGTTGGACGCTTAACTGACGGCACCAGCCAGGCGCCCTGACTGACCATGCAATTCTTACAACAACTCCAATAATAGTGGGAACTATTATTATCCCATTTTATAGATGAGGAAATAGAGCAGAGAGGGGTTAAGTAACTTCTTCACGATCACACAGCTGGTATAGTAAGACATGGATTGAAGTCCAGCTCTAGATGGTTATGAAACATGTGCCCTTTGTTCACCATTGCCTCGCATGTTCTTAAGTGGTTTTTAAAATGGCAGGCTCAGAACAAGAATTTTAAAAATGGCTCATGACATAGTGGAATAAGGTAGAATTCAGATACCAGCAGCTACATCAGAGGAGATTAAGTGTTTTTTTAAGTAGATGTTATTGAAAATTAAACATCTGGAAGGATTGTTTCCAAGTTTCTAGGAATGTGAAGCTAAAGGTTTATTCTATTCTGTAACGATTATGACAAATTGTACATAATTGTCTTGAAAGTTATTTATTTTTTTATTCATCCAGAGAGATCTTGGGCCAGAGCCTGTTCCAGCAATGATGCCTCTGGATGTCATGAATGACAAAGTCTGTGACATGTAGTTCCTGCCCTTAGAAGATCAGCAATTTTATTGGGAAGCCCTGAAGTGGGCTGTGGTTACTGTGTTGTTCCTCAGTCTGTTCCTGTCTATTTTTGGTGGAAAGGTGGAAGGCAGGTGGAGCCATAGCTTATCAGAGATGTTGGCCACATGGGTCCTTTCTTTTATTTTTCCCTTAGCTGCCACCCCTGCCCCTTCTCATTCTCTTTATAGCCAATGAGAGAAGAGGCCGGGTTACACTCCCCACTGCCTAGTCCTCCGGCAGCCAGAGTAACAGAAGGAGGGGTGGCCAGGCCGCAGGGACCCTGGCTTTCCAAGAGCTGTGACCATTTCTCCACACACTTGCTTACACCCTGGCCAGTGTGTGGGAAGCAAATGTCCCCTTGCAGCCTCCCTCCCTCTCCTTGCAGTGCCACTTCCGACCTCCCTCCGCCTGTGGGGGCTGCTGGTCTCCTGCTGTTCCCAGCCTCTTGCTCATCAGCACCAGTGCCCCACCCCCATCATACCGGCTTCCCTGCTATCAGGATTCCCCCTAGCTCCCTCCAGAAGGATTCTAATGAGTTAATTCATACTGTGATTTCAGGAAAATGGCTTACTTTATTTTCTTTTCCTGTTTTGTTTTGTTGGTTTTTCCCTTGAAGGAACAAACATATTTGGATAAATCGTAAATAGTGGGATCTCAGGGACCAAGAAATATGAAATGACAATAACTAAACGTATGGAATGCTATGTGCCAGGCAAACATATTTACTCATTTGATCCTTATAACAACCCACTATGGGAGTTCTTATTATTATCACGTCTATTTTACAGATGAAATACTGAGGCACAAAGGAGTTAATTATAGTGCTCAGATCTAAGCAGCTCTTGAGCTTCACTCCTAACATCTACTGTGAAAGAGGCAAGGGGTGCCTAGGTGACTCAGTTGGTTAAGCATCCGACCCTGATCTCAGGGTCTTGGGGTTGAGCCACCAGTAGGACTCTGCACTCAGCAGGAGTCTGCTTAAGATTCTCTCTCCCTCTGCCTCTTCACCTACTCTCATGTGTTCTCTCTCTCTCTAAAATAAATAAAGAAATCTTTAACCAAAAAAAGGAAGGAAAGGAGGAAGGAAGGAAGGAAGCAAGGAAGGAAACAAGGAAGAGAGGGAGGGAGGAAGGAAGGAAGAAGGAAGGAAGGAAGGGAGGGAAGGAGAGAGGGAGGGAGGAAGGAAGGCAGGAAGGAAGGAAGGAAGAGAGGGAGGAAGAGAGGGAGGAAGAGGCAGGTGGTAGCTCTAGTGTGAGTGCTTCATGGTAGCCCACGGACCATATCCCTTAGATGATGGCCAGTTTCTTGAAAACAAAGCTTATGTGATGACAGGATGTCTGGGAGGCTAAGTCAGTTAAGCATCTGCCTTTGGCTCATAGGGTCCTGGCATTGAGTCCTGCAATGGGCTCCTTGCTCAGCAGGGATCCTGCTTCTCCCTCTGCCTGCTGCTCCCCCTGCTTGTGCTTGCTCTCTCTCTCTTTCTCTCTGACAAATATGACAAATGGACACTGCTTATAATGCTTAATCTTTGTTGAGGAGTGGCCCAGACATACAGACATCTGTTAAAGCCAAGGAGCTCTAGCTTTAGAAAGTAACTGAGAGACAGTTTGTCCAACCCCATCAGTTTACAACTGAGGAAACAGAATTGAACAGGTTTAACGGATTTGGCTGGGCGTCCTGGCATCTCCCGACAACCTGTTCAGTGATCTGGAAGTGTCAGCCATTCACCCCCTCTTTCCCACTTCTCTTCACATAACCTGTTCCCAAATCATATTGATCCTCAACCTCAAGATGTCTGGCCCATCGCTGGCCTGGTTCCTGCCCCCAGTGTCAGCCAGGCTCCTCATTACCTCACACTTGAACAGACACAGTGACCTTCCCTGGCCCGCCTGCCTCAGCCGCCTGCCGGGCTCCTGCCTGCGGCTCACAATCACACACACCTGTCTGCTCACCTTCTGCGAAGCCTGGTTCTCATCTCGACACAAGCCTGGGGTCCAAAGGCCTGGATTCGAATTCCTGTTTTACCATTCTGTCACCAAACAGACTCAGCCATTGTGGTTAAACACAAAACGGGGGAGGGAGGTGGTGAGACCGGCATCCTGTTAAAGCTCAGCCCCAGGAACTGAGTGGGACAAAGCATTAGCCCAGAGCGCCAAGGCCAACAGTAAACTCCATCCCCAGAGGCATAAGCCGCCATCATTAAAGCTGGCATTTCTGTCCTTGATCTGAGTATTCAGGGGTGGGGGAAGAGGGAAGGCTGTGGAGGGATTGGGAGGGTCTGGGAGGGACTGGGAGGGACAGCAAAGAGAGAGGAATCCCTACACCCACTGCCTCTATTTAATTTTTCCGTGAAAACCTCTCCCCTTCCTAGAAATGGAAGCAGAAATGAAAGTGTGGCCAGCGCCGAGGGTTACAGCAGGGCGGGGAGACTGGAATTAAGAGCAAACTTGCCCATGTGAAAAGCCGTCCTCCCTTCCCTGTTTACAACTCCCAGGTGCAGAGTGGGGAGAGGTAGGGAGCACAACTCAGACAGCCCAGGGCTTGGTACCCTACATTCAGACCACACTCCCCCTCCCTGAAAAGCAGGGTCCCTGCCTGCAGTGTGGCATTCTAATTACGCGGTGCTAGGTACCTTTTAACACAAAGGGAGAATTGAGTGCATTGTGTGCTCAGGTAAGAAGGTAAATTTACAGATGAACCTGTGATGAAGGAGTATCAGTTGCTACATTCCAGGAATGGGCCAGATTACTAAAGATTCAAACAGTTTAGGGAAATGGGCAGAAACGAGGCTAATGAAATTCAGTCTTGTAAAGCTGGAAGAGCATGCATTAAAGTAGAATCCATGATATATTTAAATGAAGCCTTAATAGGTAGAATTGCTGACAATAATGAGGGAAAAATCCTAGGGCTAGATAATAAGATCATCAAGAGTCTAGTTACGAACAGGGGATTTCCTCATAGAGCAGAGGAAGCAATGGTTCCTCTACGTAAATGAATTTCTCATATCTCATTTAGAATCCTGGGTGCAATCCTGGGCTTGTAGCTATGCCTAAACTGAACCCTGTGTTAAAAAAAAAAGAGAAAAGGCCAAAGGTGGGGTGGGGGAGGATTTCAAGGGAAACAACAGGAAGGTCGATCTGGAGCTCAGGATATTATGTGCCATAATATTTTTTAAAAGAATATTTTACCCCTTTCCTGAACTGAGTGCAAGAAGAAGCTTTAAACTTTGGCTCAGAGCTTAGGGGGTGTCTGGCTGGCTCAGCTGGTGGAACATGTGACTCTTGACTTCAGGTCGTGAGTTCGAGCCCCATGTTGGGTGTAGAGTTTACTCAATTAAAAAAACAAAAAAACAAAAACAAAAACAAAAAAACCAAAACTTTGGCTCAGATGTCTGGAGTTTTGGACAGGCGTCCCCACAATTCTTTTCATGCTTTGTCCTCACTCTTTTGCTGACTTGGTACTTTGCTGTGTATTTCTGAGATAAGGATTCTAAATTTATTGCAGGGAGAGAGCAGGGGTTTTGAGCTGAGAAAAAGGAAATGGAATAATTTTGAAGTTAGCATTATTTGAGCACAGTCAAGAACACATGAATGCAGAGTGGGCTACAACTTCTTGAAACCAGAAACAGCCTCTAACCACAGACCTATCACCAGCAGGGGCCAACGAAGTCGCAGGTAGATAAAGAGAGAGGCCATGAAGCGTGTGACCAGAGAGATGGGGAGCCATAGCAGTCCGTCCCTTTTCATCCTGTTAGAATGCAATTATCTTATGATTGAATAAATAAAATTTGGACCCACGTCCTACAGTCCTGCTCTCTCATTGCTATATGCAAAGAGAGAAAGAGAGAGAGATTCCTTAGACTTGTCCTGTCCAATATGGTGGTGTTGGGCACTGAAATGTAGCTGGTCCTATAACTGGGAAATACATACTGGATATCAGAAAAGGACATAATTTCATTAATAATTTTTATGTGGACTGTGTATTTGAGTGATATTTCTGATATGTGGGGTTAAATAAAATACAATATTAAAATGAATGACCCTTTTTACTCTCTTAATATGGCTACTAGAGAATTTAAAATTCACGCGTAGCTTACATGGAACAGCCTACTTTAGATTTTCAAATAGTGGAATGGACGTCTAGGGTAGCAATTTGTATTCCCCTTGTTAGATTCTGGAGAGGGGGAGCGAACTGATAAACGAGGAGTCTGTTTTCCTTTTCTTTTCTCAGGAATATAATCTTGAAGTGCTCAGGCCAAACTGTTGTCAGTTAGAGTTGATGTTTGGGGCCAATGAATGCCTCGTGGTACAGAAATTTAATTAATAATATTTAAGAAATGCAGCTGGGGAGAAATAAAGGACCCAGTGAACAAGGTTAATTATTTGGGCGTTATTTCATGTGAATTAAACTCATAAAGTTCATCTAAACCTTCACCATGGCTTGTGAAACACTGTTCCTCACAGAAGACAGCAAAATGCCATCATTCACTCATCTTTGTACGCTAGAGGAAACTGAGAAAATGTTAATCCAAGTAGAACACTAAACTCTCTGTTGTGCCCCAGATCATTGCGTCTGAAAAAAAAACTTGTAGAACTCTTTCTGTTGGTGGATTTCTTTTTTTCCTGAGTGAGTCAGAGAACAGACTGTGGTCTAAACTAAAAAAAAAAAAAAAGATTAAAAAAAAAGCCTTACGCAAATGGGTAAAGGCATGTGGATGGGTGTGGAATTATTCATGAAGCTACAAAGCTGGAAAGACACTCCCTTATCTCTCCTCTGGAAAGACTGAGGATGTATATGATTCTTGTAATCCAGGTGGCTGCTTACTTGGCAGCTTGTCTTTTAAAACTGCAACTATGAGAAGCAATCACTTGGCACAATCCTTCTTATGCTGTTTTTTAAATGAGAAAACTGATTTATATGAACACACAAACTGAAGAGGGATTATATCATTCTAGACCATTCTAGGCACTCTGGACAGTACTAATATTGAAATTGAACCACTAAAAGAAATGGGATTATAAACTATTTTGGGGTGAATATGGACAGCTGAGTGATTTATACACAGTCAATATCCTTACTGAGACCACCTAATCTCTTTTTATACTTGTTGAAAGATAAGTTCGTCTTATTTTTCATTCCCTTTGGGAAAGCAGCTACAGTTTTGGGGGAGCAAGAATGTCTTGTCCCCTGTTTGGAGAGCAAGAATTCTTGTCCCTTTCAAGGTCTTTTTAGTTGGACTAAGAACCAAATTGATATGAGACAGATTAACAGGAGAAAATCAAATTTAATAGCATATGTAGGAAGTATCTGCACAAACGAAGACTCTATATAGACATGGAAATTCCAATGATGATCAGGCTAAGTGAACTGTATACATCATCTCGTGCCAAGGAAAAGGGGCTAAGGGTCTGTGGCTTCAAAGAAGGGAATGCGGGACAACTGGGTGGTTTGGCTCAGGTTATGATCTCAGGGTCCTGGGATCGAGCCCTGCATCATGTTGGGCTCTCTTCTCAGTGGGGAGCCTGCTTCTCCCTCTCCCTCTCTCCCTGTGCTCTCTCCGTCTCTCAAATAAATAAATAAAATCTTTGAAGAGAAAAGGAAAGAAAAGAACGCATTTCACAGGTCAAGAAGGAGAAGAGCAGAGGTTTGGTGATTAGATGTTTGCCCTGCCGTATGACGGGTTACTCACACAAGATTTATCTCTCGTAATAACCCTTTTTCCGGAAAGACCTTCCCCTCCTCCCCCAGTTTCGATTTTTCTGTGTAGTTAAAAGAGAGGCAAAAGTTTCTGTTGAGTCAGCAAGGTCTTGATTGCCTTCAACTCAAAATAATCCATGCGTAGGGGCGCCTGGGTGGCTCAGTCAGTTAAGCTTCTGACTCTGGAGGTCCACTCAGGTCATGATCTCTGGGTTTTGAGAATCGAGCTTCCCCGGATCCCCCCGTGGGGATTCCGCCTCAGTGTCTCTCTCCTCTCCCTCCCCCTCTGCCCCTCCCCCTCAAATAAATACATAAATCTTAAAAAAAAAAAAAAGGCATATGTCAAAGTGGGACATTCTGGAGGGCTTGTCCTGAACCCCTTCAAATTCTACTTGGAACAGTCTGCAACATTTTCAACACAGTGTAAACAATGACCTTGGGCCGTGTTGGCAAAGCACCATGGGAAGAAGAATCCCGACTAAAGGTCAAATTTGGCCTTTTAAATTTTTTTTAGTTATTTTTCTAAAGATTTTTATTTATTCATTTGACACAGAGAGAAAGAGAGTACAAGCAGGAGGAGCAGCAGAGGGAGGGAGAGAAGCAGACTCCCCCAGAGCAGGGAGCCCAACACAGGGCTCCATTCCAGGACCCTGGGACCAGGACCTGAGCCAAAGGCAGCCGCTTAACCGACTGATTTACTGCCGACTGATTCAGGTGCCGCAAACTTGGCCTTTTAAAAAAAATTATTCTTCCTAAGTGAACCCTGGAGCTTTCTTTATATAAAAATTGGTTACCCAGCAGGCTTTGGGGCTGACAATGGTTTTTAAATCTTACTAATCTTCTCTGGAATGAAACCAGCATGATTCAAAGAGGAAAGAGAGGCTGGAACATTTGCTAATCCCTGAGTTCTTTTCTTTTTATATTAAAAAAGGATTACTAGCTTAATGTAATTGTTTCTTTTTAAATTACTGGTAGTATTGCTAAATGTATTCAGAATGTGTCACTGAGTGATCGCAAGCGAATTCATACAGATTTTATCAACAGATCATATCAAAAAAATACAAGCATATTATATAACACATACTTCCGAGGCTCTTGGTCTAATATGTATTAGAATTTAGAAGGAAAATACAAAATATGACAGATTTTAAACTATCTATGTTTGTTTAACTCTTAGGCTTATCATAAAGTCACAGAAACTTGAGCACCAGAAAGCATCGTAAAAACAGCAGTACAGAGCAGTGGTGTGGTGCACAGGCAATGGGGCCCAATTTCCTGAGTCCTGAACTTGGCTCAGTGACTTAATAAGTATATGATATCAGACACGTAATGGTACGGACCTTATACCTTATAGCGTTATGGAGATTAAATGAGATAATGTATGTATCTTGCCCAAAGAAGGGACTCAAAAATTGCTAGTTATGATTACTGAATGCAGTCATTGTGTTTTACAGGCGAGAGAATTGCAGCAAAGAGACTGGTTTGGTCCTATTGTGAAGTTCTGGCAGAGCCACAGCTGGAATTCTGGGGCTGTGCTATTACCACTGTCCTCTGGACTTTGAAATTATTCATTTTTATAGCCTTATTGCCCTTTTTTGTTAAGGACCCCAGATGGAACTAAATACAAACACCTACGAAGCAGGAAAATACAGCTCACATTTTAATGATTAACAAGTTATGTTATTGACTAAATTGTAATAGATTTGCATCCTAAGAGACCGTTCATTAGTATGAGCTCATCGTTTTTCTTGAAATCTTTATCTAGAAGGCTTCAAATATGTTTGCTTTACTTCTGAATTCTTTCTACGTGTTTTCTTTCAGTTTGTCTCCCTCTAGTGGATCTTAAAAAAATACTTGCTTTTATTTTCAGAGTAACTGGATTATTTGGGATAGGTTTTGCAGAAGTTAAGAGTTCATCTGTTGTCAGCCTGGTTCATGTTGTGGAACTCCTAGAATACCGTGCTGCCTGGGTGGGTGTCTGCAGAGACTCTAATTCAAGGAGGGTAGAAATAGGCCAAGGGTGTTGGCTCCCTGCCACCTACACGAGCTCTAAGAAGCACATGCAAAGACACAAAAGTGTGTTTAGAGAACTGCAAGTGTTTTGAAATGGCTGAGAATAAAGTACAAGCGACTCCGGATGAAAGACTGTGGTAAGAGATGGAGTGGAAGGGTAAGCAGGGACCAAATCACAGGGCTTTTAAAGTTACATTTGAATCTTATTTTTTAGGTAATGAGAGTTGTATTGATTAGGATTAGGCTATGAAAACCAAAAATCCAAATAAGTGGATTTTAGAAAACAAAAGTTCAGTTCTGTCTATATAAAAGAAATCAGGAAGTAGATAATTTGATATGGAGCTCCCCATCATCAGGAATCCAGGCTCTTTCTAATTCCACTTCCTCCATCCACAGTGTGTGGCTTTTCTCCTCATGGTCCAAAATGGTTGCCAGAGCTCCAGCCACTGTACACATTTATCTAATTGGCCATCTATATTTGCACTTCGGACTCAATTTTCACAGAAAATAAATTAACTGATGTCTACCCCCAAACTAGTTCTTTCCTTTGGTGCTCTAGCTCCCTTTCTCACTAGAAGAAAGAATAATAAAACGAGACTGAGAAAGAGATGTAGGAGACTCGAGCTGAGAGAGAGTTCAGAAAACAACAGAAGAGTGTTTTAAAATGGAGTGGTGAGGGGGAGGCTGGCTGGTTTGGTTGGTGGTGCATGTGACTCTTTGATCTACGTGTTGTGAGTTCCAGCCCCATGTTGGGTATAGAGATTCCTTAAAAAAATAAAATAAAATAAAATAAAATAAAATAAAATAAAATAAAATAAAATAATAAAATAAAATAAAATAAATGTAGTGGCGACTAATCATGCTAAATGCTGCAGAGAGTTAAATCATACAAGGTCTGAAGGTCAGCTTTTTTTTAATGGAGGATTTTATTTTTCTTTAAATATTTTATTTATTTATTTATTTATTTATTTATTTATTTATTTATTTACTTGAGTGAGAGAGCAAGAGCACGAGTTGGGGGGCGGTGCAGCGCGGAGAGGAGCAGAAGGAGAGGGAGAAGCAGACTCTTGTCTGAGCAGGGAGCCTGACCGGGATCACAACCCAAGCCCAAGGCAGACTCCTAACCAACTGAGCCACCCAGGTGCCCCTGAAGATCAGCTTTTTATGAAAGTAAGGTGACTGGTGAGCTTGGGGGAAGTGTGTCTGCACTTTTTTCTAGAGCAGAGCCCTGTTCAGTATTGAGCGTCACGGACTAGAATTGCACCTCTCTTGCCTCTCACTATTATAATGGTGGGATAGTGGGGGTAGAAGTTAGTTGAAATGAGAAGTGAAGGGAGGGGTAAAGGAATAGAGAAAGGGAGTGTTGGCCTTCAAGGAACTCATATGAAGAGAGGAGTGTCCTGTGCTTGTCCCTGTCATGACTGATCCAACCTCATACTGTGAGGTTAGCTTCCAATCAGAAAGAGTTGTGGAGGAGTGCTTGTGTGGCTCTGACTCTTGATTTTGGCTCAGGTCATGATCTCAGATCAAGCCTAGTGTTTGCCCCCCACCCCCCACTGAACGTGGAACCTGCTTGAGATTCTCTCTCTCAGCCCCCTCTTCCCCTTCTGCTCACTTGTGCTCTCTCCCCCCACCCCAAAAAGAAGAAAGAAAGAAAGGAAGGAAGGAAGGAAGGAAGGAAGGAAGGAAGGAAGGAAGGAAGGAAGGAAGAAAGAAAAAGAAAGGAAGGAAGAAAGGGAGAGAGGGAGGGAAGAAGGAAAGAAAGAAAGGAAGGAAGGAAGGAAGGAAGGAAGGAAGGAAGAAGGGGGCGCCTGGGTGGCTCAGTGGGCTAAAGCCTCTGCCTTCGGCTCAGGTCATGATCTCAGGGTCCTGGGATCGAGGCCCGCATCGGGCTCCCTGCTCGGCAGGGAGCCTGCTTCCTCCTCTCTCTCTGCCTGCCTCTCTGCCTACTTGTGATCTCTCTCTCTGTCAAATAAATAAATTAATTTAAAAAAAAAGAAAGAAAGAAAAAAGGGAGGGAAGAAGGAAGTGAGCTGTGGACATCTCAGCTGTCCCAGACTCTCTTACTCTATTTGGACCTTGGTTCTTAACTTTTAGCACTATTCCTGTGTTTACTGAAAATTTGATTATTTGGGGCCTTAATGTCCCTGCTTCTTTCTTGGTTTTAATGAGTCTTAATTGCTCAGTATTTTCTCTTGAATACCACCTTGTGTTCTCTTTCTGGCTTCTACCCTCTTCCAACTGCCCTGTCCAACAGCCCTGACTGACGCAGCCCCTTCCACATGAATTTGAGTTGCCTAATACCCCTCTACGTCTGCTATGCCCCTTCCTAAGGGAGCACTGACACGAGAGGGGTGGGAAGGTAGAAAAGGAGCCAGAGGACAAGAAGAAGTGTGGGGCTGGGGCATTATTTTATTTTATTATTTTATTTATTATTTTTTTTTTTCAGCTGAGTTGTTGAAGATGGAGGGAAGACAGGATATCTGATGCAGGGAGGCCCCTAGTGGTGGAGAAAATGAATCCAGGATCCAGGTGGGACTGGCCCTCAGTAGCAGGAAGGACACCAGTTTCTCTGAGCCAGAGCTAAAGGAGGGCTCAAAGGAAGGAAAGTTTGCAGCTGGCGACAAATGCGATCGGAAACTTAGAAAAAATATTATCAATAGAGTTATCTTAGGTGACTGAAGTTGTAATTGGTTCTGATTTAGTTCACAGTTGTGCAGAACTTAGGTTCCATGCAACGTGCTTGCAATTTTCATATACACGATCCATTTTAATTCTCCTAAATACTTGACGATTAACTGCATGTAGTTGAAACATATCGATTTAAATTTATATACAGTAATGTGTCACATTTACCAAATCAGTTCACTTGTGTTATCTCATTTGATTTTTCTAGCAATCATTGATACATTATCTCCTTATTTTACAAGTAAAGAAGCCAAGGTTCAAAGAGAGGTAAAATAATTTGAGTGACAGCAGGTTTTATGACTTCAGTCTCCTAAAAGAACTATTATTTTAGTACGTCAAATTTGAAAACATAAGGCATTTTTAAGAACTGCTGTTTCGGCAGTAACAAAGCATTCTGCCTGAACTGGGGAGCGGGATTCTGAAATGGGCAGGTGCGTTTGGGTGTTGGAGAGGGCCTTATGTCCTGAGTCAGGCAGATGTTAGCCACTGACTCAGAAAACTGAGTCTTGAAATGGAATGAGGTTCATCCATATTGCTCACCCTATGAACGTTATGCTGGCCAAGTCTGCATTTTCTAGATTCTTCTCCCTCCTTCCCTCTCCCTCCCTCCCTCCCTCCTTCCCTTTCTCTCTCTCTTTCCTTCTTTTTTAAGATTTTATCTTTAAATAATCTCTACGTCCAACATGGACCTCGAACTCACAACCCAGAGGCCAAGTGTCACACATTCCACTGACTGAGCCAGCCAGGAGCCCCTGGATTCCCTTTCCCTATCTTCTTTCAAAAAGCCTACAAAATCTGAAGTTCTAAAAAAAGTAATCAAATTGGAGCAAAACTGAGATTGCCACTGCTCCCTCTTGGAGCTAGGTTTTCATTGCTCTTTTGATTTCTAAGAGTACAGTGAGTCCATTACAAAATGAGACTCACTATTTCATCTTGTGTTTATTTCTAGGGATTAAATCATAATCCTCATCCTTCATAAAATAAGATGTGTCATTATTATAACAGAGAGCTTCTAAAATACATGATCCCAGTTTCTCATCACTAGCCTTGAATAGGGCTTTTCAGTGTTTTGGAGAGTTATATTAAGCTATGCAATTTAGTAGCTTACGTTTATTGAGCATTAATCCTCCGCAGGCTCCATGCTAAACACTTTGCATACATGATCTCATTTAATCCTCATTAGAACACTTTAGGGAAGGTAGCATTATCATCTGCAATTTCCATATGAGGCACCTGAGGCAATCAGAGTTTAAGTGACTTTTTCTTCTGGTTAGCTGTGGACAGGATTTGGAGAAGTGTATCTCAGCATAATAAATAAAAGATCAAAATTCCTCTTGGGTAACCTGGAGATGGCTCACGGGTGGCCCTTGATCCAGCAGAGTATTATTCCTGTGGTCAGAATTAAACTGGGAGCTTCCAAAATCAGTAAGAAGAGGGAAATGTGGTTAGTGTTATAAGAAGGTCCTCTGACAGTTCAGGACGGGGCAGTTGGCAGACAAAAGTGAGACAGACAAGGTCCTGCTCTATTTTGAGCTCACAGTCTTGGGTAGATTATGATTATATGTCATGCATTGTCTGGTCCTATTGAACTCATAATTATAACCTTAGTGGACGCTTAGCTGTTTTTTTTTAAAGATATATTTACTTATTTTATAGAGAGAACATGAATTGGGGGGGCGAGGGAGAGGGAGGGAGAGAAGCAGATGCCCTGCTGAGCGTGGAGCCTGATGGGGCTCCATCTCACATCCCTGAAATCATCTCACTTCCCTGCAATCATAAACTGAAATCAAGAATCGGATGCTTAACTGGCTGAGCCACCCAGGCTCCCTGCACTTAATAGTTTTAATAGGATTTATTTATTTCTCATCTTTAATCACTTAAATCACCTCTCAGCGTTGGGCTTTGAGAAGTTTTCCAGTTTGGGGCCAATATGGATAGACAATTTTCCCGCATACTTTTTGGTTTCTACTGAAATATTTTTTTAAAAAGATTTTATTTATTTATTTGACAGAGAGAGACAGCCAGAGACGGAACACAAACAGGGGGAGTGGAAGAGGGAGAAGGAGGCATCCTGCTGAGCAGGGAGCCTGATGCGGGGCTCAATCCCAGGAACCTGGGATCATGACCTGAGCAGAAGGCAGATGCTTAATGACTGAGCCACCCAGACAACCCTGAAATATTTTCTTAGAATACATTTTTGCAGAACAGTTACTAGGTCAAAGAGTATGAATATCTTTATGGTTCTTTCAACACATTATCATGTTGCTTTCTAGAACGATTTGTGATTTGCACAACACATTTATTAAGCATCTACTATATATCAAGCTTTATATTAAGCACTAGGGATAACTGTGAACAAATACGGTCCCTGTCTTCAAGAAGCATAACAATTTCTGTCACTAGAAATATGTACTTCTAAAATTTTTTTTTAAGATTTTATTTTTGGGGTGCCTCTGTGGCTCAGCTGGTTAAGCACTTGTCTCATGATTTTGTCTCAGGTCATGATCTCAGGGTTTTGAGATCCAGCCCTGAGTAGGGCTCTGCGCTGGACGTGGAGGTTGCTAAACACACTCTCTCTCCATCTGCCTCTCCCCAGCACCCAAAAGTTAAAAAAAAAGAAAAGATTTTACTATAATTTTCTTAAGATTTCATTTATTTGAGAGAGAGAGGAAAGAGCACAAGTGGGAGGGGGAGGGGCAGAAGGAGAAGACTCCCTGCTGAGTAAGAAGTCTGCCCTGGGGCTCCATCCCAGGACCCTAGGATCATGACCTGAGCCAAATGCAGATGCTTAACTGACTGAGCCACCCAGGCGCCCCTAGATCTTATTATTTTTTTAAAGTAAACTCTATACCCAACTACCCAAAGTAGGGCTCAAACTCATGACCCCAAGATCAGGGGCTGCATGCTCTACCAACTACCCCCCCAGATGCCCCTATATATATTTAATTTTGATGCAAAATCACCAGCATAGAAATGTAAAAAACACTTTTTTAATTTGTACCTATTTATTTTACACGTGCATTTAATGTTTGGGTGTTTATGTTCTATTTTTATACGAATTATTTTTGTGTGTAGGTTGATTTTTTGTTTGTGAAATACCATTGCCCATTTTTATATTCTGTTTATTTTCTTATTCTATTTAGAAACTTAATTTCCTTGCAAAATTGAAAGAAATGTTTGCATCTGTCCTATTTAGTATATTTTTCTTGCTAGCTTATATTTTATCAACTTACAATATACATGTTTAAAATTTTTATGTATTTGAGATTGTCAGTCTTTCCCTTTGCCATATCTTTTGCTTATAAGCTGAATGACTATTTTCCCATGGATCTGATAAATATTATATTCGTTTTTCGATGGTTTCTCTATAACTTAATCATCATTAATTTTAGAATGATTTTTAGAGTAAGTTTTAGAGTAAGTACTTTATCACTCAGTTTTTCTATATAGTTGGAGCCACTTCTGGTTTCCTTTCGTATCCCATTGAATACATTTCCATTACTTGCACTTTTTGCCCTTTAAAAAATACTGTTGCTCAAAAAATTTTAAAAAGTAAAAAAATACTGTTGCCTTATAACATCTGTTTGACTAGAGTCTCTTATTGATCTTGTTTTATTTCAGAGTGCATTTTTGCTACTTTTTTTGTGTTTCAAAATCTTACTGGAATATATATTGAAACCGATTAATCTTATGACAATGGCTTCAGAATTCTAGTTATACCACTTGCTGGTTGCTTGTTCACAAGTTTAAGCTTCATCTGGAAACTGGGGATAATATTAATATTTGCCTCATAAAATTTTTAGGCTTAAATGAAAAAATTCCATGTAAGTCATATAGCACAATTTCTATCTCCACGCTTTGCATAGGGAATACTAGAATCATGTTAATTATTATGGGTCAGCTTGAGCCATTTTTTACAACTTCATCGTAAGGTGGATAGACCATGATTTTTCTATACAGAGCATCGACAAAATCGTCACTACCACTCCTTTTATTGAAAATTCATCTTAGCAGGTTGCCAGGTGCGACTCAGAATCCAGAGACTTCCAAACGTCAGATTTAAAGGGGCCTGAACTCCATGCCTTAGCGCAGCCCGAGGAGGGGCGGGCCCCGTTGCCTAGGAGATGGGGGGCGGGTCTGGAGTTTAGAATGTTTGCTCCCGCTCTACCGGCACTTCCTGGGGGCGGGAGCAGGCGAGGGCGCGGCGCCCGACGCGACGTCCAGCAGCCAATCACGAGGCAGGGCGCCCATTCAAATTGCGGCCGCCGAGGGAGCCGGCGGTGGGAGCTGTGAGTGGTGCGGACGTCCTTGCGGAGGTCTTCGCGAGTGGGGAACCCTTCGGAGGGGCGCCTTCTGTACCGGCGACGGCTGAGGTGCGAGCGGAGGCCTTAGCGTGGGGTCCCCGCCGGCCCCGGAATCCCGGTCGGTGGCGAAGGGGTCCCCGAAGGACGCGCGCGGGCGGCGCCTCTGTGGGGACCGGGAGGCCCGACTTCAGGGCCCCTCGGCCCGCAGGCTCACCCACTGAAGGCTCGCCCAGTCGGTTGGCATTAAGAGGTACACTCGCCGTCCCAGCTCTCGGAGTGACTAGCTGAGAACCCGTTCACGGGGATCTGTTCCTTCTGGTTGTGACTTAATTTCCTTCTTTCTGTTCACTCCACTCCTTTTTAAACTCCGGTGGAGAAACTTGCCAAACAAACCAAAAGCCCTATCTATTTCTGTAAGTAGCAAATAGTTTTTAGCTGCGGTAGAATTTCCAGAATCTTTTCTTGCCTTTAAATTTATTTCCGTAATAGGAACATTCTATACTTTTAGTTAAAAGGTGGAAGGAAGATGCTTATATCCTGACGGGTTTTTTTTTCTTCTTTTTTTGGCGTGGTGGTCGTGGTGGTGGTAATGATGATTGCTTATTTAGAACTTTAAAAGACTTACTTAAACGTTGACTTCTGTTGTTTTATTCCTGCATAGCCGTATCTATGGAATAGTTTGAGCAAGTGTCATTTGACAAGTTAGAACCAGGCATGCAAATTTAAAGACTTGTTTACATCAGTATTACCAGTTTGGTGCAGAACTGACTAGAAGCCAAGCCTTTTAGCTGTCACTGCTGTTCTTTCTCTTTTAAACATTTAATGCTGGATACATAGTGTTGACATATTTACATACACACCTGTCTCCCATCCAAGTACTAACCAGGCCCGACCCTGCTTAGCTTCCAAGATCAGACGAGACCGGGCGCGTTCAGGGTGGTATGGCCGTAGACATACATACACACCTGTCTACATTGTTGTCTAACTGCTTGAGGGCAAGCTGTCTACTTATCTAATCTTGCATAATTTTTCTCAACAGAAGCAATTAATTTACTTATTGTTGTTATTGTCTATGGTATTTATTTGATAGTACTCTGTTTTGTGACCCCTCTCAAACTAATCTCCACAAGGCATTTCTGTATTTAACATACATTCAACAGGTATTATCAAAACGCTTTATCAAGTCTTTGATTTAGGTGCTAGGGTTTCTGTTTGTCCCTCTTCTAATCTGCAAACAGGGAATATTTAACTAAAAATCTTTGCTGACATGCACATTCCTCCCCCTCTTACCTTATTGTGTTAAAATACACATAACATGTATCATCTTACCTGATTTTACATATACATTTTAAAGTGTATATCCTTAAATACATTCACATCGTTGTGTAGCCATCACTACCACCCATCTCATAATCCTTTGTCATCTTGTAAATCTGAAACTCTGTACTTATTAAACAATAACTCCTCATTTTCCCCTGGCCTCAGCCCTTGGCAACCACCATTATACTGTCTTTATGATTTTAACTACTCCAAGTACCTCATGTGAGTGGAGTCTTACAATATTTGTCTTTTGTGACTGGCTTATTTCACTTAGCATTATATCTTCAAGGTTCATCCATGTTGTAGAATGTTGCAGAATTTCTTTTTAAGGCTGCATAATATTTCAGTGTATGTAAATATCACATTTTGGTAAGCCCTTCACCAGTCCATGGACACTGGGTTGCTTCCATATTTTAGCTATAGCGAATAATGTTGCTATGAAGATGGGTGTACAAATGTCTCTTCAAAACCCTGATTTTCATTCTTTTGGTTAGATATCCAGAAGTAGAATTTCTAGGTCATATGGTAATTCTATTTTTAGTTTTTTGAGGAACTTCCATACTATTTTCCACAGTGGCTGTGCCATTTTACACTTCTGCCAGTAGCGCACAAGGGTACCAATTTCTCCATGTCCTCGCTAACGCTTGCTTTTTTGTTAGTAGCAGTCTAATGGGTGTGATGTGGTATCTCATTGTAGTTTTGATTTGCATTGCATTTCCCTAATGATTAGTGATGTTGAGCATCTTCTTATGTGCTTATTGGCTATTTGAATATCTTCTTTGATACGTACTGTTTACATCTTTTAAGGCACTTGGCATCTTTGTCCTGAGATAGTGGAAATCTGTGTATTTCTTCTAGATTAAGGAAATGGGAACAGGGTCTTGTCTTTGAAATCCATAGTATCTGTCAGAGGGCCTGGCGTGTAACAGGGACTCAGTAAATATTTGTTGCATAATGATCATAAGCTCTTTGAAGGCAGAGATTTGTGTGAAGTTGCTTGAGAACAGTATCTGAGGAGGAGATTGCGATTTATTCTAATGTATTCCTCTGGGAAGTTACTTTCACAATGGAAGTTTCTCATGTTTTTTAATGCCTGTGTATAGTCTTACAGTCAAAATTTTTTTTTTTACAGTTTAGCAGATAATTGGAAACTTACATATAAAATATGGCTGGAAGTCAAATGAACGTCTAAAAAAGAGCTTCGGTTCTTCACCAACACTCTTTTTTAAAACAACTTGCTGCCACAATGTCAGTATACACTGCACATAGTAGAAATAACAGGTATATCCTTGGTATACCTTCTTCCCAAAAGAGTTCATCACTGAATGTCCTCACCCATAGTAGCAGACGTAAGCTGCATTTGAATTCGGATATGTCAGAATGTGAAAATGATGATCCATTATTGAGATCTGCAAGTAAAATCAGAGACATAAATAGTACTTTTGTGATTTCTGCCTGTAAAAAAACAGGAGAGGTACCTCTTACCCCTGACCCTGTAGGTAGATTGGCACTTCAGAGAAGAGTTACAAGGAACAAAGAATCATCTTTGTGTGGCAGTGAGTTGGGAGACTCAACTGAAAAAACTACAGAAACACGTCTGACATTACAACGTCGTGCTAAAACAGAATCTGTGGAAAAGTGTAAAACAGCTCAAACAGATTCTGTGGAAAAGGGGAAAACAGCTCAAACAGATTGTGTGAAAAAGTGGAAAACAACACAGAATGTGGGAAGCCCAACAGAAAACGACTGTGCTTCTCTGGAAGCGAGGAGAAAGGTAACAATTGTAAATAATGATAAAGATTCTTCTCTTGCATCTTTTGTACCTTTAGCTGAAGACCCAAAAGACATTAAAATGATGGCTGATGAAAAACACAAAGAAACGTTTTCTGCCCTCCTTGGGGCAAATGAACATGTTGCACTTCAATACTTAAATAATAGAGCACCCACTGATTCCCAGAGTCAGACTAAAGTTGTTCCATCTAGACATTTGGCAGCAAAGCCTCTGCAGAGCAAGTTGAACATCAAAGTGCCAGGAACAGGAAACTTACATCATAGAAGTACTGGGAAGGATATGGCAAAAAATTCAAATAAATTTGAGAGCTTAGAAAAAAGAACACCTACAAAGTACATCATAGGACACAAATGGACACCGAAGTGTGGCACGCCACAGCTTATAAGCCCAGCGGCATCGACACTGAAAAATAGGGTGCCGAGCCTCCAAGTTAAACAAAAGCCAAGAAGTTCTCTTCTAGCAAATGAGAGGGAAAGGTCACAAGAAAATACACTCCCTCTTGAAGAGGAAACGGCAGGTCGGAACACTGCTATAGAAACAAACCCCTTAAAAGTAGAGAACAGTCAAGTGACAGTGGCAGTACGTGTGAGGCCTTTCAGCAAGAGGTAGGTTACACCTTTTAAAATCTAACGCCAAACTACTGACATGTAATGTGTCTAATTCCGCTTTGCCTTTGGAAAGTGAGTATATTCGTGCATCTTCAAGCTTGGCGGTGGAATTTCTATGTAGAGAGAACTTTTAGGTTTAGTTATAGAACCCTCATTTATTTTTGATGATTGGTATAAAATTAAAACATTGAAATCACCATCTTTGTAAATGTAAATTTGTTTAGATCTGCTGCTTTGAAAACATCAGAATGAGTTAAATCTCTAATGCAGTCTGCTTTCAGATCTGCAATGTGTGGTGGGCTCTTCTGTGTTTCCCTTAAAAAGAGCACTTGTTAGGTCACTTATTCCCCAAAGAGGTCCTTCCAAAATTCTATCCAGTGTAGTATCATCCCCATCATCATCTCTGCTACATAGTACTTAAAAATGCAGTGATTTATTAGATTTGAGGTTGATAGTAGAAAATCTCTCTCCAAAGTGATTGTGGGTGAGATAGTCACAGATTACAGGGAGGGCTGAGAAGGATGAACATGACAAAATGTGAATGTGACATCTAATTATTTTTGAATGTTTTGTGTGGCGACTGTGAAAAAACTTCAGAGTTAGTAGTTGTTAACTCTGTTGTTTATCTAACCAAGGTGTGACAGGATATGGCGACCACTGCTGTGGGGGAAGGAATTCCTGGCTGTGGGGGAAGGAATTCCTGGTTTGAACCTAAGGGGTCAGTGATTAAAGGCAAGTTATACAGTGCTTTAAAGCCTGTTAGTGAGGATGTGGGGTTAGTGATAAGTGAGAGAACTGAAGGTGAGTTGGCCGGAGAGAATGGGGAAACCTCAAGGACAGGCCTCAGGTTCATAATAGGATGAGAGGCAACAGAAAGAGCAAATAGGAATAAACCCCAAGATAGATGACTACCCTGAAGAGAACTTAGTAAGGGGCCGAGTGCCTTAGTCCAGACTCATCAGACAAGCCATGTAAACTGGGCTGGTAGAAGGGGCAGTAGGACACTTGTCACATTGAAAAGGCAGGTGGATTCCAAGATAAATTCTGATCTAAAGCAGAGTTGGGGGCAAAAAGGGGTATCTGGGGCCAGACAAGTACTGATAATATTTTTCTGCAGATGTAGAGTAAGTGAAAGATTTCCACCTAAGTCTGATGGAAGAAAGGTGCACATGAAAATCCATGATTTTAAGGGAGATAATCTAACAGAGGGAGGGAGCTTTGGATTAACAGTAACAATAGGCAGTAGCTCAAAGAGATTTATGATTGAGACTTACACTTAACTGAATTTGTGGAAATTATATTTGCATTTCACGTCAGCTTTATATAGATCTACACCTCTGAAAGTTCTCTATAATATTAAAAAGTTCCTGGATTTGGACTGAAGCGTATAGGTAGATTATAGCAGGTGGGATGGGAGAAGGGAGGGCTCAAGAGGAAAAGGAAAAAGATGGAAAATCCAGTAAAAGTAGGGTGATTTTTCAGACAACAGATCTGGGCCTCTATTTTCCCTCTAAGTCGTGGCACTGGAGTTGTAGGAAATACGTAAATGGAAACCCACTATCCCTATGTTAGCTGGTCTACATTTTCCACATAAAACTAAAGAATTATCTTGCTCTGGAGGAATGTCACATTTAACTAGTATTGAGGTTCTTATTATAGTCTATGGAATAATACTCAAAATAATCATAGTAACTTAATATTTTTCTTTGTGTTTCATAAAGAGAGAAGGTTGAAAAAGCATCCCAGGTGGTCTTCATGAATGGGGCAGAAATAGCTGTGGAACATCCTGACATGAAACAAGTTTATAATTTTATTTATGATGTTGCATTCTGGTCTTTTGATGAATGCCATCCCAACTATGCTAGCCAGATGACTGTTTATGAGACACTAGCAGTACCCCTCCTAGAACGTGCCTTTGAAGGCTACAATACCTGTCTGTTTGCTTATGGTCAGACTGGCTCCGGAAAATCATATACGTAAGTATTATTCCAAGTACAGTTATTGAGAATGTCTAACTCTTTGGTGCGAAACAATGTAGTTTTGATAGAAAGAATGTAGTTTTGAAACCACATGGATCTGGGCTCAAATCTCATCCATTCTATATACTGGTTCTGGAAACTTGGGCAAGTTACTTAACCTCTGAGCTTCAGCTAATGCAGGAGATACTATTTACTTTGTAAGTGTCTCTGGGGCCCATTTTACTGTACATAATATAATACATAATATATCTTGTGTAAACCCAACCCAAGAGAGGTTATTTTGCAAATATTATTGTGAGAATTAAAAGTAGTCATCTAATAAATGGTTTATGTATATTAAAGGCTCTGCTTGTACTTTCTCACAACTCTCTGAATTAGATACCTCTTATTTATTTTCATTTTATAGAAAAGGAAATTGAGTTTTTCTGGGGTTAAGTACCTTGTTTAAGGTCACAGAGTTAATAAGTGGTGAGATCAAGATTTAAACTCAGGAAGATCTGACTTCAGAGCCTAGGTTTTTAGATACTAATAATGTGGTATAATTAGCTTGCTTCCCATTCACTCCCCAACCTATTGCCCTCAAAAGAATTAAAAACACACTAATTAGTTTTATCCTTCCCCACCCCTGCCGTTCATTGTGTATTTTCCAGGATGATGGGACTTAGTGAAGAACCAGGAATAATTCCAAGGTTTTGTGAAGATCTTTTTGCTCAAGTAGCTAAAAAACAAACTCAAGAGGTACGTTCTCTTCTGTAAGCCTTCATGTTAGACTAGGAAATAGTCAAATCAAATTAAAATCAGAGTCATCACCACTAAGGAAATAATGGAAGATGTAATTTTAAGTTCTAGATCATTCTCCTTTGCAACAGTGGTATGGAGGAGAGGTGGGAGATTCAAAATTTCAGAAGAAATTCCCCTTGATGGGCAGTGATAGAAGGATCATTTCTTCTGTCTTCTCTAGCTTTTTCAGCATTATTACTTTTATGTATGTGCAGTGGCTTATAATATGGAGGTTATATACCATAACATGTTTATAGTCAGACACACAGACTCGAGTAAGGACAATAGGCATAAACTTCAGAACAACATGAAGCAGAGAGTAGCAAAGCTGGAGTTTGAACCCAGATTCAGATTCAAAAGCCATGCTCTTTACACTGTCCTACACCTGAAAATTCTCTACTAGCTTCCCTTTTCTCTTATTCATTCATATATGGAGCCAGTATTTACTGGACATGGGCTGTTTGCCAAGCAGTCCATTAGATCACTTTTCCCCAAATTTGCTTTGATCATAAAAATTACCAGGAATGTGTCAGGGGCAGTTTTTCATTTGTGTGTTTGATTGTGTGTGTGTGTGTGTGTGTGTGTGTGTGTGTGTGAGTATACACTTGCTAAAACAATCTCTTCAGGAGATTCTGATTTAGCTGATCTGGGCTACAGCTGGGAATTTATAGTTTTCATACTTTCCCCCTAGTGAGTCTTATGGTAAGGGAAATTGGGGAAATACTGTGCAAGATTTGGGAATATGGAGTTAAAAGACCCAGTCCCTGTAGTTAAGAGTGTAATGGAGAAATGAGCTAGTAAATAGCCAAGTACAATCAACTTAATGCTAAATAAATTAAAGTAAATACTATAATAGAGTAAGAACACTGTGCTTTGAGAATATTTAAGATTAGAGGAAGCCAGGTTTTCTTAGATGAGGGACAACTGAGCTTATTTGTGAAGGAAACGGAGCAGTTATTAGCTTGGTGAAGAGGCAGAAGGACATTCCAGGCTGGGGGGCATCACGTGCAAAGCTTTGAAAACAAGAAAGTAGGGAGCTTTTGGGAATATATAAATTGTTCATTTTGCTTTAAGCATGGAATTTGAGAGTGGAGGGTGACAAGAGATGAAACCAGAGAGGCAGGCAGAACTCAGTTTTTGAATGACTTCATGACCCCTGCTCCCAGGAATCTAGAAAGCTTTGGAAGGATTTTAAGCAAGGAAGTCAAATGATCATCTTTGCTCTTCAACAACAAACAAACAAACAAACAAACAAAGATAGCTCTGGCTGCAATGCGGAGAATGGATTGAAAAGAAGTAGAACTGGATGCAAAGAGACCAGCTGTGGGACTTGTAAACTGTATAAGGAAGGCATGACAAGGGGCTAGACTAGGATAGCGCCTGTAGGGTTGAATATTTGAGAGATCTTACTAAGTAGAACTTATCTTCTTTGGAGAAACGTCAATTCAAGTCCTTTTCCCATTTTTAAATTGGGTTGTTTGTCTTTTTGCTGTTGAGTTGTAAGAGTCCTTTATATATTCTGGATCCTAGAGCCTTATCAGATATATAATTTGCAAAAACTGCAGGGATTTTTAAAATAAGTTGCATGTTGTGTTTCTATTTCTCCTACCAGGTCAGCTACCACCTTGAAATGAGCTTTTTTGAAGTGTATAATGAAAAAATTCATGACCTTCTGGTTTGTAAAGGAGAAAACGGGCAGAGAAAGCAACCAGTAAGATTAAAACAACTTATGATTTGTTTTTAATTTGTTTTTATAAATGCATATAGTTATACTAGTTCTCAGGATGATCTATAGGGCTTGAATTTTTACTAAAATTGCTATTACATGATAGCAAATGCTTGGGATCTACAGTCTAAATGAGTAAATAAATAGTAAATAAGCTAAACATTATGGCTAATGGGAATTAAATTCGTTATTTAGCCTCTTTTAAAACAAATATTGTATCAAAATTAAAGATAAAATATGTGTTTCAAGATTGTCAGACCACTTAAATCAAACACTAAATCCCTAAAGCCAAAAAGCAGTAGAAGTTTAAAAATTGTATTGTTATTATAGAGTATGTATATTATTGGATTGTTTAGTAAATTGGTATCTTGTACATAATATTTTCTGTGAAATAGTAAGTTCCAGAAATACATAATCTTTTTTAAAAACTGCTATCAAAATGTAAAATTTTGGGGGTGCCTGGGTGGCTCAGTTGGTTAAGCCTCTGACTCTTAATTTTGATTCAGGTCATGATCTCATGGTCATGGGATTGAGTCTTTCATCAGGCACTGCGCTCAGCACAGCAGAGAGTCTGCTGGAGATTCTCTCTCTGCCTTTGCATCTCACTCCCCACCCTACTTGCATGCTCTCTCTCCCAAATAAATAGAGTCCTTTCTTTAAAAGAATGTAAAAAATTTTAATTTTGAAAAGAACCTTGGAGAGCAAGAAATTAAAAAGAGGTCACAGGACTTATTCAAAGTTATGTGGCTATACTATTGGTAACATCAAGAATCTTAAACTTGGATTTTCTTCTTTGACTTAAATGTGTTTTAAATTTCTGGTTACAAAGTTTAAAGCATATAAGGTAAAATTGGAAAAAAATTAACTGTCTGAAATTCACTGAACATATTTTAGAGAGATATTTAAAAGCATAGAGATAATGGCTACTGCAGGTCTTAAGAATGAAGAATTAGTTAGATATTTGACGCTACAGTGAACTGTGGCATCTTGTGAAAAGTTTGTGATACTGAAGCAGTGTCTTAATGCCTTACAGATTTGTGTTTGCGAGAACCTTTATATTTATCTCTGGGTCAAGTAAAGGCGAATCTCTTTGCCTTAAACTTCAAATACAGAAGAAAAGACCATTTAAAATTGTGCTTTATATGAAATATTTGTTATGCCCTTAATAATGCTAATGTTTGCTTCTATTAGCTGAGAATAAGGGAGCATCCTGTCTCTGGACCGTATGTTGAAGCTCTGTCAATGTAAGTGTTTGGCTCAGCGAAAGCAAGGAGTTGAAAAGTAATGAATAGAATGAATGTTGTTCTCCTTTGCCTCCCCAACTTTAAAACCCTGGATAACTATTTAACCTTTTACCCTTAAAATTATTCCTTTAATTTGTCCTCTCTTTCCAACTGGAGCGTTAGCTGCTTGTTTTTGTATTTGTTTATATCTTTCACAGCACCTGTGAAGTGCCTGGCATAGAGTGTATGTTACACCGTGTATGAGATATTTGA
The DNA here is from genome assembly GCA_002007465.1 of Ailurus styani. Classification (NCBI taxonomy): domain Eukaryota; kingdom Metazoa; phylum Chordata; class Mammalia; order Carnivora; family Ailuridae; genus Ailurus; species Ailurus styani. The sequence continues at coordinate 5,762,907 of LNAC01000043.1, forward strand.
TTTTTCTCCCTGTTATCCCCTTTCCCCATTAAGTAAGCCTTCTCTCTCGAGCTACTTTTTGTATCTATTACTTTAAGCTGAAGAGGGAAGAAGGAGCTAATATGAGTTTAGTATTGAGAGTGTGAAACATGCGAAGTCATCTTCATCTTTCAACACTCCAGATGCTTTCTTAAAGAAAAGGGAAAGTGATTAGGTATGGATTCAGCCCCATTCAATAATTCTGGGTTTATGTTGAGACCCATACATACTAGCACAGCCACCCCCACATATGTCAAGTATATGTTTTGTTCTCATGATTTAGACTTGAATATTATAATGTTAAGAGCTAAACTGCTTCATTAATCAAAACCATACTTTTTGGTAAAATTAAAACATTCTTTACCCTTTAAGAATGGAGATAGTGAAAGATTGTGTGAGAGTCAGTATAATAATATCTATGAATTATTCAGTTGTGGTCTTCAGAGAGTAATTATGTAATTTAAAGATTATTATTATTATTTTAAGTTATTTTATTTATTTATTATTATTTGCCCCAGGGTTACAGGTCTGTAACCTGTTACAGCAGGTCTGTGAAAGCTTACATCTTTCACAGCACTCACCATAGCACAAACCCTTCCCAATGTCCGTAACCCAGCCACCCTATCTCTACCCTCCCACCCCCCAGGAACCCTCATTTTGTTTCATGAGATTAAGAGTCTCTTATGGTTTGTCTCCTTCCCAATCCCATCTAAGATTATTATTATTTTATGAGAATAAGAGTAACTATCAGTAGAAATAATTTTGTCCTTTTCCTTTTTAAAAATAGGAATGTTGTCAGTTCTTACTCTGATATCCAGGTAAGACTGATTATATTTTATCTTCTTTCCACTAGATAGAAAGATCATAATCATAAATATTCATAAGAATATTTCTCCTTAATTGCTACTTGCATAAGTAAAAGGTTAATCTTGTTAATTCATTATGAGCTGATTTTGTTAAACTTCAATCAAAGAAATTATTCTTCTGAAGTAAAAATAAAAATTGATTATTATAGCATCTTAGTGTTATTGAAATAGTCTTTTAAAGGTGTAATTTCCTGATTCAGATATCTGTTATGGAAGCAAAATTGACAATGGGAATACAAATTATTAAATGACAAACATTTATTAATTTCATTTTGTAAGCAGATTATAAAATGTGTCTATGTTGCCAAATGTGCTTACTTAACCTGTTTCTTAATTTGTTCCAATAAATTTTAGTTTGCAGTTCTGACCTCCCTCTCTTCTTTCTTGTAAGAGTTGGCTAGAATTGGGAAATAAACAAAGAGCGACTGCTGCTACTGGTATGAATGATAAAAGCTCCCGATCGCATTCAGTTTTCACCTTGGTGATGACCCAGACCAAGGTATTCTTTTTATTGATTATTTTATTCTTTAAATCAAAGGTAAGAGTGTGGTAACATTAATATATGACATAATTGGGCTTTAGTATACACAGTAACTGAATGACTGTTTTATAGATGGCAGTTTTTTTTTACTGTTTGAAAAATCAATAATATATGATTATTATATCAATATTAATATGATAATATATGATAATATGTTTATAATACATGGTAATTGTACAGTATTTGGAAAAACATATCAGAAAGTCGAAGATTTTAAAAAATTCAGCCATAGGTTCCACTACTCAAATAAAGCCCCTCTAAATATTTTGGTATATAATATTTTAGTTGTTTTATAATCACACTTAAACAAATTTACAAAATCTTCAATAATTTTATGCCATTAAAATTCTTCGCCAAATAGCATTTTTCTTAGCCGTATAATATTCCATGGACAATTCCAGTTCCTCTACTTTTGGACATTTATGTTGCTTTTCAATACCTTGCTCCTTGGGGGTGCCTGGATGGCAGAAGAGCATGGGATTCTTGATCTTGGGGTCATGAGTTCGAGTCCCACGTTGGGTGGAGAGATTACTTAAATAAATAAATACCTTGCTTCTTTCATGCTGGGATAAATAACATCTTTGTGCATAAACTTCTGCTCTATTTATGGTTGTTTCCTCAATATAATTGGGTAATTGTGAATTTTTGTCTCTTTAAAGTCATTTATTTTGGCATAATGCAGGCATTGCTCCATGTATTCCTGAATGTTTATTATAAATTATTAATGATCACACATTTGTGAAGGGATAGTTTCAAAAATAAATGAGTGGTTTGTAATCTTGTCTAACATTCCATTTCAAGATTTACATTGTTAACAAGTCATGGAAAGGCTTATGACCTATCATTTAATGTCGTTTTGCTACAGACGGAATCTGTGGAAGGGGAAGAACATGATCACAGAATAATGAGTCGGATAAACCTGATAGATCTGGCGGGCAGCGAGCGCTGCTCCACAGCTCAAACTAGTGGAGATCGACTGAAGGTAAAAATGAGGCTTTTCTGGGCCATCTGGCTGGCTCAGTCAGTGGAGCATGTGACTCTTGATCTTGAGGTTGTGAGTTCGAACCGATGCTGGGTGCGTAGAGATTACCCAAAAGAAATAAAATCTTCAAAAAAATATATGAGGCTTTTCTCATTTTAATAAAACTTAATTAACTTTTAATTCCCTGGGGCATTATTTTGAGGAGATTGCAACCTAAATAAACTTAACAACAAACAAAAACAAAAACAAAAACTGCCTATCTGCAATTTATAGTCTGCATTGCTGTGGTTTAAAGAGAGATCTTCTTCTTCTTTTTTTTTTTTTAATTTTTATTTTTTTATTCTTTGCCCCAGGGGTACAGGTCTGTGAATCATAGGCTTACATTTTCACAGCATTCAATAAAGCACAAACCTCCCCAATGTCCATAACCCATCCACCCTATCCCTACCCTCCCACCCCCCAGTAACCCTCAGTTTGTTTTGTGAGATTAGGAGTCTCTTATGGTTTGTCTCCTTCCCCATCCCATCTTGTTTCATTATTTTTCCCTCCCTATCCCCCAAGACCCCCCTGCTAATGGGTGTGAGGTTTCTTTTGGGAGTGATAAAAATGTTCTAAAATTATATTGTGGTGATGGTTGCACAGCTCTGTAAATATACTAAAAACCATTGAATTAAGGGCTTTAAATGGATAGACTTTTATTGACATATGGCTTATATCTAAATAAGATTAAAAATAAAACCCGTTGGAGTTATCTTAAAAAAAAATAGAGATCTTTACTTTTTGGTTATGTTTACTTTTCAAAGAAAATTAGTAAATTTGGGGTTGTAAGAAAGTTGGTAGTTTATGGAAGAAATATTTACTCAGTAATTATATGAGGGAAGGAATGTATTTTGTGAAATAAATGTATTGCTGAGCAGTCATATTAAATTAGATGTTTTTATCTTGTATACAGGAAGGTGTGAGTATTAACAAGTCCTTGCTCACATTGGGAAAGGTTATATCCGCACTTTCTGAACAAGCAAACCGAAAGAGAGTTTTTATTCCTTACCGTGAATCTGTTCTTACATGGCAAGTATCTTTTGAAGTGCAAAGAATTGTATAAAATATAGTGAATACTATGGGGAAAAGAACAATAGATTGACTTCATATAGCCTTGGGACAGAGAAGAAGTGGTTAGCAGTGTGAATTCTAATACCAAACTACATGGATCTGAATCTTGGCTCTGCATCCTGTAAGTTCTGTGACTTCAGGCAAATCATTTAATGCTCTAGTCTGTTTCTCCCTTTGTAAAATGAGGCTAATAACAATACCTATCTTTTAAGGTTATAGTGAAGATTAAATAATTACTATTTATAAAACTCTTAATACATAGTATGTGCTGTATTAGTGTAAGCAACTAGTACTATATTCACTGTTTTTAGTGCTTAATGTTTTTTTTTTTAAAGATTTTATTTATTTATTTGACACAGAGAGAGAGAGAGATCACAAGTAGGCAGAGAGGCAGGCAGAGAGGGGAGGAAGCAGGCTCCCTGCTGAGCAAAGAGCCCGATATGGGCCTCTATCCCAGGACCCTGAGATCATGACCTGAGCCGAAGGCAGAGGCTTTAACCCACTGAGCCACCCAGGCGCCCATTAGTGCTTAATATTTGAGCATATATGATACCACCAAACATGTTGCTGTGTGTATAAAGTGAAATTGTTTTGTGTGGCACCCACTGACTAGCATTAAGTGTTCCATAAGTATTTTTGTTAATATGTTTTCATTAGTCAGATATATTACATTCAAATTATGTCTATAGACTTAATATCCAGCTGTGATAAGCATTAATATATAATTCTGACAAGGGCTGCCTCTCTACTTGACAGCCCCGATGCAGGGCTCAATCTTAGGACACTGAGATCATGACCTAAGCCGAAATCAAGAGTTGATGGTTAACCGACTGAGCCACCCAGGCCCCCCGACCTCTGTGTGTCTTTATAATTGGTTTATAGGAATGTAGTTGTCACCTGAAAAAATTTAAGGGATAATTTTTTTTGGGTGCCTTTTGAAAGCTACAAATAGTGAAATTCATTCTGCATTAATAAAGATAAGTATTTTAGTCTCTCACTATCTTTTTTCCTCAAAAGGAAGTCTTTTGCACATAGTAGAAAACATTTTTGCTTATATGCCCATTCATCATTTTCAGTATTTATTGAATACCTGTTCCTAAATGTTGTGGTAGCACTGGAAATTACAGAGATGATCAACACACAGAGTTTCACAATCTAGTCTGAAAAGTGGGAAGTGGTATCTTACTAAATATTTGATGGTTAACCATATTTTAAATCTTTGCACCAGTTACTGTTTAATGAAACAATATAAAAAGCATAAGAGAAAACAAAATGTTCATGAGATCTAAAAATAACTACAAATACCAGGAAAGTTCTGAATGGTGGTGCACATGGCTGGCTCAGTCCACAGAGCATGTGACTCCTGATCTCAGGATCATGAGTTCAAGCCCCACATTGGGTGTAAAGCTTACTTAAAAAATAAATAAAAAGTCCTAATGGTATGTGAGTGAAGAGTATAATACTGTATTATATACGCTATTAGTTTGTTTTGTGCTTTCTACATAATTACTGCTATTAGGTTGTTGTAGAAACAAAGTCTAATTATAACTTATTTTCCTTGAAGGCTGTTAAAAGAAAGTCTGGGTGGAAACTCAAAAACTGCAATGATCGCTACCATCAGTCCCGCTGCCAACAACATTGAAGAAACATTAAGCACGCTGAGATATGCCAGCCAAGCCCGTATGATAGTCAATATCGCCAAAGTAAATGAAGATATGAATGCTAAGTTAATTAGAGGTGAAGATTTTTCTAAACAATTATTTTGTAACAGCTAAATCTCAAATATTAATTTCAGTCATGAAAATATGCAATTTAAGAAAATTAAAGATTTTTCTTTCATACCTGCTTATAATAGATACTAGTCATCATTCTACAATGATGGTGGAATAGAGAAGGAAGGACAATGGGAAATAGAATTAGGAAGGGGAAAACAAGCAGAAAAAGAAAATAGAGAGTGGGTAAAGGGGTAACAGCGAACATACAAAAATAATCTTACAGACTGAGTCATAGATGTGTGCAGTAGAATAACAATACTGTGATTTATTACTTTTCCTCTTATGAATTTCCTCCATTGTCATTCTGTTTATCAGTTCTACTCTTGCTTAGTTCATTGATCTAAAGGATAGTGATCTAAAGGCTTGAGTTTCTAGCATAGGCCTAACTTCATTTATGCTCAGTACTATTTGTGTATCTCTTGGGAATCACCTGCTTAGGATGGACTTGAGGACCTCCATGGCACCTCTTTGCTTATGTAGAGCTACCATCTTTTCATAGTCCTTTGTCCTCTGGCCCTTTTGAGCCACAAAGGATGAATGGTTACTTCAGAGGAGCAGGCCAGAGAAGAACAAATTTGCTGTTACCACGGTCCATCGTCTCCCTTTTGGATTCCCCTCTCTTTCACAAATAGGGCTATTTTCATTAAAAATAAGTATTCTGAACTCCAGCTTGAAAAATATTTGATTTTTATCCAACATGTCTTTATGAGTAAGGTTTGCCTTGGGACAACCCTGGTTCGTATCTGCTGCATTAGTGTGATTAATAATGTGCTTCTCAAAAGTGTCCCACTTTGGACCATACATTATATGGCAATACTACTTATGAGGGGGGAAATTCATTAAGATGGGAGCACTTTTTCAGGTTAAGGCTAATTAGAAATGTATAGGTAATGTAAGTAAAGTAAAGTTGATTTCCATAAATATTCTATTTTATTTAATAATATTTAAAACTTGAAATAAGATTGGAGGATTATGCCTACTCTGATAATGATTATATAGCAAATGTTATTATTCATGCACCTTTTTATAAATATTTAGAATTGAAAGTGGAAATTGAAAAGCTAAAAGCTGCTCAAAGGAACAGTCGAAATATTGACCCTGAACGATATAGGCTGTGCCGGCAAGAAATAACAACCTTAAGAATGAAACTGCACCAACAGGAGAGAGACATGGCAGAAATGCAAAGGTGGAATATAGTCAATGTCTTAGATATTCGTACGTTGTTTGGAATCATTGGACTGGTGGGGCTGGGAATGGTGGAGAGGGAGGACATTAGGAAGGATCTGTGGCTCTGTTTTAATACTTTCTTATGAATGGAGGAGTCCATCCCTAGTCTATTATATAAACTCATATTTTAAATATTCCTAAGTGGTTTCCTAATCTTTATTGATTGTCTTTAATTCTCACTCTTATGCATCCGGATATTTTTAACTCTATTATTTTGTTTGTCTTTGGAAAGAGCATGGAAAGAAAAATTTGAACAAGCTGAAAGAAGAAAACTTCAAGAAACAAAGGAGTTACAGGTATCATTTCAACTCTCTAAACTGATTTGAAAATTAAATAAAGATGACAGTAAATATGTAACTCTAATTTCTCAAATATTCATTGCATACTGACTCTATACCAAGCAATACCATAAAGAGAAATAGTATTAAGAAATGTTGAGATGAAGATTCTGATATACTGGCACCTGGGTGGCTCAGTGGGTTAAAGCCTCTGCCTTCGGCTCAGGTCATGATCCCAGGGTCCTGGGATAGAGGCCCATATCAGGCTCTTTGCTCAGCAGGGAGCCTGCTTCCTCCCCTCTCTGCCTGCCTCTCTGCCTACTTGTGATCTCTCTCTCTCTCTCTGTCAAATAAATAAATAAAATCTTTAAAAAAAAAAACATTAAGCACTAAAAACAGTGAATATAGTACTAGTTGCTTACACTAATACAGCACATACTATGTATTAAGAGTTTTATAAATAGTAATTATTTAATCTTCACTATAACCTTAAAAGATAGGTATTGTTATTAGCCTCATTTTACAAAGGGAGAAACAGACTAGAGCATTAAATGATTTGCCTGAAGTCACAGAACTTACAGGATGCAGAGCCAAGATTCAGATCCATGTAGTTTGGTATTAGAATTCACACTGCTAACCATTTCTTCTCTGTCCCAAGGCTATATGAAGTCAATCTATTGTTCCACATCAGGCTCTGCTCAGTGGGGAGCCTGCTTCCTCCTCTCTCTGCCTGCCTCTCTGCCTGCTTGTGATCTCTCTCTCTCTCTCTCTGTCAAATAAATACAAAAAAAAAAAAAAAGATTCTGATATACTTAGAGCCCATAGTTCTGTTGGAAAGTTAAAATGTAAACGAACCATCTAATTCTCATTCTCTCTGTGTCAAATAAATAAAAAAATACAAAAAAAAAGATTCTGATATACTTAGAGCCCATAGCTCTGTTGGAAAGTTAAAATGTAAACGAACCATCTAATTCTATTCACTTTGGTTCAACAAATATTCAATGTTTTTTTCTGTGCCAGGCCTGGGGGAGGCCAAGGTGAATAAAATGTGGTTTTGGGCTTCAAAGAGCATGTAATCTAAAGGAAGGTTTACAATGTAGATAGATGACTGAAATGCAGTGTGACTTGATTAGGTTGAACCATATGATACTGCCATTTTTTAGGTAAGAAATGAAAATTGGGGGCGCCTGGGTGGCTCAGTGGGTTAAAGCCTCTGCTTTCGGCTCAGGTCATGATCTCAGCGTCCTGGGATCGAGGCCCGCATCAGGCTCTCTGCTCAGCAGGGAGCCTGCTTCCTCCTCTCCCTGTCTCTCTGCCTACCTCTCTGCCTACTTGTAATCTCTCTCTCTGTGTCAAATAAATAAATAAAATCTTAAAAAAAAAAAAGAAAATTGGCAGTGTCATATGGTTTAGCCTAAGGCAATGAAAAGCATGTAAAAGGAAGAGAAGCAGGGGACAGGAGGGAGTAATTAACTTTGATAAGGGTGATTATTAAGGAGGACTTCAAAGAGAAAGGGACAACTAAGCAAGATTTTGTTTGGCTACCAAAGTCAAGATTTCTAAGCAAGGAATCCCACGTTCAGAAGCATGGAGGGACAACATAACTCGGATGTCCACAGAATTACGAACTTGTATATTAATGCTGGTGACAGAGATTGGACTGGAGAGGAATGCAAGATTCAGATCATGACATAGTGAGGAACTTGAATTTAGGTGACTGAGAGTCACTGAAGTGTTTTAAATGGAAAGGAAGTGACATGAGCAGACTTGTTTTTAAAGAGAGTCTTCTGGTAATGGTGAATTTGAGGGAGGAAAGACTGATGCTGGCTGGGAAGGTTATTCATCTAGGAGGCTCTTGTCATGGTAAAGGCAAGAGGTGGTGAGAGCTTGAGTGAGGTAGTAGCAGTGGGAATGGCTAGTGGAGGAGTTGGATTCAAAAGATAGAAAGGAGGTAAAACTGACAGACTCAGAGGGTGCTTTGGAATGTGTGTGTATGTTGAGAAAATGGAAAAGTCAAGAATGATGCCCAGGTTTCTGAGATGGATGCAATGCATTGTGAAATTACGAAGTCATTGTAGTGGTGAAAGAAGCCAGATGACGGTGGGTTGAGGAGCGACTAAGGAGATAGGGCCATACATGTAAACTCTGAAACCTTGAGTGAGAAGTCAGAGAAAGGGGCTATGAGATCGTGGAGAAGTTTTGTTTTGTTCATTTCGATTTTGTTTCTTTAAAGGACGGAAGACACTTAAACTTTTTTATAGGAATCAAAACTCCTTAATGGAATGAGGTTCTAGAAGAGATTGGAGAGCGTGGGTCAAGGGCAAAGATATTGGCAGTAAAGAAAATATTTCAAATGACTGGTAGGCAAAGAACTATAAGAATTGGGAGGAAGGGGAGAATATTCCTTGGGAGTGGTGAGTCCAGCTTCCCAGAAGAGGTGAGATCAGAGTGTTGAAGATTTGGCTTTGAAGCCTGGGTAAGATTTTGTTAGGTAGAAAAAAGGAAGAGTACATTCTAGGAAAGGAAAATTGTATGAGAATAAAGGTACAGAAGTTTAAGGTGTGCTCAGAAGAAGGTGTGTGAATCAGTTTTATTGGAGCAGCAATTTGTATACGGTCATAAGGAGATAAAATGGGCAGGATATGTTATGGTTAGTTTATTGATTTTCAGGCTAAGTAATTTGAGTTTTATCTTGTAGGAAGTGGGAAGTGATTGAGAATGTTTGACTAGGGTGTTGACATTTTGAGAATACGCTTTCAGGAGAATTGATTTAGCATAGGATGTAAGATGAACTGAAAACAGGAGAAATTGTTGACAGGGCAATCAGGCGGCTGCTGCAGTGGTTCTAGTATGAGGTAATAAGGGTCTGAACTAAGGTGAGGGCAGCAAAGATGCAACAAAAGAACTGATCCATTCTAAAGACAATCAGTCAGTAAGAAAAGGCACAGTTTGAGGGTGACAGATTGATGCATGAGAAGGCTCAGATGGTGAAGGTCAAAGAAAGGCCAACATAACTCTAAAAGTCTAAGGAGTGTGACGGTAACAGTCACGGGGAAATCATGAAAGAGAGATTCTAAGAAACCTTTATTGAGACTTCATATACAGCAATTTTAATGTTTAATGTAGATCATTTATTTTAGGTGGATTTAATAATTTGCCTCTTTTTGTTAAGGTTAATTTATTTTCTGACTTCCACTAGAAAGCAGGAATTACATTTCAAATGGACAACCATTTGCCAAACTTTGTCAATCTCAATGAAGATCCTCAGCTGTCAGAGATGCTGTTGTATATGATAAAAGAAGGAACGACAACAGTGGGAAAGTATAAACCAAACTCAAGCCATGATATTCAATTATCTGGGGTGCTGATTGCTGATGATCACTGGTATGTTATTCTTCTACAAATAAAAATGCTCCTGTTCATTTTTTTAGTAGGTTTCTGTATCTTGATGTGTACGGTTTCCTTCACATGAGGCATTCATTTATACTGATTCTTTGGTATAATTCTTCAAATGCATCTTGTAGCCAGGAAGAACAGACATTCTGAGTGTTTTGTAAGGAAGATAGGTTAATTACTATCAATATGAGGTATAGATAGTGTAATGGTACTTCTGTTTTGGTGTATGTTATCTGTTGGTTGAGGGATCATTTCTTTTCTTGGAATTATCATCATCGACATGAAATTAAACTTCTGTCCATCTCATATGGCAGGATTTTTGGTTGGATTGACAAATTTAAAATTTTTTGTTTCATGTGAATTTTGTTCATATGAATTGAATGATTATATACATATTGTTGGGATGATAGTATATGCAAACTGCTTTGGCTCCACATTGTGTTTTCAAGATTCATTCATTTTGATGTTCTTTTATTTTTACTGTTGTGAAGTATCTTACTGTGAGCCGAAGGCCGACACTTAACAACTGAGCCACCCAGGCGCCACAGGACTTGTATTCTTAATACTTAGAAGTAAAATTCACTTATTTATCTACCTTTTATATTATTACTTTGTCTCTTGTTGATAGACATGTGGATTGTTTTTAACTTTTTGCTATCACAATATTGCTATGCATATTCTTTTCCATATCTCTTGGTACAAATGTGAAGAGTTTCTCTAGAGTGAGTTTCCCAGATGATAAACTGAGATATGAGTCCTTAAAGTTTAGCCATAGGAACTTGGGAGGCCTAATCTACCAGACTAGAAAGACACAGCCTTTCTATTTACCCCAATCTACTGTATAAATATTATGATTTTCTAATTATGCTATAATAATAATACTTTTTAAAGTTTGGGAAACACTCTTAAATTATGTCTAAAAACTACTTGAGAATTTAGATTGTAGGATATGTTCTTATTCATCTTTTCTTGGTAATTTCACATTGTTTTCCAAAATGATTATGAATTTTTACTTCCACTGGCATTGAGAGTATCTATTACTCCATATCCTTGTCAAAACTTGGTACTGGCAGACTTTAATTTATGCAAGTTTAGTTGTATCTCATTGACATGAGATACCTCAGTGGTATCTCAATGATATGGTATCTCATTGTGGATTCACTCTGCATTTCTTTGATGAATAATCTCTCTTCATGTATTTATTGGTTATTTTAGTTTGCTCTTCTATGACTTGCCTGTTCATGTCTTCTGCCCATGTTTCAGTTGGATTGTTTGTTTTTTTCTTAGTAATTTATAAGAGGTCTTTATATATTCTGATTGCTAACTCTTTGTTTTATGTGTTGTGTCTTTTTTTCCAACGTGTGGCTTATCTTTTCATTCTCTTTTAGTGCCTTATGATGGATTAAAAATGATTGTTGTAATGGAAAAAGACTGATGCTATGTACTACAATAAAACATAGCATCAGTCTTTTTCCATTACAACAATTGTGGTCTTTTTTAAAAAATCCTTTCCACACTGAGGTCATAGAGATGTTCTCTTAACTTTTCTTCTAGATGTTTTGAAGTTTTGTTTTCACATTTGAGCCCTTAAGTAGTCTGGAATTTTTTGTTTGGTGTGAGATAGGGGTCTGAATTCATTTATTTCTCATGTGAATAACTAATTCTGCTAGTATCGTATATTAAATAGCTTCTTTTGTGATCTGAAGTATTCATATAAAAAATTTTCAAAAATTTGCTATGCGAAATAAGGCAATCAGAGAAAGACAATTATCATATGATCTCTCTGATATGAGGAATTTGAGGAGCAGGGTGGGGGGGCGTGGGGGGTAGGGAGGGAAAAAATGACACAAGATGAGATCCAAAAGGAGACAAACCATAAGAGATTCTTAATCTCACGAAACAAACTGAGGGTTACCTGGGGGTGGGAGGGTAGGGATAGGGTGGATGTGTTATGGACATGGGGAGGGTTTGTGCTATGGTGAGTGCTGTGATAGGTATAAACCTGATGATTCACAGACCTGTACCATCCCTGGGGCAAAAGAAAAAAAAAATTTCCAAAAACAGAGTCTTTTTCTTCTCACTAGTACTCTAGTCTTAATTATTTGAGCTTTATAATGTCTTTATATCTGGTATACAAATCTCCTTCAGGTCTTTTTGTTCTTCTATTAGTTGACAGTTTTCTATAACAAATAAGTGTAGTATTATTTACACCAGTGGCAAAGATACATAACATAATCCCAAAGTGTTAGGAGTCCAGTAGGGGAGTAGAAAGTCCCCTGCTTGCCCGGCACTCTGTATTTCCCCTTTTAGTACACTCATCACTATTGTCTTACTATACCACGAACTTCATGAGCATTGGTTTCATGTCTGTCTTCGTTGCTGAGACCTATCTGGCACATGGGGGCTTAATGAATAAAAGAACTTCAGTACCTATCAATGTATATTAATGTTACATGGGACTTGCATTCTTTTTTTTAAGATTTTATTATTTCTTTTTTTAAAAGATTTTATTTATTATTACTTTTTTAAGATTTCATTTATTTATTTGACAGAGAGCGAGAGCACAAGTAGGGGAAGCAGCAGGCAGAGGGAGAAGCAGGCTCCCCGCTGAGCAGAGAGCCTGACTTGGGGCTCGATCCCAGGACCCTGGGATCATGACCTGAGCCGAAGGCAGACATTTAACAACTGAGCCACCCAGGCGCCACAGAACTTGTATTCTTAATGATTAGAAGTAAAATTCACTTCTAGCTTGAGCCAAAAAGATAAGCTTCCAGCATTTTAGTTGGGCCTTGAAGGATGAGAGAGAGAACATTCTTCCTGTGTTGGGGAAATGACTCAAAAGAGAGAAGCTGATGTCAAGGCAAATTCAGGGTACTGATATGGATGATTAAGAGTAAGATGTGGTTTTTACGGGGAAATAGTCATGGATAAAGAATCTCGGTGGCGAAGCCAGATTGTGGAGCTTTCAGAATGCCAGGCCAAGGAATTCAGATAGACCTAGGAGGCAGAAGGAATCAGAACAAGTAGATCCTGTTGAAACCTTTACCTGGTTAAAACACTGGACTGGTGGGAGGGACATACTGCCAAGGGGTGAGCTATTCTTTCCAGATTCTTTTCTCTAGATGCTACAACTGAACGGTTACTCTTTAATTATAGATCTTGGAGCCTAATCAACAGCTAGAGGCTTTGGGTTGGGACTCAGCTTTTGCCATAGCTTTTTCCCTCTCTGTTAAGTTAATCTAAAGCTGAATTGGTCTTTGGAGTGTCTTTTCTACTCTTGAAATAAAAAGACTCTAAGTAATATGTAGCATTTATAGCTGATTTTCATAGTATTAGGGTCTAATTAGGTGACTAAGGAGTGTGTTTTTATCTCCGTGCTTTTCCTTCTTCTGTATTATTACCCTACTTTTCACGAGAGGAAAATGTTTGTTGTTCTCTTCATCTTTAAAACTCATACATAAAACCAGAAATTAAAAAATAAAACACATAAAAGTGTTTCATTCATATGTAACCGTTGTCAATATTCTAATGTCTTTTCCTTGAATTCATATCATTTTATTTTATTTTTGAGGAGAAGGTTGTTTTGGGTTTTTTTTTGCCCCAGGGGTACAGGTCTGTGAATTATCAGGCTTACAGAAGGTTGGTATTTTTTTTTAAAGTAGTTTTAGTTAAAATACATACAATGAAAATCCTTCCCACCACGGATGGATGGAATTGCTCAGGCTTTTTTGGCCAAAACTTCAAAATGTAGTTGGAGGAAAATAAAAGAATTTTAAGTTATTTTTGTGACAAATTGACATGAATCTTAACAGCAAAGAAATAATCCCAGCAGGATTATCTTGTATTGCCTTTTTCTTTTTGGTCTGTCCTGTAATTATAACAATGTACGTCTTATCTTAACAGTACTATAAAAAATTTTGATGGATTAGTGAGTATCATCCCAGTTGGAGAAGCAAAGACATATATAAATGGAAAACATATTTTGGAATCCACAGTGTTACATCATGTAAGTTAGCCAGTGCTAAAATCTAACAAATCGTTTGACTTTGGGCTAGTTGTTTAATTTATGTGAATCCTAGCTTTGCGCAGTGGCAGTATCGTAGCCAATGAGGTTTATCCGAGGCGCGATTATTGCTAATTGAAAACTTTTCCTAATTTATGTGAATCCCAGTTTTCTCCTCTGTAAGATAAGGTAGTGAACTAGATTAAAGACTTTACAGTTCTAAAATTCTCTTTTCTATTAATTCATTAATTGCCTTCATTCTTGCAAAGATAAAAAGTTAAATCACTATAAACCAGTACCTGAAGAGCTGACCACTGACAGCACCATTATGTGTCCAGTAAAGAGCTGAGCTTTGGAAGTAAGCCCTGGTTATTTGCTATGTGACTTTTTCTAATTAAAAAAAAGTTATTTAATTAGGGTGATTGTGTATCACTGAAGTCGAGACACTGTTGAGAGCATTTGTAATAATTATATTGGAAGAAGGGCACCTGGCTGGCTCAGTTGGAAAAGCATGCAACTCTTGATCTTGGGGTCTTGAGTTTGAGCCCCATGCTGGTTGTAGAGATTACTTAAATAATTAAAACTTAAAAAAATCACATTGGTAGAACAGGCAAAAACGAGTCTTTGCAGGCAAACCAAGACTGTTGGTCACTTCATACATACCCTACCTATTGGGGACAGGAGGATTAACACAATGTCTGCAAATTGTAACCTCAGTGAATGCTTATTTTTATTATTAAGCTCTGTGCTCTTTAACTTCCTCATTCCTAAAACCTAGATAATAGTCTTATCTCACTGGGTTGTTGTGAGATATAACTGAGATCACGTATATATAAAGTGTTTAACATAGTGATTGGCATATAGAACATTTAATAAATATTAGTTGCTAGGATTTTTAATGTTTATATTACCAATCTTAGACTGTATTGAATTGTTGAGCTTAATTATTTGTTCTATGTAAGGTTTTGGTTCAGATTCACCTCAAGTAGTACATTTTTTGTGTGCTTTAGGGTGATCGGGTGATTCTTGGTGGAGATCATTATTTTAGATTTAATCATCCAGTAGAAGTCCAAAAAGGAAAAAGACCATCTGGTAGAGATACTCTTACAAGCGAGGGTCCAAAAGACTTTGAATTTGCAAAAAATGAGTTGCTTATGGCACAGAGATCACAGTAAGTATTCTTTTCAATATGAAATAGTAAGAATATGAGAGAGGTCTACAAGAGAGAGCTAATCGTATCATGCTAGTCTCCGGCAGTTAATTCTTTGGCTGTTAGTGTCTAGTGACATGATCTTTTCTCTTGGTACATTCATTCATTTAGCAGACATTTATTGAACAGATATTATGTATCTGTCACTATACTAGAAGTTCAAAGAAGAGCCAAATTTTAGCTACTATACTGGAGGAATTTATCATCTCATGGGGCTGACACATAGTTGTGCCAGAGTGCCATGACAGAGTCCTGCCCTGTGTGTGTTTACGGAATGAGGGGTGACTCCTAGTCCCGACCAGGAATCATTAAAGTTTTCTAGGGGACAAGAAGACATCTCCTGGAATGGAGTCCCAAGAGGCTCTTAGCAGTTAGCCAGTAGAACAGGGGTGTGTAACGTTTTTGTTTTCTTTGCCCCATTTTTAGCTCATGCAATATTGTAGGATTTTTTATTTAAGCAGTATCCTTGTAAACTAATTGGTAAAGTATATATAAAGAGTTAGGACTTTATCTTAAAGGATATGGAATCATTAAAAATTTTAGGCAGACGAGAGAGAGAGAGATCTGTCAGAATCACAGTTTTAGAGCTCACCATGACCCAAGTCTGGAGAATGGATGAGAGGCAGAGCAAGTATAGCTTGCAAATGCTATTCAAAGATTGTTGAAGTAGGAGAAGTACAGTGTGGTTGGATCAGAGAGAGTATTAAGGAGAAAGAATCAACCACACTTGATGACCAAAGAGGGTGAAGGGAGGAGGAATCAGAATGACTAGTATGGACTGGGCTAATCCTACTTTATCTTTTAAAAATTTTGAACTTGCTTTGGTCTTTTTTTAAAAAAAAAAATTGTGGTACAATATATGTAACATAAAATTCACTATTTTAACCATTTTAAAATACACATTTCAAGGATACTAAATATATTGGCAGTGTGTACAACCATCAAACTATTCATCTCCAGAACTTTTTCATCATCCCAAACTGAAACTGTCCCCATTAAACTGTGACTCCCTATAATCCCTCTTCTTTTTTTTCTTTTTTTTTTTTAAAGATTTTATTTTTATTTATTCATTTGACACAGAGAGAGAGATTACAAGTAGGCAGAGAGGCAGGCAGAGAGAGAGGAGAGAGGAGGAAGCAGGCTCCCTGCCGAGCAGAGAGCCCGATGTGGGCCTCGATCCCAGGACCCTGGGATCATGACCTGAGCCGAAGGCAGCGGCTTTAACCCACTGAGCCACCCAGGCGCCCTATAATCCCTCTTCTTGTTGTCCTCCCCTGAAGGCCCTGGTTACCATTAACCTTCCTTCTTTTGATATTCTTTTTTCAGTGAAATTGGGAATGGAAATTTCTATACAGTATAGTTACTAAAGCATTGATTTTATTCATTTTTTATTTTTATTAAAGATTTTATTTGAGAGAGAGAGAACAAGCAAGAAGAAGAGGGAGAAGCAGACTCCCCACTGAGCAGGGAGCCTGTTATGAGGCTTCATCCCAGGACCCTTGGATCATGACCTGAGCTAAAGCAGATACTTAACTGACTGAGCCACTCAGGTGCCCCTAGAGCATTGATTTTATTGAGAAGAAAGAAGCTTTCAGTTTTTTATACTCCTTTTTTTTTTTTAAGATTTTATTTATTTATTTGAGAGAGAGAGAAAGCATCAGAGGGGAGAAGGTCAGAGAGAGAAGCAGACTCCCCATGGAGCTGGGAGCCCGATGTGGGACTCGATCCTGGGACTCCGGGATCATGACCTGAGCTGAAGGCAGTCACTCACCCAACTGAGCCACCCAGTTGCTCTAGTTTTTTATACTCCTTGATACTTTGCCCTTATATATTGAAAGATGACAAAGCTAATTTAATGTTTTAACTTACCAAAATGTCAAATTATTATAGATGGTTGAAAATATACAATCTATTTTATCAGCTCTCATAACATTTTTAGAATTATTTCAATGTTTTCCCTAACCTATGACCTAAACATGAATTAAAAGTTATTGGTATATGAAATACAATTTTGGGGGTGCCTGGGTGGCTCTGTTGGTTAAGCAATTACCTTCAGCTCGGGTCATGATCCTGGAGTCCCGGGATTGAGTCCCACATCGGGCTCCCTGCTCAATGGGGAGTCTGCTTCTCCCTCTCACCTCCCCCCTCTCACGCTCTCTCATTCTCCCTCTCTCAAATGAATAAATAAAATCTTTTAAAAAAATACAGTTTTTGTTCTAATCATTGTTAAACATAAAATACCCTTATTTTGTGGCACCCGGATGGCTTAATTGGTTAAACATCCAACTCTTGATTTCAGCTCAGGTCATGACCTTGGGGTTGTGAGACTGAGCCCCATGTTGGGCTCTGGCTTAGTTTTCTCTCACACTCTCCCTCAGCCGCTACCATACTGTGCACATGCGTGCGTGTGCGCTTGCTCTCTCAAAACAAAACAAACCCTTATTTTGTGTTTTCTGTAATGTCAACCAAAATATTTACTGCAATGTTCACTATGACATCATATTTTCATATAACTTATTTTCTTTAAGATTAGAAAAATATAGGGGGGCCTGGGTGGCTCAGTCAGTTAAGTGTCTGCCTTTGGCTCAGTTCATAGTCTCTGGGTCCTGGGATCAAGCCCCTCATCAGGCTCCCTGCTCCTCGGGGAGCCTGCATCTCCCTCTCTCTCTCTGCCCCTCCTCTGTGTTTGCACTCTTTCTCTCTATCTCAGATGGATAAAATCTTTAAAAAAAAAAAAGATTAGAAAAACATATTTACTTAAATATCAGGCATCTGGTATAGTAACTAAGAAATAAGCAAATTTTCATCCTTTTTTAATGTTTTACGTAAGCCATTCTTAAAGCAATACAAATTTAAGAACACCGTTGACAGAGTGTCAGAAATTAAATGTCGAGTTTGAAATTTTTATTTAATGAAAACATTTTAATATGATTTAAGAACTACTATGGTATATAAAGGATTCTTGACTATGTGTCCTGTGACTATTTTGCTACTTTGTAGACTTGAAGCAGAAATAAAAGAGACACAATTGAGAGCAAAAGAAGAAATGATGCAGGGAATCCAAATTGCAAAAGAAATGGCTCAGCAAGAGCTTTCTTCTCAAAAGGCTGCATATGAAAACAAAATAAAAGCATTGGAAGAAGAACTGGTAAAAGGCAGAATTGGTTTTTTCTTTCTCTGCTTGTGCACCCTAAGTGATGTATTGTCTGTGAAATTGAGTATATCCCTAGAAGGAAACTGAGGGAATATCAAAGGCTAGAGAGTCAAAGCCAAGTGAGGTTACTTTAATTTTACTTTAGGAAGTGAGTTAGTGGTAGACAAATAGCTGTTGGAAGAAGAAGAAAAATAGAGAAGCTTCTGTCCTCTACCTAGTTGAGCCCATGGCTCTCTCTGTGGTTTCCTGGTCATCTTACATCCCCACAACCCATTTTAGAGGAAAGTGTTCTAGAAGGTTTGACTGGTGATACTTAAGTTAGATTAGTCAAGCCAAATGAGGTAGAAAAACTACAGGGCAACTTTTCTATTGATGAGTCAATTTCTTATACATTGATTAAAGAAATGGACTCCTGTACATTTTTTATATTGTTTTTGAAAAAAATGTTGTGTGTTTTTGCCCGTTATTTTTTATTATTTGTCTTTAAAGAAAGAAGAGGCTCAAAGGAAGAAAATACAGGAAATAAATAACCAAAAGGCTAATGACAAAATTGAGGAATTAGAAAAGGCAAAACAGCGACTTGAACAGGAAATCTATGTCAACAAAAAGCGATTAGAAATGGAGACTTTGGCTGCAAAACAGGTAATTTCATTTTGTAAATAGTTGGCTCTGTTCTGAGCAATAGCTGGAATTTTTTTTTTTTTTTTTTTTAAGGACTCATGGTACCTAAGAGGAGATGGCTGAATCTGGGTCTCCTGATGAGAAGGGCTCTACTTCTTCTTGTTTTTTTTTCTTTTGGGTTGGGGTGGGGAGCAGTTGAGATCATTTTGTTTGATTTTATTTATTTTTTTATGAGAAGGGCTCTTCTTGCCTGAAAGCTTACAACCTGGTAATGCTCACAGCTCTGCTCACACATCATCACACAAACATTTTGAAAGAGAGCTCTTATTTTGAGCTGGTTCCATTACAGTTTTCCCTTTTTATTCCTCCACAATTATCCTGTGTCCATCAGCCCAAATAATGTAAATGAATGTGATAATGCTAGGGTACAATGTGTAGAAGGAAGAAAGGCACAGCTCTTATACTGGGTCACATCCTCATGTCAGAATGAAGTATTATCCATCCATGAAATGTGTGACCAGCAGTCTACTTGCCTGAGAGACTCGAAGAGAACTTACAGTAGGGCGTTCATTACCCCAGTCATATGAGCTCAGGCCCTGAAACTTTAATCATCTCAATGAGGGCAGAGACATCTTCAGGGGCTGACTCATAGTAATCAAGTTCCGAAGACGGAAGTATAAAACCGGACTGTCAGTATTTTAATATCTTGAATTACCTTTTTATCAACCTTTTGGGGTATTCTTTCTCCTTATATTAGTGGATATGGCCTTTAGACCAGCAACATCAGCATTACTGTTAGAAATGCAGTCTTAGGCTCTAGAACTCCTAAATCAGAAACTCTGGAGGGGAGGCCCAGATCTGTTCTAACAAGTCTTGCATGGGGTTTTGACAAATATGAAAGTCTGAGCAGTACTGTTTTCATCTCTGCTTTGATTCCTTATATCTTAACCTCAAAATTTATCCTTGAATAG
Source organism: Ailurus styani (assembly GCA_002007465.1). NCBI lineage: Eukaryota > Metazoa > Chordata > Mammalia > Carnivora > Ailuridae > Ailurus > Ailurus styani. The sequence goes on from LNAC01000043.1 coordinate 5,783,059, forward strand.
CCACCTTGTTTTTCTTTTTTCCAAGTTATATAGTGAGAGTGTGGGTAAAAGAAAATACCTCTAGTAACCTCAAAGTTCTGATACTATATTATGGTGATAACATGTAAATAGTCAATTCTAAGCTAGTGGACCACCTGAGAATTTTAGAAGAGAAAACAGCTGTTTAAATCTTGAAAACAGGAATTATTATTGGGTTGTTATAAGGTCTCTTTGTGGCAAATAAGTTTTTTGTGGTGTTTTAAATTTAACTTTATTTGGTCAACAAATGTTCTTGAATGTGGGCTCTTTTGAGCAGTTTTTTCTCTTTTTTTTTTTTCCCAAAAGGTTTTTTAATTTCCTGTCAATGGGAAGAATAAGATTAATATATGTCATCAAAAATTCTAATAATTTTGTTATGGTGTCAAATTTTATAAAGATATTTTATAAATCACTTTTTAAAGGTCTTTTATGTTTAGTAAAACTTGTAAAACATGTATACTTAATAAAACATGCTGTAAAATGAAGTTTATGCTGTGTTACATTATCAATTATAATTTCTCTCTGTGTATTTTCATGTATGGGTCTATGTGAATGAATATCAATTAGGCTTTAGAAGATCACAGCATCCGCCATGCAAGAATTCTGGAAGCTTTAGAAACTGAGAAGCAAAAAATTGCTAAAGAAGTACAAATACTACAGCAAAATCAAAGTAATAGAGATAAAACTTTTTTAAGTGAGTATATGATGATTTTAGCAGGCATTTTCTAAAGTTTTGTGTATAATTACTAAAATGTTAGAGTTGGTTGTATATTAAAAATGATTTATTCTGGATGTTGCTGACTTTTTTGGATAAATTTGTATACATGATTGTTTCAGAATATTCAGTTTTTAGAATATTTAGTTACATAAGCAAATAGTAAACAAATTTTCAAGTGATACTTTAATGTGTAACATGTTTTTAAAAATGCAATCTCTTTTTTTTTAAAGTTTTTTTTTTTGAAGTTTTTATTTATTTGACAGAGAGACACAGCGAGAGAGAGGACACAAGCAGGGGGAGTGGGAGAGGGAGAGGGGGAAGCAGGCTTCCCACTGAGCAGTGAGCCCGATGCAGGCTTGATCCCAGGACCCTAGGATCATGACCTGAGCCAAAGGCAGATGCTTAACGACTGAGCCACCCAGGCGCCCCTAAAAATGCAGTCTTTTATTCTAATCTTTTAGGTCTTACATCTAAACTGGACTAAATCATTGCGTATTTCCTCTTCTTTTTCACTTGGATAATATTTTTTGTGTATACTTTTACATTGCTGTATAGGATATGGCATTTTTTAATGACTTTTTCTCATTATGGAAAATTTCAAACAAGCTATTAAAAGTAGAGAGATTACTACAACAGACTCTTATATACTTAATCATCCAACTTCATCAATTTCTAACGCATGTTCAGTCTTGTTCTAGCTGTATTCAGCCCCCCTGCCTCCCTGGACTGTTGTGAAGCAACTCCAAGACATCATTCCATCTGATCTGTAAATACTTCCACTATATATTTCTGCATTAGATAAGGACTCTCTTTTCTCTCTTTCTTTGTCACTCTTTAAGCATAACCATGATATTGTTATCAAACTTAAAAATATTAATAATAATTTCGTATACTAATCAGATTTCTAGTCTACATTCAAATTTCCTGGATTGTGTCATAATTTTTTTTTTATATCTTGTTTGTTTCAATCGGGATACAAACATGATCCCCACACATTGTGTTTGGTAGATATGCCTTGTAAGTCTTATTTTTATTATTTTTTAAGATTTATTTTTTTTTTAGAGAGAGGGAGAATGCCTTTGCGAGCTGGGGTGGACTGCGGGGTAGTGGGAGAGAGAGAATGAACACAGAGCCTGAGTCCAAGCTGAACACAGAGCCTGACTCGTGGCTTAGTCTCAGGACCCTGAGATCACAACCTGAGCCGAAATCAAGAGTCAGACACGCTTAACTGAGTCACCCAGTCACTTTTATTGTCTATTTTATTTATAAAAGTCTATTTTATTTATAAGTCTATAAGTCTATTTTATTTATATATTTTTTTCATTTTTATTAAGTAGTCTCCACGTCCAAAGTGGGGCTTGAACTCACAACCCTGAGATTAAGAGTCACATGCTCTATCTACTGAGCCAGTCAGGCACCCCCATTTTTTTTCAAAAAAAGATTTTATTTTAAAGAGAGAGCGAGAGCACACATGAGTAGGAGGAGGGGCAGAGGGAGAGAATACCCAAGCAGACTCCCTGCTGAGCACAGAGCCCAGAGCGACAGATCCCATGACCCATGAGATCATGACCTGAGCCAAAACTAAGAGTAGGATGCTTAATGGACTGAGCCACCCAGGTGCCCCTTTTAAGTCTCTTAATCCATTAATTTGCTTTTCTTATCTCTTTCTTGTAATTTGCTTATTGAAGAAATCAGGTTATTTATCCTGTAGTTTCCCACATTCTGGATCTTGCTCTTGTATCTCCATGGTGTTGCTTAACAGGTTCCTCTGCCCCTATATTCCCTATAAAATGGTAGCTGTTTCTTCAGGCCTGTCAGATTCAGATTCAATTTTTTAGCAAAAATTACCTGGTAGTTGTATACTTTCTATACCTTCTATTTTTAAATACATTTGAAACTATTAATGCTTGTTATATCTGTTGTAAGAAGTAAATACATTTACTAATATCTCTTTTTATTCTTCTTAGAGCCTAAAAACAGGACCTTGCAATGAACACTTGATTTTTTTGCAACGTAGATAATGAATTTTATCCTTTCAAAAAAGTGTTCTCATGGAAAATTGATGATAAGTTTGGGTGATAAAGAAACTATTTATGATGAATATTTATGATAAAATATAAATATTTATGATAAAATCTTAATTTTAAATTAGGAAAATGGAATCATGGAATTCCATGATTAATGGAATTGTGGCCTAAATTATTTCCCTTTTTTGTTTTGATATCCTGAAATATATGTTTGTTTAAGTTTTCAGGCAAAATAAAAAAGAATTGTGGTTCTATATATGTAAGGCTGTAGTATACTTTACCCAATACTTTAAACAAATTAGAAATTAAGAAAAAAAATAAATCTTTAAAGATATTAGAAGACAAAGCATTATCTTTGGTATTTCCTCTCTTACAAAATCCTTTCTATATCAACTTTCTATATCACTTTCAGTTTTTTTCTGTGTCTCCACAGGTGAAAGACATCATTTCTTTGAAGAATACTTTAGTTCAGGCTTGAGGAAAAGTTACTCAAATATTGCCCTTACTTTCTTCAATAGTTAAAACTATTTATTTAAAATCAATATTTTTTTTCAGAAGTTCTGCCTAGTGATGTAAGTCAGGGCTCATGTATGTTTTTTGAAACATTTCTGTGTGTTTTCTACTAGTTCAGACAAATTGGAGCTCCATGAAACTCTCAATGATGATTCAGGAAGCCAATGCCATCAGCAGCAAATTTAAAAAATGCTATGTTTTTGGCAGGTGAGCAATTTATTAGCCTAATTATAAAGTAGTTCTTTGTTCTAAACTAACTGACCTTCATATGATTGTTTTCTAAATTTAGTTTCTGCAAAGACATAGTATCTGTACGGCCTGTCTAGGAGAGAACAGTATCAGAATTCCCAGTGACACATTTGGACTCCCTTTTCAGAGCTCACTTGGGAGTAAAAGAGTTTCGATAATTAACATACCATACTAAATACACTAAGTATGTTTATAAAATAAGTGTATTTTATAAACAGAATAATTTTAGATATTTTAGGAATTTACTAATCTTTTGAGTTGTAAACTTACTAGTATTACATGTTTGGAAAGAAATATACCAAATTAGAATTTCATTTTTTAAATTTTTATATAAGAAGTTATTTTTATATAGCATATACTAGACATTTTTTACTATAATAAAAATGCTTAACAATGGAAAGATTTAATCAGTGGACTGAATTTTTATGGAAGTTATTCTCATTCAGAAAACTCTTATAAATGGGTATGTATGTTTTAGGATAAGCATTTTTCTTTGGTCTTTCTTTCAGACATGATGTATCAGATAAAGGAAGTAGTTCTGACACTTCTGTTCGGGTTCGTAACCTACAACTAGGGATCTCAACTTTCTGGAGTCTGGAAAAGTTTGAATCTAAGCTTGCAGCTTTGAAAGAACTTTATGAGGTTTGGAATATTATTAAAACCTCTGTAAACTTTTTTGAAATAAAAAATATACAAGTGACATGTTCTTAGTAAAGAAAATTTGGCAAATAAAGGAAAACACAATTTACATTGCCCAAACCAACCAATAATAACAATTATGTATGTTTACTTTACTTTTGCCTGTACTAGATGGGATTTTATTAATTCATTTTAATATAGTTATACCTGTAATAAAGAAATTTAGTGCTGAATCTGTCCACAGTTACACTTGTGTGTTTTCAAAATTTTACATTTAAGAGAAGAAATTTGATAGACATAAAGCACTTTGCATCATTTATCATTATCTTCAATGCCTAAAATGTGCATTTCAATGCCTATAATGTGCCTATAATTACATTTCCCCATTGCTGTGCTTTTTGGTATTACCAGTTGTTTGCTATTTTAATAAAACCAAAATATCCCTGCACATACTGGTTTTTAATATCTTACTTCCTTGTTTTCTCTATTCTAAAATGGTACCCCAAAATAGAATTTTTTTAAATTACATTTGATGCTCAAACACAATCACTTGTCAGAAATATTACCATTTCTGGCAATGCTACCAGTTTTTTTAAATTTATTAATAATCAGTATATTTGAAGATTTGGCTCTTTGTTTCATTATAGGTAGCATATGTGTTCATGTCCTTCGAATTTTATTCACACTTTTGAAGTATGGGTAATGAACTAATATATGTCTATAAAAGTTCTAACAGAGTATTTTGATAGTAAACTTTTATTTAGTGTTTATAATAATATTTTCCTGATTACACTGATTTTATCTTGGTTTTATTTTGTTATATCGGCATTCTAAATCTGGTATATTTGAATCTATCTATTAATCTGGAGATCTTACTGAAATATTGTCCATTTCTCTGTTTACTTTTAATTTTTTGTAAACATTTAATTCTGTGAGTCACATAAAATTCGTTATGGTATATTGTAAGAGGTATGGATGTAAGGGTAATTTTTCTCCATATGATTATCTTAGTATCCCTAAAGCATTTAAAAAATAGTTGCAATGTGTATTAAATTGTTCCTACTATTTGTTAGATGTCTCACCTTTAAATAATGTGACTCTATGGAATTATATTCTATACTACTTAGATAATAACAATAATGGAGATACTATATGTAAAAACTTATAAGATGCTGCCAGATTATATCCTTAATGTTTGATTTGTTTAATGGAAAAATGAAAATAAATTAAATAGCTAACCTAGAAAATAACAAAATAAAACAAAGGAAAGCAAATGAAGGAATGATTAAAAATAAAAGCAATAATTGATAAATTAGAAATTAAACTCAAGCCCTGGTTCTTTAAAAAGATGAACATGTGATTTTAGGAATGGGCAATGCCATTTATACAAAGATAACAAAAGCATTTAAAAATTATTTTATATGTTAAACTTTACACTAATAAATTTTATAATTCTCTAGAAAGAAAAGACTTTCTAAAAAAGATCAGTCATGAAAGTTAACTTAATGGATGAATAACCATGCAACAAATTGAAGTTTGTCAACAAAACTAGTCTCAAAAAGAAAATAAAAAACAAAAACTGTAAAGAAAAGGTGCTGGTCCCAATCAGTTTTATGGGGAAGCTTTTTTAAACCACCGAAGGACAGAGATGCCTGTCTGGCTCAGTCAGTAGAACATGTGACTATTGAACTCAGGGTCATGAGTTCAAGCCCCATGTTGGGTGTAGTGCTTACTTAAAAAATAAATAAAAAAGAGAATAGATAAATATGACTAGTTTCAACTATTCTGGAACATAGCAAAGGATAGAAAGTGTCACGGTGGACACCTGGGTGGCTCAGTGGGTTAAAGCCTCTGCCTTCGGCTCAGGTCATGATCTCAGGGTCCTGGGATTGAGTCCCTCATCGGGTTCCCTGCTCAGCAGGGAGCCTGCTTCCCCCTCTCCCTCTGCCTGCCTCTCTGCCTACTTGTAATCTCTCGCTCCCTGTCAAATAAATAAATAAAATCTTTAAAAAAAAAGTGTCACGGTTATGATGCTAGAATAACTGATTAAAATCAAACCAAACAAAACCACAAAAACTGAAAAGATGATTCAGAAGAGAATTACGAACCAATCTTCATAAGAACATAGCTATAAAAATCCTGAATGAAATGTCAGTATATCAGGGGTGCCTGGGTGGTACAATTAGTTAAGTGTCCAACTCTTGGTTTTGGCTCAGGTCCTGATCTCAGGGTTGTAAGATCAAGCCCTGTGTCGGGCTCCGTGCTCAGCTTAGAGTCTGCTTGGGATTCTCTCTGTCTCTCTCTCTCTCTCTCTGCCCCACCCCCCTGCATGTGCACACCAATAAATACATAAATCTTACAAAAAAAAAAAGTCAATAAGTCAAACCCAAAGATATACTCAATACTTATACCATGATCAAGTAGGGTTAATTCCAGGAATGTAAGGAATATTTTCATAACAGGAAATCCAAAAAGACTGAAAGGAACTAACAGTGCTTATCTCTAACTGATGGGTTTGTGAGTGGTTACATTTTTGTGTATTTATACATATTAATAATTTCCAAATTTCCTACAATGAATGTGGATTGCTTGTGTAATTAGAACAACAAAAAAACTGTACTGAAGTCATTTGATCATTCTTGCCTTATATACATTAAAATTGGTAGGTGAGTTGCCTTCGTTATTATCTTATCTCCTACTTTCAACTGTTGAAATATTCTCTGATTATTTTTCTAGATAATTATACTGTTTCTGAATCAAGTTCTATATGTACAGTATTTGCTTGAACTTTAGTTAATATTACTTTAGATACTTAAAATTCAGATTATTATCATGATTAATATATTCAACCAGGGAGTGATTGAATCTTAATGTTGTCAGAGTATACTTTTATTTTTCTACTGAGGATTTATCTCTTTGTTTTGACTGTTTTCTAAATCCCAAGTTTATGTTTTTGAATCATTTAATGATTTCTGTGCTTTTATTAGTAGAGCTCTTTCAGTACAATTTCTAGCATCATGTGCTTGATTTTGGTTTTGTTAAGAATGTGTTATTTTTAAGATTTATTTATTAGAGAGAGTGCGAGTAGGGAGGGGCACAGGGAAAGGGAGAGAAAGAATCCTCAAGCAGACATCCTGCTAAACGCAGAGCCTAATGTGGGCTCAATCCCCGGCACTGAGATCATTACCTGAATTGAAATGAAGCCTTGGATGCTTAACTGACTGAGCCACCCAGTCACCCCAGGAATGTGATCTATTTAGACATCTGTCGAATAAGCTGTAATTTTGCTAATTTTTAATTTTAAATATAACAAATTTAAACTTTTGTTTTCTTTTAGTTGCTAAACATGTTTTAAAAGATTTTATTTATTTATTAGAGAGAGAGCATGAGCAGGTGAAGGGGGAGAGGGAAAGGGAGAAGAAGACTCTCTGCTCAGTGGGGAGCCCAATGTAAGGCTTGATCCCAGGACCCCGGGATCATGACCTGAGCTGAAGGCAGATGCTTAACCACCTGAGCCACCCAGGTGCCCTAGTTGCTAAACATTTTTTAACCCAAATTAATAGAAACCATGTATTTTATTTTTCTTAGAGTAATAATAATAACAAGAGTGAAGATATCTTTTGTGATCCCGAAGATGATTGGGAACCTGACATTACAAATGCACCAGTTTCTTCCTTTTCTAGAAGGAGGTAAAGACATTTTGTTATTGGTTTTTTTGTTCTGGGTATATGTATGTGGATAGATAGATAGAAAGAAAAAGATAGATATCATTTCCTTATTTTAGAAGAACTGTCTGTTGTCATAATGGATATGTCTGTGCAGGGAACCCAGTAATATAAGAGATATAGTATGTTACTGATCAAATTACAGCACTTGGGACATTAAATTGTTTATTAGTCAGTAAGAATAGGAAAAAAAATGGTCAGCATCTCACCATATAAGTCTTGAGTGACTTAGAATACCATAAATCTAATTTCCTATAAAAGTGAATAGTGTTTATTACTTTTAAATTACCCTTTTTCAAGAACTTGGCATATTCTATGATATTTTACTGTAAATTATAGAACTTTAAATGCTGTCAAGTTAGTATGAGCACCACAGAAGAATAAATCATGGTGATAGAGAACTTCTATATATGACAATGCTGCTTATTAACTAAAAGCATAAAAGACTTCCACGGTGAATAGATGCTTTTCAAGGAAAAACTAGTTTTGTTTAGACCTCAGATGCTTAGATTACAGAGGAGCAAAATGGTATAATAGAAAGGCCTTGGTCTTGGAACCAATTTAGCTGTTTAGTTTGGTTTTTAAACAAAGACTTCTTTTTAAACAAATACTTCTTCATTTGCTTTTGAAACAAGACTACTGTCTGCTATGTCTTGAGGATACAAAGATGAATAAAAAATACTCTCTGTCCCCAAAGACCAGGAATTGAAGAAACTAGAAGAACAGTTGATAAAGACCCAAAATCAGGTCAGGCAGAAGGACTGGAGAGGAAAGTCTGGTTTTATACATATTCAAGAGGAAGATTCAATAAGGACTTGGCTAGCTGTGGGGTTGAGGGTGAGAAAAGGCTCAAGGATGAATCCCGGTCTAACAAGGGTAACTGGCTAGGGAAGGTGGTGTTCCCTGACATGGAGGGTCAGATGAGCTTATTTTTGAACACAGTGAGTTTGAGATTCCCAGGGAGCATCCAAATGTACATATTCAGGTCTAGAACTTGGAAGGAAGGGTTTGAGAGTTTTCAGGATGTAAGAGGCAATGGCATTCTCCATCCAACAGAAGCATCGTCATCATCAAGAACATTTACTGAGTGCTTTTGCTAAGTATTATCTCAGGTAGTTCTTACACAAAACTATGAGATTAGTGCTGTCATTACTCACCTTTTACAGATGAAGAAGCTGTAGATTTAAAGAGGTTATAAGTTGTCCAAACTCACAGAGCTGATAAAGGAAGAGCCGGCTCTCAAATCCAGGTTTGAGTGACTCGAAAGATCCTGATTTTCTTGACCACTATACCACATTGCCTCTCTGTTGCATATGAAAGAACAGAATCTTCCTGGTTAAATCTTTTTTTTTTTTACCCCCAATTCATTGTCTTCAGCTGCAGCTCAGAATCCATTTGGCTTTCCAAACCTTTTCAGGCCTTTCTTGTTTTTGACTGCTTATTTTAAACTCATTTAAAAAATTTCAAAGAGATGGAACTACTTTAGAGAGACGTCTTCCTCCTATTACTTCTGTTCTATTTGCTACATGGTATTTGCTAAGCTACAGTAAGAAATAGCCAGGAAATAATAATTGATACATGTTATATACATACCAGCTGTGTATTTCAAGCTGAAAGAAATACAAAGCATGTCCTTTAAACAGATTCTGGGTTCCTTGAGCATAGGATACATATCTGTATCCCTTATAATGTACTATAATAAAAAAGTCACAGGCTCATGTCAGAGTCCTGGGTTCTAACTTTTTTTCATTATGTTTTTTATTTTAATTCCAGTATAGTTAGCATACGGTATCATATTAATTTCAGGTATATAACAGAGTGATTTATGCCAAGTGTAGCCAGGGGCAAGTGACATTACATCTTTAGGCTTCAGTTTTCTCACCTCTAAGATGGAGACAATAATACATTTCTACAGAGCCTATTGCTAAATTTAAGTGAGGTCGTATATAAAAACAATTGCTTTTCCTGCTACTTCTGCTATGACCACCATGGGACTGATGATGATGTCATGAAGTAGGTGTAAGGATTAGAGATAAAGTATGTAGAACTCCCACTGCAGTGGATAGGTGTTGAATAAATGGCAGTTCTTATTATTGGGTGCTTATATGTACTAAATAAGATTAAATCTTGGAATACAGAAATGATCTTATTTCTGATTTAACACCAGTGATATCTTTAGGTGATATTTTCAGATGATTTATCTTTTTTTTTTTTAAAGATTTTATTTATTTATTTGACAGAGGGAGATCACAAGTAGGCAGAGAGGCAGGCAGAGAGAGAGGAGGAAGCAGGTTCCCTGCCGAGCAGAGAACCCCATGTGGGCCTCGATCCCAGGACCCTGAGATCATGACCTGAGCTGAAGGCAGAGAGGCTTTAACCCACTGAGCCTCCCAGGCGCCCTCAGATGATTTATCTTGAGGACTTCAAAACAGTGTTGGGTTCTCCAAAACAAGCTAAAGATGGCCCATGGGGGAAATTGGGCAGAAGGATTTGGGGTACTTAAGCTAACCTGAAGTAACATAAGCCTCCCCAAAAATTCAGACCAGAACTACAAATTCATCAGAGGGTGATTCATAAATCCCTTTAGATTTTATAATACTGGTTTCTTATTGTATTTTATTATAAACAGATACAAACTTGGTATACTTAGAATTATGGATCACAGTATGAACATTAATAATTAATGAACATTAGTGAGCAACGGGATAAGTGAATAGGTGAAGGGGTTTGAGGGTACACTTACTGTGATGAGACCGAGCAATATACAGAATTGCTGAATCACTATATTTCACCATATTGTATACCTGACACTAATATAACATGTTATGTGTTAATTATACTTGAATTTTTAAAATTAATTTAAAAATATATAATGAACTTAAAAATTTTAGGTTATTGAAAGTTGGTGATTTACATCTTATTTTACGCTCACCTCTAGGTTAATAATTAGGGAACCAACAAACGTTTAAATTATTACCAGAAAGTTAAAACTTCTTTTGATATTTTTTAAGATGTTGCTATTAGGTGTTTTCATGTGGTAGAGATATTTTCTTGAGAACTTCTATAATTTAAAAGTATATTTTTTAAAAAAATGAATTGCTCTTGGTCAGAGACCTTGTATATGAAGTTTCAGCCTTGTAAGAATGTTTATGACAGAGTTGCAAACTCTGAGAATGCCTGCGGGTAATGGAAACACTGACAGATTCTTAATTATGCAACCGCTACCGGGCAGCCATACGCCATAGCCGCTCTGTGATGAAATAGACTGGTTTGGGCTGCCTATAAATTGTGGACAGTTAAAAGTAAAATTTCCCCTGAGGTTAAGTAAAAATTCTTTGTAAGGAATGTGACAAGCATTTTTTTGAGTTTAAACATTGTTTAACTACGATAGTGTTGGAAGAGTAAGTTTCCCTAGTTTAGACTTACTGTAATAATGTACCTTTCCCTTTCAACCCTAAGTACAAAAAACTGTTACCTTTGAGGATTGTTATTTCTTTTTCCTATCCGTCATATTGAGAGTTGATATTTCCTCTCCCCGTTATGAGTCGTATTTCTGTGTTTTTCTTGTAGGAATTCATGAGGAAAAATATATCTGAAACATTTAGATGACTACAGATGGAATACGTTTTTGTTTAATGATCTTTTCAACAAACAGTATTTTTCTTTGAGTGGCCAACAGTAGTAGAGAGTTCTGTTAGGAAAAAGATTTCAAAGGATCTAGATTTAGATCAAGGTCACAGCTCAAGGAGCTTCACTGATATAATGAGGGCTGGAGTTGGAGTTTAGAAAATTGAGAGATGAATGGAAATCTGGAAGTAGGCCGCTTTTTCCAGTAGCAGTTAGGAAAAATGAGTAACAGCTAGACAGCCAGTCACACTCCAGGCAGAGACCTGAGTGGTTTTATAGGCTGAGGGAAAAGAGGCAGCAGAAAGAGAGAGTGAGGATAGAGTCATTCCCTCCGTTTGTGTTATTGCTACACTTCACAGGCATTCTGTTTTTCACACTGTGTAGCAAGCGCTTACTTGAATGTTTTTTTTTTTTTTTTATGTAGATCATTTCCTCATTTAGAATCCTCACCAGGAGAATCTCAGCATAAAATCCAGGCTTCCTTAATTGGCATCAGGGTCAGCCTCAGGCTGGCATCTGCGTACTCCCCAGCCTCCCCCCTTGCTCCTCTCCCCCGTCCTAGACTGTAGTCCTTCTGAATCTCCCTTGGTCCTTGAATGCACCGTACTTTTCTCTGATCACCCAAGTCTTCCCACATCCTGGTGCCTGTGTCTGAACCACTGTTCCCTCCTTCCCAAGCCTGCCTCCCTATTTGGCTAACTCCTGTGCATCCTTCAGGGTCATTGTTCCAGGAGCTCCCCTTCCCCCCGCCCCGACTCCTTGGGCCAGGTCAAGTTCTTCTCCAGCAGAGCAAGCTCTGCTCTCATGACACATCACTTTATTGTAATTATTTGCCTAGTTTCTCTCTTTTTCTATGGACCTTAAGTTCATGAGCCCAGAAACCATGTTTCCTGTGTTTAAACACAGTATTTAGAACCTGTAAATAGGAGTACTCTACAAATATGTATTCCATTTAATTAATTAATTATATGCTTAGCACAATATCTATAAATTGTAAAGTTCTTGCTTAGTAAACCAAATAAATTTATTCCTTGATGAAAATGTTTCCACAGGAAACACACACCTACATACCCATTTTCTTTAGATAATTAAGAATATTCTTTTTTTTTTTTTTTTTAATTTTATTTGGGCGCCTGGGTGGCTCAGTGGGTTAAAGCCTCTGCCTTCAGCTCAGGTCATGATCTCAGGGTCCTGGGATCGAGGCCCGCATCGGGCTCCATGCTCAGCAGGGAGCCTGCTTCCTCCTTTTTCTCTGCCTGCCTCTCAGCCTACTTGTGATCTGCTCTCTCTCTGTGTCAAATAAATAAATAAAATCTTTAAAAAAAGGATTTTATTTATTTGAGAGAGAGCACAAGCAGTGGGGAGGAGCAGAGGGAGAGGGAGAAGCAGACTGCCCCCTGAGCAGGGAACCCCATGGGGGACTCGAACCCAGGACCCTGGGATCATGACCTGAACCGAAGGCAGATGCTTAACTGACTGAGCCAACCAAGTGCCCCAAGAATATATATATATATATATATTAACATTTATTTATTTATTTGAGAGATAGAGAACATGTGTGAGAGTTGGGGGAGGGGCAGAGGGGAAGGGAGAAACAGACTCTCCAATGAGCAGGGAGCCCGATTCAGGCTCGATCCCAGGACCTTGAGATCATGACCTGAACCGAAGGCAGCTGCTTAACTGACTGAGCCAACCAGGTGCTCCAAGAATATTCTTCATATTATTATTCCATGTAGTATATAACCACTGATCTTATGGTTTATCTCTTTTTAGGAGCAGGAGCTTGATGAAGAACAGAAGAATTTCTGGTTGTTTACATGGTATACAAGCCCACCCAATTCAGAATTTGCATTCTTCCCATTCATCAGGTATTTTTTCATCAAAGTTTCTTGTATACTGAGAAAAGTATCAAGTCTTAGCTCAATTACTACCTTGTTTCATGTTCTTATGCAAATCAGTTCATCTTCTACAAGTTTCCATTTGCTTTATAAAGTGAAGGGGGTAGGCTGGGTGGCCATTTCCATGTCTAAAATTCTGTGCTATGTGGTTTGTTTCAAAGCCTTTTAGTAGAGTCACTAATTCCAATGTGAAAGAAAACATTTAAAAGAAGTTATAAGAATTTTTCCAGTCATAACTATTCTCTGTGAACAGGGATTACAACATTAATTTTCCTATAGAGGGGGAAATATACACCATATATATACACTATAAATTTGCATGTGTAGCTAGCTACCTGTAATAATTGAAATGCCTACCACAAGGCAGTGAATCACTACACAGCAATAAAGAAGAACAGACGACTGCTTTTCACTCAGCAACCTGGATGAATCTCAGAAACATGGAGTGAAAGCAACCAGATAATAAGTATATTCTGTATGATTATATTTCTATGAAGCTGAAGAACAGGCAAAACTAATCTATGGTGACAGAAGCCAGAGTAGTTCAGAATAGAACAAGGGCTCAAGAGGAAACCTGTTGGAATGCCACTGTGGCCATCTTGTACACGTTGATCTAAGTGGGGGCGAACACACATGTAAAAACAATAAGCTGTATACTTAAGACATGCACACTTTACAGACTATAAACTATAACTTAGTAAACAAAAAGTTAATTAGAATTATTGTGTAATATAATAATCTATATGATAATGGCATTAATGGAATGCAAGTAGTCATAAAAGAAATTATATCTCATCTTTACTTTAAAATAAAGAAATCAGGCTTCTTTTTAATCATAAAATTACCTGTCAGGAAGATAATTACTTGTTTACTCTAAGGGAAAACAAAATAAGCTGTAGGCTTTTTGTTTACCAGAACAATAAAAGGTTATATATCTGTGGTATCAACTTGTCTAGTCAGTATTATTTGAGAGTAAGATGTTTTATAAAAGTAATTTTTCGGGACGCCTGGGTGGCTCAGTCGGTTAAGCGGCTGCTTTCAGCTCAGGTCATGATCCCAGGGCCCTGGGATGGAGTCCGGAGTCAGGCTCCTTGCTCAGCGGGGAGCCTGCTTCTCTCTCAGCCTCTGCCTGCCACTTTGTCTGCTTGTGCTGTCTCTCTCTCTCTGTCTCTGACAATAAATAAAATCATTAAAAAAAAAAGAAAGTAATTTTTCCAGGTAAATTAAAGCTGTCTTTTTAAGGGCCATATTTAAAAATTAAAGAAAATGCAAGAGGTCTTTGCTTTTTTGCAGTTTTCAAAGAGGGAAACAAACCAAACGTGCCTTTAGTATGGACCTGCCCAGGCAGCCACAGGGCTCGGGACAGTGCACTGTGCAGCTCCGGGAAGTTGAGCAAGTGTCGTAACTTCTCACCTTAAGTGCTGTATTTTTAAATCAGAGTTTTGCAACACTTTTTAAAATGTTGATGCTGGATTTTAGAATGCATTAACATCATTATCTTATTAAACAAAGAATATATCATTAACTATTCATGATGACTAGAATATAATCACTATTATCCTACAGTGGTAGAGCTTTGCATTTTGTAGCTTTTCTTTTTTCTCTTCCCAAATCAAGTTCTTCTCTTTGGACTACACTCTTTTTTAAAAATGCTTTTTATTTTGTTTTGTTTTTTAAGTAAACTCTACCCCAAACGTGGGGCTCAAACTCACTACCCCAAGATCAAGAGTCACATGCTCTAGTGACTGAGCCAGCCACGCTCCCTTGTCCTAGACTCTTAATAGTCCCCACCCCTTGCCTTTATTCTACCTTCCTTTTAGTTTGCTGTTTAATCATCTATGAACCTGGACCCAAAAAATAATCTTGTTTATTAAATGAGAATCCTTATACTCATGAGTTAGCATTCCAGTATAAAGTTATTTCCAGAGGCTCCAAATTAGCTCTTCGGACTATTTCCATTTACTTCTGGTTTGGTCAGTGCTTAGAAAATTATTCTGAAAGTCTGTCTCCTAGAGGTGTGATATATTAACTGTACATAATCATTGGCTTTAGCCTATTTTGATTATAGTATGCCTAGAGAAGAAAGTAGTATAAAGTAGAGCTACTGAGACATTCCTTTTAATACAGTTTGGGTTAGTATTGCCTACACTTTCAGCTTATGAATTAATTTAATTAACTTTATTTATATTTATATTTATTCTATTTATACTATTTTTCATACCATTGTTTTCACTAATTTCAGAGTTTCTTAGGTGTTCCCAAAAAGTGAATAAGGAAGGAGAGTAAACCAATGGTTACTTGGTTTATTTGGATTGTCTATTATTTGTATTGTGGGTGAGGAACTACTAACCTATGGATTGATTCCGCTGGGAGATTAATTGACTCCTTTATAAAATTTTCTTTTCACTTAGGCTTATAGAAATAAGAATGCCTTGAAATAAGAATAGCCTACTTTGGTTTTACTGATAAATGAGTCTATAATATGTTTGCATTAGTATGTTTATTTGAAAGTATTGTGCCTGAAAAGTAGGCTTAAGATGGCTATTTTCTACCGGTATAGGCTTACTGGAGAAATCGAGCACTATTTACTCAAGTTCAGCAGAATCTTTTCTTCCTGGAATTTGCAAAGAATTGATTGGGTCATCCTTAGGTTTTCTTGGACAGAGTTATGATGAAGAAAAAACCATGGCAGATAGCCTGATTAATAATTTTCTTAAAATTTATCACGGGCTATTTGCCATTTCCAAAGCTCATGAAGAACAAGATGAAGAAAGTCAAGATAACTGTAAGCAAACTTACTGCTTTTATTAACTTACATGAATGTTATTTTCTGCACATTGTATTTTCTTTCAAATGACTGTCATATTTTGCATGCATTTGCTGACTTTAATGGTGATCATATATGAGTTCTTTTATCTGGAGATTATTTCTTCCAGTAATTTTTCTTCTTTTTTCAAAGTGTTCTCTTCTGATCGAGCAACCCAGTCACTTACTATCCAGGTCACATGTGCTTTTGAGCAGCTTGTGGTGCTAATCAAACACTGGCTGGATGAAATTCTGCCTTGTATCAGCACAGTAAGACTTGAAGATGAATTGAGACAAGAGATCAAAAAACTAGGAGGCTACTTACAGTTATTTTTACAGGTAAATTGCTTTGCTGATTATCATTTGAAAAATTCATTTATTTAGCAAGTATTAAGTGACCTACTGTCTACATCTTCCCCAAAATTAGATCTGTAGGATATTCAGAAGTGGTTTCTGTTTTGTAATTCTGAAACTGTGGTTTTCTATAATTGTTTATTATTTCTGGCTTCTGTGCCAGGCACTAAGAGTTCTCAGTGATTTACAAATATTAACTCATTTAATTCTCTTAACAACTTTCAGAAGTGGGTACAGTTTTGTTTTTTTTTTTAAAGATTTTATTTATTTATTTATTTGACAGAGAGAGAGAGAGAGATCACAAGTAGGCAGAGAGGCAGGCAGATAGAGAGAGGAGGAAGCAGGCTCTCTGCTGAGCAGGGAGCCTGATGCGGGACTCGATCCCAGGACCCTGAGATCATGACCTGAGCCAAAGGCAGAGGCTTTAACCCACTGAGCCACCCAGGCGCCCTGGGTACAGTTATTAATCACCATTTTATAAATGAAGACATGGAGGTACAGGATATGTAGCCTATCCACTGTTACATACATAACTGGTAAGTGATAGAGTTAGGATTTGAACGCAGGCAGTCTTGAGCCCAGAGTTCATGCTCTTTACTATGCATATTCTACTATGCTATTATTCTCAATAATGGCTATGGGGAAAAAGGCAAAGTCTTGCTCTGGTTATATATTAGACTTTAGCTTATGCTGAATTAGTCACAAGCCCGGTAATGTACAGGCAAGAAAAATAATTTTTTTTTCTGTTTACTTTATATCAAGTGAGATTAGACTTGGCTCTGAAGAAGAAGTAAGCTAAAAGCTTACTCTCTTTCATATAAAATATGGAAATAGGCATGGTGGCTCTGCTCCACTCCTTGAGATCCAAGCTCCTTCCAGTACACCTTTCTACCAAGCCTAAAGCATGACCCTTTCTTTCATGGTCCACCATAGTGGTGGAGCTCTGTATGAGTTCAGTGCAGCAGGATGGAAGAAGTGACAAAGAAGAGAAGGGCCAAACTTCTTTTAAGGGAAATTTCTGGAAATTTCCTTATGATATTTCTCTTTATATATCTTTGGCCAGAACTTCATCACATGACCATATCTAGCTACAAGTATTATTGGGAAATGTACTTTTTATTCTGGACAGCTATGTGCCTAGTGCAAAAATCAAGGATTCTATTACTACAGAAAAAGTGGGGAATTTGATATTGGATAATACCTAGTCGTCTACCATTTCAGTGAACTCCTCCATAAGAATTCTTTGAATGGGGCGCCTTGGTGGCTGAGTCAGTTAAATATCCAACTCTCAATTTCAGCTCATTTCATGATCTCAGGCTCATGAGATCAAGCCTTGTGTCAGGCTCTGCTTTTAGTGTCGAGTCTGCTTAGGATTTTCTCTCTCCTTCTCCCTCTGCCCTTCCCCTGCATATGCTCTTTCTCTCTAAATAAATAAAATCTTAAAAAAAAAAAGAATTCCTTGAATATATGAGGGGAGCAGATATAAAAATACCAAAAGGGATTGCTTTCAGTATTTTAAATGGATGACTTCGATTCATAACAAAATGTTCTAGAATATTGAACAAATTTTATGTTATTTTGCCCATCAAGAGACTTTCTACATTCTATTATTGTAGTAGAAGTTAGTTGTATCAAATTCTTCCTGAGTGGGCTATTTACTTGACCGGATTTGGAAATGTTTGTTTGTTTGAGTAATCTCACTAGTCAAATTGAAATCAAATGTTTATTTTTAATTGTCCATTATTCTTCCCTAGGAGTTCTTTCTGGGTCTCCTCATGACTTGGTTAGGCATTTCTCTTTTTTTTTCTGATAACCTTATACTTCACCTATTATGCCTTTTAATATAACTTATTTATAAGCCCACACACCTCAGTGGGCAGTAAGCTCTGGGCAGTTAGAGTGACTTAGGTGTCTTTTTTCACAAGGATTCATCATATGATAGATGCTCAGTTGGCTACTTGTTATTGAATTAATTATAAATTCACACTGGATGAAGGATCACTTTGGATACAAGCAGTGAGGAAACAGAACGACCCTAGGACAGAGAGGTGGGCCGCAAACAGGGATGGGTGAAGTAATAGATGAAGGAAATGCTCTGCTAGCATAGAGCCATGAAAATGAAGGCTGGCCAGAGAGCAAACCTGGGGAGCCAAAGCCTGAGAGTCCGACTTAGACTTGAGCCTGGAGAAGGAAGCTAGTTGAGGGGTTGTGGAGGGAAGGGAATGTGAGATATACGTAGTTCGCTCTTCGATTTTAGAGGCAGTTCAGGAACAGAAAAAATCCCCAAACCCACTATTGGCATTTGGAAACCGGTGTTTGAACCCATGCTAAATTAGTTCTATGTCCTTTGGCAAATTGCTTAATTTTATAAGTCTCCCCATTTTCTCTTTGAGAAAATAAAAATAACTGTGCCTATCTGGCAATGTTGTTAGGATCAGATGGATGGATGTTTTAAGAAAGTGCCTATTAGAGTAACTGGTATGTAGTTTCTTTCCTTCTTTTCATTCTCTAGGAAGAACACTTTGAACTTAACTTAGGGGTTGTGACCTATAGCCCTATGGGAAAAGTTTTATGTAAGGGATCAAGGATGGAGAGAATGGGTGACTTGAAGGGGAGATTAGACCAAGCTCAGGAGAGACTTAGGTTAAATCGGCAAAACTGAACTTAGTAACTACACTGCCTACCTAAGTGTGGTTTGAGAATTCTTACATTGTAGCAGTATTATAAGCATGTCCCAGAAAGCAAGCTAAGAGAAGTATTGTGAAGAATCACTATAGTTGGCAGGTAACAGCAAGAAAAGCTCCGGACGAGGGGCGGGGGAGGGACCTCTTCATTCCTGTTGGGCATGTGTACTCTCCTGTAGAAGCCTTTTGTTTGAAGGGTTGTTTTTCCCCCTTTCGCTTCCCTTTCCTCTTCCTTCTGCCCTGATATGGTTAATGTCTTTATTAACCATCTGTCAGATGGCTACTAGGACAGGAAAAGCTCTAAGGCAAAAAAGAGCCACCATTTTGTTCCCCTTTTTGGTGTGGGAGGCATTCACTTATCGCTTCTCTCTTCTACCTAGTGAACTGCGTACTCGTCTTAATGTCTCCTATTAGCATGTAAGGTCTTTGAGCGTAGAGGCTGTATCCAAATCATTTTATTGTCGTTAGTAGCTGTAGGGTTGCTAGTTTTCTGATTCTGACTGAGACTTTTATGAAGCATAGTCACTATAACAATGAATGCAGAATTTATTTTCTTCAAATTGCTTTTCTTGTCATTTCTTTACCTCTGTTTGTAATCTCATGTATCCGATATACTGATCCATTTTTGTTTTATAGGGATGTTGTTCAGATATTTCATCAATGGTAAAAGAAGCTCAAAAGAAAATAATCCAAATTGTACAACAAGCTGTGAAGTATGTGGGACAGTTAGCAGTTCTTAAAGGGAGCAAGCTGCATTTTCTGGAAAATAGTAGCAATAAGGCTGCCAGTGTTCAGGTAATTTGGTAATATTAGTTTTGGAAGACTTCATCTGAGGGAATAGTAGTCTTCTGATAATAGTATCACTAAACATGATAAGTTTTTATTTTAAAACAGTTCATACTTTTAGTTGGCAATATGATTTAAACTTTCAGTCTAAGTTGGTTACATGTATTGAATAATTCTAGAATCCTCACTTTGCCTTTTGGATCTTTGCTTTGATGATAGGTACCTACTCTGGAGGGTTTGCACAGCTAATCAACACATACAGGACTCCATAACTCGAGAATATTTGTATTTGCTTGCTTTAAGTATTCATGCCATTAAAAACAGTATTATATTAGAATGTTACTGTGTTCTAGCAACACAGCGTCCCACGATGACATTTTTTTTTTTAATTTAAATTTTACTTAGATAACATACAGTGTAATATTAGTTTCTGGAGTAGAACTCAGTGGTTCATCACTTACATACAACACCCAGTGCTCATCACAACTATCGCCCTCCTTAATATCCATCACCCATCTAACCCATCCCCTACCCGCTTCCCTCAGACAGACGTTCCTTATTACCTGTTATATGTGGAATGCTAAATTACAGATTTGCTTAATTTATTGTATGTTATATGTGGAATGCTAAATTATAGATTTTCTTATAGACTTTTTATTCTAGCTTTAGTTGAATTTAATAAACTAGGAGCTTACTATAGTCCTAAAATAAGCAGAAAATATAACAATTATTTTATAATTAAAAAAAATATGTAACACCTGAGTTTTCCACTTAATGCTTAAAAACTTCTTCCAGGAGGATTTCATGGATGCTCTTTGTGATGGTGTAGGCTTAGGAATGAAGATTCTATTAGATTCTGGACTAGAAAAAGCAAAAGAACTTCAGCATGAACTCTTAAGGCAGTGTACCCAAAATGAGGTAAGAGGAATAAAAGACAATTCTATATAGTACCAGATGGTCTATAGAATTGATTTTTAGAAAATAGTCTAATTCAACTAAATTGGATTTTTAAAAATTTGTGTATTTTAATTAGTGTTGAATTATTTTTTTCATTGAAAAGGCTGATGTAATCATTATGTCAGTTATTGTCAGTGAATAGTCTGTGGATAAACTCCAGAGCAGAATGGAGTATGGCAGTGACATCTAGTGTTTGTTTTCTGCTGGTCTGTTTCTTCTGATGTTTGTTTAGGTCTCTACTTTTCCACCTAAGAAGAGAAACTACCATTTACTGATCCAATATTTTAAACTAAATATTTTGCCAAAGGCATTCATACCTGTTATTTCGTATCAAGATACAGAATCGGGCGCCTGGGTGGCTCAGTGGGTTAAAGCCGCTGCCTTCGGCTCAGGTCATGATCCCAGGGTCCTGGGATCGAGGCCCACATCGGGCTCTCTGCTCGGCAGGGAGCCTGCTTCCTCCTCTCTCTCTGCCTGCCTCTCTGCCTACTTGTAATCTCTCTCTCTGTGTCAAATGAATAAATAAAAAAAAAATCTTAAAAAAAAAAAAAAAAGATACAGAATCAACGAAGACTGAGTGACTTCCAAAAATATGCTTCTTCCCCACCTCTTCCAGCTAACTAACATTAAAGCATAAAACCAGTAGCTGTCTTAGAGGTGGCACTATTTAAAACCTATCTCGGTCAGTTTTCAGCGATCATTTATCAAGTTGATGCTCTGACTCTGTTTCTTCACTGTCGTCTGTAGTAATACTTATGTCCTAGGTTGTGAGTCGTTTATTTATTAAATAATCTCTCAGTACAACTATGGGACTAGGTGCTCTCCTTAGAATAGGAGGAGTTACTTGGGTTCCTATGTGTTTCACGGAGCTGGAGGACCTTGTCCAGTTGTCCAAGCCAGGGTTTTATGTTCTACCTACTGCACTCCAAACCTGCAGGCTACAGAAACAAGGTTTATAAATCATTGTTCATGCATGTTAATTTGCTTTATTGAGAGTTATTATTAGTGAAGTGGGCACTCAGAAGATAAGTTCTAATCTTTACAGCAGTGACTCTCAGAGCCATATCAGTTCTAGAATCTTGTAACAACTCCTTGTTAAAACCATCTCTGCCCGTTCCCTTTCTTTTTCGGGAGTCCATCAGCTGGGTTGGAGCTGCCCGGGGATGTTGTGTTTGCTGAGCTCACCCACTGGGATGGGTACTCATTTACATACATACTGTTTGAACTAGGAGGGTCAATCAGGTAGAGGACCGTTAGCGTCCACCCCTCTGACTCATTTCCAGAAAGGCATCAAGTAAGTTAATTTTTTTTTTCGTTTTAGAAAAACCTTTTCATTAATGTATGTCTAGCTTCCTTATTAGGGGAGAAATTTTCCATGTAAGCTGGAGGGGCTCTGTATCCCTTTCCTCAGACTAAAGGGCTACACGGGTTCCTCTGCCCAAACTGGCTCAGAACTGGAAAAAAAACACTGAACGTTAAATTGCTCTCGTGCTTCCTGTGTAGCCTTGAGCTGCTTACCTGGGCCTCACTTGTTGCATTTAAAAAGTGAGGATGAGCAAACATACTCCCTAAGATTGTTCTGAGGTTTATATGAAATTAAGAACAGTGGACAGGAAAATGCTAAACACAGTGCCTGGCAGATCTTAGCTGCCTCAGCTTGCTTCTTCTTGTTCTCTCTGTATGTTTGCCTTTCTCACTTTGTGTTATTTTGTTCTTAAAATAAGAACACATTCAAAAGGAGCTCATTTTGTCACTCAATCAAGATACATGGGTCTAGTCATGTTCCGGGAGCCATGAGGCTGATTTCAGTTCTGTGATGCAATTTTGAAGACAGTGGACTCATACTGCCCACTGGCAGCATCTCCAGCTTGGTTGTGTCCAGCAGCAGCACCGTTTTTCCCTAGAACAATTTCTCTGTTGCTGTTTGCGAAGTAGAATTTCCACCCGCAGTAAGAGCAAGCGGGTATAGAGTAAGTTAATGAAAAGTAGAGGTGAAGTAGCGCATGTGAATGTGCTTAGTGTGTGGTAGGGCAGGGTGCAGACTTTAGCTTGGCTGCTGTTTGGAGGAAATACACAGCAAAAGGGTGAGGCCCATTTTGCATAAAATTCGTATTATTGGCATTTTCATGCAGACTTCTCTCTCCTTTCCTCTCATTTTCTTTTTCTCATTTTCTATATGCCCCAGCTGTATAGTCATGGTGGGATTTTAGCTTATCATATTCTCATAAGTTAAAACTCAAAAACCTGTGGAAGGAAAGGAAAAAATCTGAAGAAATAGAAAATGGGTTCAAATATAAGACATTGGAGTTATAATTGTAAAGCTGGAGCCAGGGGGAAAAAAGAATTTGTGTGGGCCTCTTTTTTTTTTTTTGACCACATAGAGGAAATTTAATTTAGACCTCAGGAATTGCTGTGTGGGTAAAGTCAATTAAATTCTTCTCACACCATCCCCAGGCAGAAATTAAGTGAGAAGGTACCTTAGGGGGGCAGCACTGAGCAGTACAAAAGCAAAGGCTTCAGGTTGAGACTGGGGTTCCCACCCTGGTTCTGAGTCTTAGGAGCTTGGAATCTGTTTCTTATTTGTAAACGGAAGACAATTGGATGTGCAGCATAGAGGTATAATTGAGAAGCAAATAATAAGACATGTAAGTGAAATCACTCGGATGTAGGAAGACAAATACTGACGATAGTTAATACTACCCACTATGTTGTATATTTGAAAGTTGCTAAGAGAATAGATCTTAAAAGTTCTCATTGCAAGAAAAAAAATTGTAACTCTGTGAGGCAATGGATGTTAACTAAACTTATGGTGCTGATCGTTTTGCAGTATATCAAATCATTATGTTGTACAGTTTTAAACTAATACAGTATCATATGCCAGCTTTATCTCAATGAAACTGGTGAAAACGTATATGTAGTTCTTTGAGCATAATATTTGCTCCATGCGTTAGTTACCTCACCCTCTTCCAAGGGAAGTCTTAGAAACTTCATTCCTGTAAATATTTAAATGTAAAACAAAATGCCGTTATTATCACAAACATGAGAGTGTATCTATAGTTAATGTAGAATCAACGTGCAATTTATATTGAAAGAAATTCTGCTTATGTAATTTAGGTACTCCAGCTATTTAATTGCAGTCCCAATAATAGAACTCGAGTCTTTTGACTTCCTAGACTAAAATTCTTGCCTGTCTCGTCCCATAGAGTTCTAGGATTTTTAAACTTCTAAATAATTATTTATATAATAAAATATGTTAATATTCCCTATAGGTTACCAAACAGATGAAAGCTAAAGCCATAGGATTGATTGAATGTCTTGAAAACATGTTTGCTGAGTGGAAAACAGTAAGAGAAGTTTTAATGTTTACTTTTGTTTGGTGTATTTTAGCATTTCATTCGGTTGAAGGATAGATATAATATGTTTATTTCAGTTTTTATCCTTAGCCAGATAATTCCTTTGTGGCTGGTTAGTTGCAGCATGTGTCATAGCTCTCTAGCTACTTCCTCTTGGATGTCACAACTTATTCGTTTTAGTAAGAGATAAGATATTGTATAGAAATTGATTAATAGTATTTTATCTATATCTTACTGCTACTGGTTTAGTAACTATCAGCTTTTCCTGGGATAGTCACTGGCTAAAAATTGTGTTTAATAAGTAATATGCTTAAAGATTTTAAAATATAGGTGAATTAGACAAATTATTTTCAAATCACAGGTAAATAGAAAAATATAAATAAAGCATATAACCAGTGTGTCAAAAAGAGAGAAACTGCGGGTGCCTGGGTGGCTCAGTGGGTTAAAGCCTCTGCCTTCGGCTCAGGTCATGATCCCAGGGTCCTGGGATCCACGCCCGCATCAGGCTCTCTGCTTGGCAGGGAGCCTGCTTCCTCCTCTCTCCTCTCTCTCTGCCTGCCTCTCTGCCTACTTGTAATCCCTCTCTCTGTGTCAAATAAATAAATAAAATCTTTAAAGAGAGAAACTGCTATGGCTTGAAAATTTTTATTTAAATAAAAATAAATGGGAGATATATAAAGTTGAACTCTAAAAAATTAAATTTATATTTTATGATATTAGATAATAAAGGGTACTATTGTTTTATTTCATTCCCATGTAATATGATGATTGGACTTTGATTTAAAATTCTTGGGGCACCTGGCTGGCTCAGTTAGAAGGGCATTCAACTCTTGAATTCAGGGTTGTGAGTTTAAGCCCCACATTGGGCATAAAGCTTAGTTAAAAAGTTTTTTTTTTTAATTTAAAAAAATAAAATTAATTTAAAATTCTTCTTTATTTTTTTTTTAAGATTTTATTTATTTATTTGACAGAGAGAGAGATCACAAGTAGGCAGAGAGGCAGGCAGAGAGAGAGGAGGAAGCAGGCTCTCCGCCGAGCAGAGAGCCCGATGTGGGCCTCGATCCCAGGACCCTGAGATCATGACCTGAGCCGAAGGCAGAGGCTTTAACCCACTGAGCCACCCAGGCGCCCTTCTTATTTCTTTTAAAAACAGTAATTACTGATATTGTATGTTGGTCTTGCTTGTGGAAACAGAACTAAGCACTGGTGAGGAAAGTAAACTCATTCTCTTTCCTGAAGTTAAGATTCTGGTGATTAAAATTATATTGACTAACCCTTACTGTCATGTAGCCTTTAGAGGTATTTTTAAAAATATTAACTTTATTTACAGAAAAGTTTCAGAACTGAACTACAACAAGAAAGTTCTGGATACCAAGATTTGAAGAAGATGGTTAACCTTGCACCAGAATTCCTGAAGTTAAAGCATTGCTTGGAGCAAACTATTCAAATTATTATTTCTGCACTGAGAGGTATATACTCCAGACAGAATTTGTAATTAATTAAAATTTTATAGTTTAAGAACTCTCAGACATCTTTTCATTTCTAGTCTAATTCATTAACTAAAGTCTAATTAATGCTAGTTCCTTGACACTAATTACAGAAACTTGTATGGTCATATTCTCACTTAGTATATATAAGCACTTTGCCTAAATAATTAAATCCTAAAAACCCAGTTGCTTAATTGACAGATAAGCTGAGTAATCTTAAGTAGTTTAGATTTATCTTGACAGGGTTATTTTAGATATATAGAGTCATATAAGAGTAATAAATACCTCATGAAAAATGAAAAGGTTAATGAACTTTTTCTTCTCCTTGCATAGGATGCCACACTGACAAAAATCTTCTCAAGAATTGTGGTGAAAGTCTTTGCAGTTTGGCCAAGGATTTTCATGATGACTTGAGCATGCACTGTACTTCTCTGGACAGCTGTGAGAAGAGACTACCTCAAGCTGACTGTGGGGGACTAGAATCTCTAGTCAAGTCACTCCTCTTATGTTTTGACTCTGAGGAAAGACCTGATTTGTTGAATCCCTGGGAAACTTGTAACCAAAATACCAGAGAAGGACAGCAATCTAAATCAAGCAGGACCGACTCCGTTAGGAATAAAGGTGTACCAAAGCGTGTCTATGAACTCCATGGCTCGTCCCCAGCAGTGACCTCAGAGGACAGCACACCTGGTAGGATTCAGTGGGTATGAATTCTGATATGTAGGCACTTTATGACCATCCAAGAAAGAGAGAGAACACTGAGCAGACAATTTTCCTTATGTAGGAGAATAAAAAAGCAGGAAGTCAGCATAAATGTTTCAAAGAAGTCCACGTCTGTTTGGTGTCCTTCCATTGGGAATGGAGAGTATAAGCATTATGGAATCCCGATTTCAGAATGTGCATTCAGGAGTTTCTTGGCAGATAATTTTAAATAGACATTCACTGTATTGGAATATGGTGGCAAGAGAATGAAATTAGGAGTTCGAAAACAAGTGAATGGTCACTTCTCCAGTTTCTCATTGCCTTGAGTTTTAAATGTTTATTTTTCACACTGATATACTATTTCTGGTTGGTTCTTCAGCTTGTTTGTAAATGGTTACTATAGTTACTATAAGTTATTTTCTCATGAGTGGAAACACATGAATAATCAGTTACCTTTATGCCTGTGCCTTCTCTCCTCTGCAAATATCTATAATGAGGTTTATGGTGAAATTGCCAATGTAGGTTTAACTAAGCAGCTTAACTTGCATTGTTATATCTAAAACTGGTTTCTTGAAAGGTTAACTGGTTGCATTTTTGAATAGTGTGTTCAAGGGCAGTTTCCTTTTCTTTCCAAATAGAAGTACTTACCTAAATATAGTATAACTGTATGTTAATAAAATGGCATGCTGGTTTGCATATAGTGAATATAGTTCACTATATTATCTATGTTCCATAATGGGGGCTGTATGAATATAGTTTAAAACCAATTAAATATTGCCAGAATCACCTTTTGAATGGGGTTAAGATATCAGAGGCTGGACCTTTTCTTGATAATGCTTGTTTTGTTAAATGTGTAATGAAAGAGTTTGTGCGTGATTTGGTAAAGATTAAAGATCCTTATTACATCTCACAGTGTAAAAAAAACCTTGATTTGCAATCAGGTAATAAAGACACTGTCCTCCTTTGGGGATCTTTCATTAAGGAAATAGTTTGACATTTTGACCACAAGCATATGTATAATTTGGAAAGATAGTTAGTGATTCTGCTTGGGCGACATTGAGCAGTTCTGGGGAATAATTCTTTTAAATAAACTGATCCTTTCATGTCCCCTTTTCACTTGCCAATATCACTCGTACATTTGGCCTGACAAGTGAAAATTGGATATTAGTACCATGAGTAAGATTAGTAATTTCCTTTTTGGGAAGAGATTGTAAATACTACTGGTTACTGTAGCCAGAACATGTGCTGTGTTGCCGGTGCTTTAAAATGGTGCAGTGTAGCAAATTTGCTTTACTTTTGTTTCTTTTCTTTTTTTTTTTTTTCTTTTCTTTTCTGGCATTTGAGCTTGTATTCTTTCTGAAGTCCTAAACGTATTTTTAATAGTCAATGCTCTGCCAAGTGGCACTTTTGCTATCAAGTTTCATGAAGTGTCAATGTACATATAAGAACTTTGCCTGAAGGTTGTACTTCTTTGAAGAACTTTCTAAAGTATCAGTACAGTAGTTTTCATCTTAGTGTTTGGTACTTAATCTTCTTGCTTTCTAAACTCATGACTTCATTGGTCAAAAATCTATTAGTGTCTTTGTAAAATTTTGTATATATATATTTATACTTTTAAGTAAATTGTTATACAGTATTCAAATGAATGATGAAAATATATTTGCTATTAGAATCATGTGCACTGATAAGAAATGTTATAAAGAGAATGCCTCTAATAAATCTTACTGGTTTTAGAATTATCTCTTGGTCTCAGGTTTTTTATTTTATTGATTTTCCTCATTTACTTTATTTCTGACTCAAAATCACCATAATAGCTCTGCTTTGATAATAGTTGTACTAGCTACAACATATAGATATAACTATGGTAATAGTTATACTGGTATTGCACATCAAACAAATTAGGCAATACTAAACAATAATAATATTATTATGACAACTACTTAGATTTTTCCTTTCAACAGTGCTCTGCCTCTTTGCAGCTGGTTGTCTGGAATAGACTTCTCCCCATGTGCTGTAAATGGAAAGAGTGACCTTAGACAAGTTGCTTCTGTCTTCTTACCCATATCATCACCTGCAGAAAGAAAAGTAATACCCACCTCATGGACTCCCTGAGCATTAAATGGGAAAAATGTAGAAATAGGTCCTGGCCATGTAGTGGATTGGTAGTAAATGTTAGTGTCTGTCCTTTCCCATTACTGGCAACTAAACCCTCGTCATCATATGTACAGGGTCACACGTGCTGCAGGCCTGTGCTGTGAATGACAGTCCGCCAGGAGCCAAGTTGAATTGCAACCCTGTAAACCCGGCATACTTGAAAATATATCTGCTACCCTCAGGTTCCGTGATGATAAAAGGAAGTAAACAGTATCCCACCTTAAGGTTCGGTGTGATGTAGGTGTGTACTTCATGACGTCCCTCTGAAATTTTTGGCGAAATATTATTTAGTTAACTAATTAGCATTTTTAAATTTGCAAAGCCTAACTCTGTGCCAATAACGATTTTCAGGTTTTATCTAAATATGGAAAGTAAGAGTTCATTTATCACTGAGGAGGGAGGCAGGTGTCAGTTTGGTTGGGTTACAAGAAGGTTGATCTGTTCAGCTTCTTGTGCATGATTCATCAGGGAAGCTTGTGCTCTGGATTTAGCAAGTTAGAGTCATTGCATGATATAATCAAGACTGAATTTTTTCCTCTTTCTTCTTTTAATCATTATTGGCTTATGGGCTTTTTAGAAGTGGATTATGGGCATTTCATTTAATATCATCTGATAGCTAGGTTCATTCCTCTTATTTCAATAATTATTTATTTAGTGCCAGGCATACTTCTAGTGCAACATCATAGAAACACGAGGAAAAAAAAAAGAAAGGAAAGCTTAGATTGCCTCAGATCCTGGACTTGTGAAAGACCCAATTTGTTGGATCCCCAGTTGTACATAACATTGTACCTTCTCAGTGCAGAAGACCTATGACCACACCGAAGTTGAACCCCATGAGAACCACCAGAGTGTTACTGATTGATTCAAAAGAGAATTGAGGAGGACACCATTTTGATTAAGCACATGGCTCTTCCCATTTACCATTGCCAAATGGCCCGGAGTTCAGATGCTCATAGATTTTTGAGAATTTAAGAGGAAGCTCACAGTCTTTTCTGAGAAGGAATCATGCTTTTGTTTCTCTGGCTCATTTAGGTGTAAACATCTGAATTTGTCTTCATCATCAAGCATCTGCCCTTCAGGGGCCCTCATTCTCAAGATGAACAGATTGAGCTATCCACTACAAAGATGGGGAATCTCTGACATTTGGAAAATGGGTATCACTTCTTACAACACTTCTCTTCTGGCTTTCAAGGCCTACCAACCCATCCTGTTTTGGATGCTGTACTGTGAAGTCACCGTTGACTTTCCTTCTCTTCTAGCAGCTCCATCGCTGGATGTGACTCCCCCCCCCCGCCCACCCCCCACCTGGCCTATGACTGTCCTGAAACCGCTCTCCCTAAGGTTGTTGGCAGTCTTCCAACTGCAAAATCCAAAGCAATTTTTCAGTCTTCTTCTTACTTGATCACTTCCTCTATTTAGAAATTCTTTCCTCCCCCAGGGGACACCTGGGTGGCTCAGTTAAGTGTTTGCCTTGGGAGACAAGAGTCCTGGGATCAAAGTCCCACGCTGAGCTCCCTGCTCAGCAGGTGAGTCTGCTTCTCCCTCTCCCTCTGTCTCTCTCCCCATGCTCATGCTGTCTCTCTCTCTCTCTCAAATAAATAAAATCTTTAAAAAAAAAGAGTCCTCAGGAGAAGGGAATGTGAATTTGGGAGTATCAGCTCCTACATGGTTAAAACTGCTCACGTGGATGAAATCAATTGAAATTAGTGGCTGACTTTTCTTGAGTCATCATACACCCGGTTTTCCAGGCTAAGTGCTGTAGCTCTACTATCCGTTCACCCTCGCAGCCGTGACTCCATCAGGTAGGTACTGTTATTATCATCGTTTTAGAAAGGAGAAGCTGATTTCTATCCCAACAGATTAGTTTTCCTTGTCCTTGGACTTCATGTTAATGGAATTGTACAGTGTATTCGCATGTGTCTGCTGTCACTCAGCACTGTGTTTTGCGGGTCCTCCGGACCAAGCACGTGAGTCAGCTCTCCAGCCCTCGCTACTGCTCAGGAGCATCGAGCGTTCCATGTGTTCTACCCCAAATGGTTTAGCCCTTCACCTGTGGATGGACAAGGGACCTCTTTGCAGTTTGACCATTTGCCCACGTGGATCCCATGTTTTTCTATATTTCAGTGTGGGACTTTGCTCAATCTCTACTTTTAGGGTTGGAAGGGGCACTTCTTGCATTCTTTCCTTCCAGATTTTAAGTCATTTCCGTCAATGTCTCCAGTAGGCCTCGTGGGTCAGCAGGATCCAGGGTCCCCACAGGCCCTGTTTTCTACTCCTTCCTGCACACATCCCCCTTCTTTCTCTGCCACTCTTAGGCCCCCTGGCTTGCTGCCCGGAACCCACTGGTCCCGTGAGCATTCAGAACATGGTTTCTATACCTTCCCGGCTACCTCCCCAGCAGGCAAACCCTGAGGGGTCTTAGGTAAACCTCACCTATTTACTACTCAAGAACAGAAAAGGAAGAAAGACTTCTTCAAGCTCCTAAACTTGAGTTCATATTCTTTCCCCGCTTCTCTGAAACCAAGCCTCCTCCCCACCACATCATCGAAGATACAAGTTGGTTGATGTGCACAATGAAGTCACTGAAGGATGGAAAAAGAAAACTGTCTCAAACCTTGTCTAGGGCATGGCTTTTTTCCATGATGTAATTCACAACCTCTTTTTCTGGGAAGGGATTAGCATTCCTGATAAAATGCTTGAGGAATGTTCTGCTAGAACAAAATGAGATTATAAACTTCTGGGAAGCCCAGGTTACTCACTCAGCTGACTGACTAATCAAATCCTCTTTAACTAGACTTTTTTTTTTTTAACCCAGTGATTCTTTAGCTATTCTTTTTCCTGTAAAAAAAAAATCTCTTCACCAAAAAGGTCTCTTAGAACTGACTTGCTCACAAAGGCCTCTTTCCTGGCAGCAACTTTGTGGGTTTTTTCTTTTTCTTTTCTTTTCAAGATTTTATTTATTTGAGAGAGAGAGGGAGAGAGATCACAAGCAAGGGGGAAGGGAAGGGCACTGATGGGGGAGAAGCAGGCTCCCCGCTGAGCAGGGAGCCCCATGTGGGACTCAATCCCAGGATCCTGGGATCATGACCTGAGCCAAAGGCAGATGCTTAACCGACTGAGCTGCCCAGGTGCCCTAAGCAACAACTTTGAAATCAAACTCTGGTGTGTGGTTATAATCAATATGAGATATCGCTTTGCCATTCTGAGAAGTTTCTGGGTGATAATTTAGGTAAATTTGAAGTTAGCATAAGTCAGTTTTCATAGATTTAAGCATTTAACAATTTTTTTCGAGTACTTCCTTGTCCTCACTCTTTATTTTTTAAAAAATATTTTATTTATTTGAGAGCTAGAAGGGTGAGGAGCAAAGGGACAACAGACTCTGAGCTGAGCGCAGAGCCCATCGCAGGGCTCGATCTCACAACCCTGAGATCATGACCTGAGCAGAAATCAAATGCTTAAGCGACTGAGCTACCCAGGAATTTCTGTCTTCCCTCTTTAAAAGGTGAACATAAAGTCTGGGGAGAAGCTAAAAAGGCATATGAGAAGTTGGAGCCGAACACAGTGCTAGGGCCCTGGCTGCCCAAACAGCTAGGCGGAAAGACAGAAAAGAGGCGGTTAGAAACACCCCCCCAGTGGTAAAAACACCCCGAGGGATGGGGCTGGGGAGAGAGCACCAAGCATCAAGCATGGGGAACTTCAGGCCTGCCAGACCTGGGCTCCAGTTCCTGCCCTGCCCTTCACGGTGTGACTCTGGGCCAGTCACCGTGTCCCTGTGCCCTGGCTTCCTCAGCACACCCGAAGATAATCCCACACACTCGGGGGGTGCTGTGAGTTTAGATGAATTGCTACGCCATGAGCCTTGCTTTGGACAGGGACTGGCACACGGGTTTCAGCGAGCAGGGGGGGCTTAGTTGGTTAAGCGTCTGTCCCTTGATTTTGGCTCAGGTCATGATCTCAGGGTCGTGATGTCACATGGGGCTCCACGCTCAGCAGGGAGTCTGCTTGGGATTCTCTCTCCCTCTGCCTCTGCCCCTCCCTCTGTCTCTTGCTCTCAAATAAATAAATAAATAAAATCTTTAAAAATTATGTGTTATCGACCTAATTCCCACCCCCAGGACTGGGGTGGACTGTTAGCCTCCCAGCTGGTGCCTCCTCACAGCAACAGATCGTCTGGCTTTGCCTGCAGTGTCCAATGGTCACTGTTCCCTCTTCTTAGAAGTTCCTGGGCCAGCATGTTAGCCGTTGACCTTCTGGCCAACGACTGGATTCAAACAAACAGAATCACAGCTGACAGCTCGTGTGAACTTGCCCTCAAACCTTAGTGAGCACAGACATTGCACTCGGTGCTTCACAAGCATGACCTTAGTTCATGTTCGCAACCACAAATAATGGACTGTTATTGCTGCCACTTCACAGGTAACAAAATGAAGGTTCAGAGATGTTAAGGAACCAGTATAAGATCACACAGCTGGACGAGGCACAAGAACTGGAATTCTCACTTGCTGATCACCAAAGCCTGTAGTCTTTGCCACTACTGACGCTGCTGCAGAGGACCATTTGTGTTTATGTCCAAGGGTGACTACTGCTCCATTACTCCTATGCCAATTACATTTTTGAGAGTAGAGTATACTTTTGCAACATCCTAAAATAACACGAGGGTCTAGTACTAGTTTGAAGTTTTTGCACATATAGAGATGTTTCTTCATTTCTCTCAGTTTCTGTATCCTCCCTAACCCTTTAGGACATCACATGCCCAGTTTATCATCGGGCTAGGGGATGGAGAAATAGAAAGAATGCATCCTCATCGCCAAGTTTGCCTAGGTCTGGAATACGGGACATTAAACTTGTCAAGAGCTTGAACACTCAGGTCATATCCACGCAGCTTAGATTTGGGGAAATTCCACTTGAAGTAAAATAAAATATACTAGACACCAAGGGAAATTTATAGCAGAGCAACCCCAAGCTCTGAATAACCCACGTGCAAATCAGCAAGCAGTTTCAGAGTTATTTGCAGGGTAGTGCTTCTAGTAAGGTCTTCTCAAGAAAAGCGAATAAACTCTGGGCCTTCTGATGCTCCTTGAACTTCCTGCAGCATTAAATGCTTTCATTTTCCCTGCCTCCCGTTCAGAAGGCCCCTGTGGCTTCCATTCCTGAACACTGTCCCGGTCCCTTCCTGCTTCTGCCCCATGTGGTCTCCGTCGCTCTTTGTCTTGTGGTCCCCGAAGCTCGGGGCTTGGTTTCTCTCTCTCTCTCTCCTGCCTCCACACCTTTCCCTCAGGATCTCAAGCACTTTCCTGTGTGGGTTTTCCATATGTTTCAGCCCAACAGGCTCCCACATTCCAACTTCTCATCCCCACCTGTCTCCTCAAACACATTTTTTTCTTCCACAAACTTCTTTTGCCCCTGACCTTTTGCTTATCACTGGCTCATAGTTCCTGAATCTTAATCTTCACTCTCCCTGTGCCTCCCATCATCCAACTGGATACCCATTCTATTGACTCTTTCTCAAGTGTCTCATCTGCCTCTATCTCTTTCTTTCTTTCTTTCTTTCTTTCTTTCTTTCTTTCTTTCTTTCTTTCTTTCTTTCTTTCTTCCTTCCTTCCTTCCTTCCTTCCTTCCTTCCTTCCTGCCTGCCTTTCTTTCTTTCTTTCTTTCTTTCTTTCTTTCTTTCTTTCTTTCTTTCTTCCTTTCTCTGCCCTCTTTCTCTCTTTAAAAAAAGTATTTTTTTAATTAAGTAGGCTCCATGCCCAGTGTGGAGCTTGAACTTACAACCTTGCCATCAAAAGTCGCATGCTCTACTGACTAAGCCAGGCAAGTGCCCCTGCCCCTTTCTTTCTGTTCCCACTGATAAAACTCTAGGTCTCTCTTACTTTGTCCCCAGGGGCTCCTAGGGACTGATCTTGTTTTTATATTCTTCAGTTCCCTTCTCTCCTGCCTGCCGTTACCAGAAGAGTCTTCTTAAATCTCTGAATTTATTTTCTCGTCTCCTTCTACTCAAGAACTTTCAATGTTTGCTTCTGCTCACAGACTGACACCCAAATACAGAGCTTGGTACTTTCCTCCTTCTACAAGGATGCCCTTCCAAACTATGAACTACTCCGTGTCTCCCGGGTGAACCTTGTTTGTGCCTTCTGGCCCCAAGTTCTGGCTGACATGAGACATACCCTCTCTCTTTCTGTCCGCCTCATTGAGTCCTACCCATCCCTGAAATTCTACCTCGTCTACGAAGCTCTCTCACTCAATATTAATTGAACGCTGGTGCTCTGGCAGGCCGGGCCCTGAGGCGCTGAGAAGAGAATGGCAGACAAGACAGGCCAGGACCTCCTCCCACAGAGCTCACATTCTAGAGGAGGACAGACAAGTCTGCAGCCATGACAATATGGTCTGACCCGTGCTCTGACGGGGCTGTATAGGAAGCACCTACCCCACAGGTTGAGATGCGACGTGCAAGACCTGGAAAATGAGAGGGAGTTAGCCAGAGAGGAGGTGGGAGGCTGGATCTCTCCGGCAGATGGAACAGCACATGCAAAGACCTGGAGGAGAGACAGCTTGATGTGTGGCCAGTGGGGCCGGGGCTGAGGGAGACAGGGCTGAGTGGAGAGATAGAGACAGCAGATGTCCTCAGAAGGACTTAGGGAGACACTTGTGAGTAGCCTCCAGGAGTTTGGCCATTGAAGGGTTTTAAGCCAGGAAGTGATTTGAATTTGGATTCTGGAAAGAGCCCTCTGTAGCACAGAGAACAGATTGGAGAGAGACAGAAAGACTGGTGACGATGTCTTCTCTGGGAGGCTCGAATGCAGGCATGGACACAGTGTACGGGTTCTAGAACCATCCAGGAGGGAAAACAGGCAAGACTGGCTGACAAGGGAGGATGAAGACGGGTGAAGGGCAGAGCCTGATGCCCGGGTCTGTGGCTGCAGCCATCAGTCAGGCAGAGGCTGGCACAATTCATACCGGCAGCAACTGTGGGCGAAAGATGGGAGGGAGGAGGTGTGTTTCCTTGTGCCACCACTGACATGAGTCCCACAGGCTAGGTGTCCTCAACAGCAGAAGTTTGTTGTCTCACTGGTCTGCAGGCTCGAAGTCCAAAATCAAGGAGTTGGTTCCTTGTAGGGGAGGATCTGTTCCGGGCCTCTCTCCCCGGCTTGTGGACAGCACCCCTCTCCCCTGTCTCGTCATACTGTCTGTATCCAGACCTCTCTCTCTTATGAGGCTAGCTGTCATACTGGATTTGGGTCCACCTTGACCTCATTTTACTTTGATTACCTCTGCAAAGACTCTATCTCCCAATTAGGTCGCATTCTGAGGTACAGAAGGTTAGGACTTTAATATCTGAATTTGGTGGGGATGAGGGTGAGAAGGGAGGACAGAATTCAACCCATGACAGAGACATAATCAGCTCAGTTTTAGATCTGTTGGTTTGAGGGATCTTGGCACGATCAATGTACAGTATCCAGTAGAAAGTTGAAAATATGAGCCTGAAGTGGGAGAGGGTGCTGCTTTATAGATCTTTCATATTTTCATACTGTGGTATATCTTTCCATTTTTTGTGTAGACATTGCCACTTCAATACCTAGCTATGTTGCCTGAGGGGAGTTTAACAAATCATTTAGTTCTTATGGTAGTTTACTAACGTAAGAGTAAGTGCTTTCTCCTATTTTTGGAAGAATAAACAAAAAATTTAGAAAATTTAAACTGTTTTCCCAAGATCACACAGGAAGAAATAATTAGAATTAGGCCTCAAATACACGTTTATAAACTCCTAATATTACACTTTTTTGTAAATCTTGATGGTGGAGGGTTAGAGAGAGGAAGAGAGGGTTGGATGATAAATGGGGGAATGGGTGGGTGAACAGGTGTGTAGGTGGAAGGTTGAGTGGTTAGAGGGGTGTCTGTCTGTCTATCTGTCTGGATGAATGGATGGGAGAAGAGATGGGTAATGCCAAGAGCTCCCATTCATGAGCACTTCCTATGGGGCAATTCTCCAACTATGCAGAGTTTATGCAACTGTGATTTTAATTATCAACAATTCCATGAGGGTGATGATATTGTTATCCTCACAAGCCTAGCTGAAGAGACTGAGGCTTGGTGGGGGGGCACTTGGATGGTTCAGTCAGTTAAGTGTCTGACTCTTGATTTTGGCTCAGGTCATGATCTCAGGGCGGTGGGATGGAGCTCTGCGTCGGGCTCCACGATCAGCAGGGAGGCTGCTGGAGATTCTCTACCCCTCTCCCTCTGCCTCTGCCCCTCCCCAGCGACCTCCCCCCACTCTCTCTCTCAAGTAAATCTTTAAAAGAAAAAAAAGAAAAGAAACTGAGGCTTGGGGTAGTGAGGAATCCTAGGGCTTTGGGGTTAGGAATAGGTGGAGTCCACATTAGAACCCAGCTCTGTTTGAGATTTTGAGCCTCTATGCTAATTAGTGCACAGCTGTACAAATGTAAATGCGGCTCCCAGACTCAGAACCTCCCTGGTTTCACCGGAGTCCGTAATTAGTCAGCAAGCACTTTTTAAGCCTGTACGTGGGCAGGACCACGCCAACTCTCTATGGGAAGCCCCTTTCTTGCTTTGCTTCTCTGAATAGCTGTCTTGTCATTCTGCATGCCATCAGGAAATCATGAACTTGAAGGCATTCATGTTTTAAATGTCTTCTTATTCCTAAATGTCTTTTAATTTTTTTTACCTGCCCTAGACATGGCATACTACCTAGCATGCTCAGTTTTCTTTAAAGGAGTTTTTCAATCGACGTGAAACAAATACATAAAATGCACAAATCCCGTGTCCTGCAAGAATTTTCACCATGTGAATGCACCAATACAGCCACTACAGAGATAATGAAACAAGAGTACCAACGCTCAGAAGTCCTCCTCATGCCGGCTGCTAGTCATTGGCCCCAACACGGGACCTCCACCCTGACTTCTAACAGCATGATTCGTTGTGCCTGTTTTGAGCTTTTGTATAAGTAGGATTCTATCTATGGATTATTTTGGGTCTAACGTCTTTTGCTCAGTGTTCTATTTGTGAGATTCATGATGTAGTATATGTCATTCACCATTGCTATATAGTATTTCCTTGTATTGCAATTACTATATTACAATTCATTTAGCCACCTGTGGATAATTTGCATATTGTCCACCCTCCCTGTATCCATATACCTTAGTCATGTTGTTTGCCAACGTCTTTTACACTTGCCTGTGAGCCAGGCGTAAGTCCCTGCCATGGCTTTGGCCACATGACTCGCTTTGCCTAAGAGGATCTTAGCAGAAGTGATGCAAACAGTCTTGAAAAAATGCTTTGAAGACTGGGCTGGTTAGCTCTTGTATCTCTACTATTGCCATGGGACGAGCACGTGCAGCCTGGTCCTAGGAGGAGAATTAGAGACCTGTGAAGCTGTGCCTCCCCTCCAGTCTCTCAGAGCCCAGCCTGGATCAGCTGCCGCAGAGTCATGAGCTAAGAAAACGCAGCTGCTGTCTGCCATGGAGATTGTGTCCATGGTTAAGTGACAGTCTCTTCTACCTCGTCATGCCATGTCTAGTTGATGTATGTTTGTTTTATTCTGTTTTCTGTTATTACAGTGAAGTTGACATGAGCATTCTTGAAAATGTCTTTTTGGGCACACATCTACAGTTTCCCAGAAGGCTCAAAAATTTTAAAAAATTCATAGAAGGAAGGTCCTCATGCAATTTCCTTTAACTATTATATTACAAAATATCTACCCTAAAAGGAAAAGTAACACCTGTCTGCCTTTGTTTTTATTCAAGCCTCTAGAGAGGTTAAAACTAATTGCAAACAAACAAACAAACAATTCTGAGACCAAAGTAGTTAAGAACTGGCTCTTTAACTGTGTGTGCGGGTGCTTACCTTCCTACAAACGGGAGCCCTTGTAGGGCCTGTGGGAACATGACCCGGTGGAATCCAAATGGTGCTCCTCTATGCCTCGACCAGCTAAACCAAACCCACTTTGAACTTGTCCTCTCCCAGTTGGTGCCCTTGTTAGGGCCATACATCACCGGCACACTTCCCCCAGACGACTGTTTAAACTATACATCATCCAAGTGAGCGGGAGACTTCTTAACGGATTGCTTGTATACATCAACACAGTGAGCCTCAGCTCTGGGAATCTATTAGTGTAATCCAGCATCGGGGTGAGGCATACTGATAGAGCCAAGCTGGTCGATCTGTGAATTGTGGTTATCTAGAAGTTCAGGTCAGGAGACTAATGCAGATTTCAGGTTGGATTGATGTGGCTATGAATGGTATTTTATGATATAAACTTTACCTCTGATTTAGAAAGTAATTTAATGTGGGTGACAGCTGAGGTCCAGGCTAAGAGAGGTCGACGCAGTAGATATCTGTAGCTCTTGGAAGATCTATTTTAGGAATAAATTACTGTTCTTGATACTATTATTTCATTTTGCGATATGTCATCAGGGGCACGAGAAAATTGGCCGGGGAGGAAAGTTTTGCACATAAAGCAAAACAGGCTCATTCTGCTGCCTGCCAGGTAAATAAATATGAGGGGAGTGTGGCCTCTGCAAGGTTCAGTTGCCATCTGTTTTAGTTGGTTGGAGCTGCATTCTCAGAGGTCTTGCTCTTGAACTGATTTTTAGATAACAAAGCAGCAGTTGCAATGCCTACGTTGGTAACAACTTCTACAAGACTTTGGTGATGAGAAGAACTGTAGTGATTAGGCAGAGGAATAGGGGTACACAAACTACAATGATCAGATGCCCATATGGGTTTCAAATCAATTAGGACCCAAATCAGGGGACACATAGCTATCTTTGTTGTTCAGGAAATAAGCGACTCTGTTCTGTCCCACGGACATACCTCATAGCTCCTGACTAGACATGGAAAAAATTTTCTGGTGACTCTCAAGACTCGTCTATTTATTAAATATAAAAACAATGATAGGCAAAGCTTATTCAATACTTATCCATTATTTCACAACAGCTTTATGAGTTAGGTACTATTATTATCTCTATCTCTCTCTTTTTAAAAGACTTTATTTATTTATTTGAGAGAGAGCATGAGAGAAAGAGATGTCATGAACGGGTGGGGAGAGGTAGAAGGAGAAGCAGACACCCCACTGAGCAAGGAGCCTGACGCGGGGCTCCATCCAAGGACTCCAGGATCACGACCTGAGCCCAAATCGGGCAGAAAGCTCGTGAGAATTGGGCGACAAATCCCGGACAACTCCGGCCCGGCTCCGGGGCGCACAAAATGGCGGCTCGGCCGGGCCCAAAATGGCGCGGGCCTGGGGCCTCCCGTCTCCAAAAATCCCACCCCCAAAGCCGAGGGAGGGCGGTCCAAAGAGGCTGGTCTTTCTGCACGATTCTCGGGAGCTTTCTGCCCCAAGAGATATCGATTGCGGCAGAAAACGGGTGCGAACTGGGGAGAAATCACGGCCGGCTGGGGGCCCGAACTCGGCGTGGGGCCTCTCGGCCCGCTCCTCGAGAAGACGCCCGGAAAACGCCGGGCGTGCTCGGGCCAAGTCGGCGGGGCCTTCCGCCCCATTCTCCCGAGGCTTCTGCCCACGTCGATCTCGATTTTGGGAGAAAACTCGGGAGAACTGGGGAGAAATCCCGGGCGGCGCAGGGCTGGAAAACGGCGCGACGCCTCTCGGCCCGCTCCTCCAGAAATCGCCCGGCAAACGCCGAGCCTGCTCGGTCCAAATCTGCGGGTATTTCCGCCCAATTCTCACGATCTTTCTGCCCAAATTGATATCGATTTCGCTTAGCCCACCGAGCCACGCAGGGGACCCTATTATCTCTGTCTTACATTTGAGAAACGCGAGCCACAGGAAGGTTGAGTGACTTGCCCAAGGTCACACAGCTGGTAAATGCTGAAGATGGGATGCATACAAGTATCTGGGTCTAGACATTTTGCTCTTGGCCATCAGGAGAAGAGAGCCTCAAACCTGGCTGCACGTAAGCATCACCTGGGGAGGTCTTTAAAACTATCAACACCTGACCCCTGGCTTCCAGATTTTGTTTTAATTGGTGTACGGTGAGTTGGTCCATAAATACGTTTTAATGCTTCCTAGGTATTTTCTCTTGTGCAGGCAAAGATGAGAATCACTAACTCAGTACCTTTCAATAAATGGTACTTATTTTTATTATGATGTTTTAATGCGACTGCACCGAAAAGCAGCAGAAGTCACTTTCCAATTAGCAGTAGAGGAGCAAAGCATTTAGAGAATCCTGGGCTACAGGTGCCACCGGAAGAGGGGGCTGCTCTTTGTCTCAATGACGACACCTGCAGGCAAAGAAGACAAGTGAAGCCGCTGCTACACAGTGCCTTCTGTAACTCACAAGCCCAGCCCCCCCCCCTTTTTTTAGATTTTATTTATTTATTTGACACACAGCAGGATCGCAAGTAGGCAGAGAGGCAGGCAGAGAGAGAGGAGGAAGCAGGCTCCCCGCCGAGCAGGGAGCCCGATGCGGGCCTTGATCCCAGGACCCTGAGATCATGACCTGAGCCAAAGGCAGAGGCTTTAACCCACTGAGCCACCCAGGCGCCCACCCAGCCCCTTTTTAAAGTAGAAAAGGTTTATTTTTAAACTTAGCATCGATTTTTTTAGAAAGCTTTTTAAAAATTACTCCTTATCTCAAAAGCAATGAGCATTTTGTTCCAACTGAGACGCCTTTCACAGTTGATTCCAGTCGTGGCAAACAAAGCTTGTGTTTTGTCCTTTCACACGGCTGAGACAGCATCGTGGGCTGTTTGTGTGAGGGCTCCCTTCCCTCTGGGGTGCCTGCCAGGCCCTGTGCAGGGGCTCTTAATGCTGTCTCTGTTCTCGTCCTCACTGGCGGAGGGCTGGAATCGCCACTGCCGGCCAAATAGAAAATGGCGCAAGACCAGCTCATTAGCACATCCATTTGGCATTTGCAGTGAAAATTAGGAAACAGTCATTCTTCCAAGGGTTTTCTGTTTCATGAAAGCAGGACACGGATACAAATTCACATCCTAATATTGCAAACATTTTTAAGTAATATATATCTATATTTTACATTCACTCAAATATATTTTAATTGAAGTATAGTTGACATATAATATTATATTGGTCTCAGGTGTACTATATACTGATTCAAAAATTCTGTACATTATGAAATGCCTAACATGGTAAGTGTAGCTACCATCTGTCATTATACAATTTATTACAATATTATTGGCTGTATTCACTCTGCCATTACATCCTTGTGGCTTATGTATTTTATAACTGGAAGTTTGTGCCTCTTAATCCCTTTCACCTAGTTCACCCATCTGCCCCACTAGCCTCCCTGCTGGGAACGACCAATTTGTTCTCTGTATTTAACAGTCTGTTTTTGTTTTGTTTCATTTGTTCATTTGGTTTGCTTTTTAGATTTCGATTGTAAGTAAAATCATATGGAATTTGTGTTTCTCTGTCTGCCTTATTTCACGCAGCATAATATCTTTTAGGTCCATCCACGTTGTTACAAATGGGAAGACCT
Organism: Ailurus styani; assembly: GCA_002007465.1. NCBI lineage: Eukaryota > Metazoa > Chordata > Mammalia > Carnivora > Ailuridae > Ailurus > Ailurus styani. Next base: position 5,825,227 of record LNAC01000043.1, read on the forward strand.
CATTCTTTTTTATGGCCAAGTAATATTCCATTATATATATAAGTACCACATCTTCTTTATTTTATTATATTCTTTTTGATGTAATTGTAAATAGTGTTTTTTTCTTAATTTCTTTTCTGCCAGTTTGTTACGAGCACATAGAAATATAACAGATTTTTGTATATTACTTTTGTATCCTGAAAGTTTACTGTATTTATTAGTTCTAAGAGTTTTTTTGAGAGTCTTTAGATTTTTTTATATGTATAGTATCCTGTCATCTGTAAACAGTGACAGTTTTACTTCTTTCCTAAAATTTGGATGCCTTTTATTTTTTGTCTGATTGCTGCGGCTAGGACTTCCAGTACTATGTTAATAAAGTGGCAAGGGTAGGCATCCTTGTCTTGTCGCCAGTATGTTAGTTGTGGCTTTTTCATATATGGCCTTTATTATGTTGAGGTATGTTCCCTCTATACTCATGTTGTTGAGAGTTTTTATCATGAGTGGATGTTAAATATTGTCAAATGCTTTTTCTGCATCTGTTGAGGTGATGATATGATTTTGCTTTTTTATTTAGTTAATGTTGTGTATCTTGTTGATTGATTTGTATGTATTGAACCATCCTTCCATCCCTGCAATAAATCCCACTTGCTCATGGTGAATGATCCTTTTGCTGTATTTTTGAATTTGGTTTGCTGAGGACTTTTGCAAATATACTCATCAGGATACAGGCCTGTAATTTTCTTTTTTTATACTGTCTTTGTCTGGTTTTGGCATCAGAGTAATGCTGGCCTTGTAGGATGAATTTGGAACCATTCCTTCCTCTTCAGTTTTTTGGAATAGTTTGAGAAGGATAGGTATTAACTCTTCTTTAAATATTTTATAAAATTCAACTGCAAAGCCATCTGGTCCTGAACTTTCATTTGTCTGAAGGTTTTTGATTACTGATGCAATTTCATTTCCAGTAATTGGTCTATTCAGGTTTTCTATCTCTTCCTGATTCAGTCTTGGAAGATTGAGTATTTCTAGAAATTTATTCACTTCTCCAAGGTAGTCCAATTATATCTCTTACAATCTTTTGAACAATATGTTAATGTTTCTAATGTAGTATAAGCATGTGAAATCATCTGAAACTGACCATTAACCTTTTCAACGCTAATACAGAGTGTAGATTGTTTGAATAACGCTTGATTTTAGTCTAAAGCTTTTGGCCCCATTCACACATGATGAATGGGACTATAAAATTCATATGTATAATTTTGGAAACTAAAACTGAAAAGCTTTTAAAAATGTAATTGGGTAGGGGTGCCTGGGTGGCTCAGTTGTTAAGCATCTGCCTTTGGTTCAGGTTGTGATCCCAGGGTCCCGGGATCAAGTCCCTCATCAGGCTCCCTTCTCGGTGGAGAGCCTGCTTCTCTCTCTCCCACTCCCCTTGTTTGTGTTCCCTCTCTCACTGTCTCTTTCTCTGTCAAATAAATACAGAAAATCTTAAAAAGTTGGTGGACTTTAAAATATATATATATATAATTGGATAAATCTAAAAGTCTTAGTTTCATATGGAATATTATAGATGTATTCAATTATATTTTATATATTACATATGTAATATATATTTTACATTACATATTAAATTTTATATTTTTATATTATGTTTATATATTTTTTTTCAGAAAAAACCAAGTGCTATGCAGAAAATCAGCAAATTAAAGGAAGGGGGTAGAGAGTGCTAGGACAGTGACAGGGAGAGCTGCTATCCATGTGTGGTGATACCGTAACGACTGAGCAGAGACCTGTAAGAAGAGGGGGGTGTAGTAAGAGGAAGAGGCAGAGCAAGTAGGGCCTCACAGACACTTGCAATGCTATGGATTTCACACTGAGTAGAGAACCACTGGAGGGTGTTTAGTAGAGGATATTACATGATCGGGTCTAAGTCTTGAAAACATCATTTTTTTGCTGTTCCAGGAACAGACTATTGGGGGGTAAGGCTGGAAGTAGGAAGACCATGAGGAGACCATGGAAATGATCCAGGGGAGAGATGACAGCGGCCATCATATGTTGTCCTTTCACAAACTTGATCAGACTGTACTCCGATCAGAAAGGAACTCACAGAGTGACAGATAGTGGACATGTTGGCAGGGATCCTATCCCAGCATCTGAAGTGGTTTATGGAGAGCTCTGGCATCAGGGAACCCTCCCTTGGTGCTCTACCCCATGTGAGCTTGTTACACAACCATGGTGTATCGGAAAGCAGTACCGGGAGCACGCCAGGGAGCAGCTTGGGGTCCACAGTGCCCGGCGCTGTTGACCTCCGTTGGTGCAGCCGAGAAAAGTAACCTATGTTAGTGTCAACATGAAAATCAACCTGGGGTAACTGAGTGGATTCTGGAGCCTCAGATCAATGCAAATTTCTCACTACCACCTTAAAAAAAGTTTTGAGTAAGGTAAGTGCATGTCGGAAAAATTGAAGAATTGATTTTACCTTCGATATTTTTTCAAAGTAATGAGATCATGTGGCGAGGACTACTCACTAGGAGTCCCATTGGTCCGGGACCCAGCCCCCCGGGGTGCTCCCATGCTCGGGACACAACTGCCACCTTCTGACTCTTCTGCCTCCCTCTGAGCTCCCACTGGGGCTCCCCACTGGCAAATCCACTAAGAAGTCCGAGGGCAGCAGAGCCCCTGAGGGTCTTCAGCACGGTTGGCTGCCTAGCACCGTGCAGAGTGGGGGAGAATTTCGCTTAGACCCTGAAAGGCAAATACCTTGTGGGGTGGTTGACAGCGTGAAGGAAATGCCCTTTCTCTCCTCCTCCGTCTTTGATCTCCCTTCCCCATCAGAAGGCAAATTCAAGAACTAGGAATGGGGGCCTGGGCAGGGGGCCTCCAGGCTCAACAGAATCAGGCTTTGTAAGAAACACAGGTGGAAAGGGGATAAATACTCTTTGAGCGTAAAAAAGTCAAAGTCAGGGGCGCCTGGGTGGCTCAGTTGGTTAAACGTCCCATTCTTGATTTGGGCTCAGGTTGTGATCGCAGGGTCCTGGGATGGAACCCCCGTATAGGGCTCCTCAGTCCGCAGGGAGTCTACTTGAGCTTCTCTGCTCCCTCTCCTCTCTCTCTCTCTCTCAAATAAATAAAATGTGTTAAAAAAAATATTCAGTCATGTTAACAAAGGAAGAGACCCTGAATGTAGATTTGATGCTTGTTGGCTAATAGGACTAAATTTTGTAGTTTCTAAGGGAGAATCAAAGAGAAACAGATGAAACAAAACAAAATGAAACAAAACATAGAACTCTGACAAAGAGAAAGGGAATCCCCCTCCGGCCCCTCCTTCCTGCCCTTCTCACCCTCCTTGGGGCCCAAAAGCCTCCCACCCTGAGGGGCTGGAACTGGCTGAGGGTAGAAGCTGACGTCAGCCTCTATCCCGAGGCTGTGTAAGACCCTTGAAGAGGCTCGAAGCCTGTCCTTGCAAGAGTAGTGGACTATTTGGGCGCCTGGATGGCTCCGTGGGTTAAAGCTGCTGCCTTCGGCTCAGGTCATGATCCCAGGGTCCTGGGATCGAGGCCCGCATCGGGCTCTCTGCTCAGCGGGGAGCCTGCTTCCTCCTCTCTCTCTGCCTGCCTTTCTGCCTACTTGTGATCTCTCTCTCTCTCTCTCTCTCTCTCTCTCTTTCTCTGTCAAATAAATAAATCAAATCCTTAAAAAAAAAAAAAAGGAGAGAGTAGTGGACTATTTGATCCCGGAATTGGCCCTTTGTCACTCCTGGGCACACAGAGGGGTGAGATTTACAAATTAGGCATAAGATCCGTGGAAGGTGTTCCATCTGTGAATTTCTAGACTCTGTCTCAGTCCGAGGGGCCTCCGGCAGTTCTGAAACCAGAGACCCAAGGGGTCGGCGTGGAGGAGGCTGCTGAGCTATTTAGGGGAGGTTTTTCTTGCAGACTCTCCACAAGGCGGCAACCCCTTCGAGGAGTCTTCTTACCCCTTCCCTGCTCGTATCTTTTTCTCCCTCCCCGGATCGCTTCGCTGTCCCCTGCCTCCTCAGAAATGGGGCCTGAGCACAGCTGACTGGAGCTTGGGGTAGGGAGTCGAGGGGGCGAAGCGAGCAGAGCTCTCTTTTCTCTGCGTCTTCTTTTCTGCTCCCCCAGCCCTGGAGCCCGTATAGACAGTCCTGTCTGTTGGCTCTGTCTCCCTGCGTGGTGCGGCTCCGGTGTGGACTGTGACATCTGCAGGGCCTCCCTGTCCTGGGGGCTTGGGCTCCTGGGGGGCGGGAGTGGTGGTGACTGTGACTGAGGTGTAGGAACCTTAGCAGCTGCACAGTGGCAGTGACCACTGTGGTCCTCAGTGGTGGGGTCTTTACCCAAATTAAATACGGCTTGCTGACAGCTGAGAGAATACCCCATACTTCACCCATAAACCAACACTGACGTGTTAACTTGTTTCTGTATGGTTTGCAGTCCCCTAATGGGGTTGGGTTTATAGGGTAAGTCTTCAGGCCCTCTGGTTTTTCCCCCTCTCAAGTCAAGAAGCCTGAATTTCCTGTTGCAAATAGCAAAGGACCTCAGGTTACCAGGTCTAGGAGAGAGAGAGGTGACCTAGAGCGCGGGAGCCCACCATGCTGTCTACAAAAATAAAGGTGTATTCTTTTTTTTTAAAGATTTTATTTATTTATTCATGAGCGATGCAGAGGCAGAGGGAGAAGCAGACTCCCCACAGAGCAGGGAGCCCAATGCGGGGCTCCGTCGCAGGACGCTGGGATCATCACCTGAGCTGAAGGCAGACGCCTGAACACTGAGCCACCCAGGCGCCCCTGGACGGGCTCTTTTAACCCCAGCTCTGGTGGAGGCCACCAAAGAGTAAGTTAAGCACTGAATCCAGAAGTAATGGTAGAGTTAACTCCCCAACTCTAGAAAGCACCTGTGCAGTTTGAATAGAGAGTTACTAAACACAGGTTAAAGGCGGGCGGCATTGTCCCTGTTCCTTCAGACGCCATGTGACATCTAGGACTGATAAATCATAGCACAGCTGGGCTTGAAAAGACTTGAGAGTGCATGCACTCTACCCCTTTATTTTATTTATTTTTAAAGATTTTATTTATTTATTTGAGAGAGAGAGCACCAGCATGAGCAGAGGGGAGGGGCAGAGGGAGAGGGGACAAGCAGACTTCCCGCTGAGCAGGGAGCCTGATGCAGGGCTTGATCCCAGGACCCCAGGATCATGACCTAAACTGAAGACTTAACTGACCGAGCCACCCAGGTGCCCCTCTGGCCCTTTATTTTAAAGGACCCTCAGTCGGTGGCACAGCCAGTTGGGAGGCCAAACCCGACATAGTAGAATTCTCTCATGATTTGGCTGTAACTGTTGTGTCTCTAAGAAGCGGCATAAGAAATCATGGAAATGCCTTCAAGAGGAGCTGGAGAAAGCACTGTATAAGACACTTGCCCTTCAGGAGGGCGGGCCTCATCGTGAATGGCTGGCCCCTGGTCAGACCCCTTCGGTGTGTCAGCGTCTCCATACAACCTGGCATTCTGTGGAGGACATCTCCTCACAGGGATTGATGACGGATGGTCAGGGAAGCTACATGACTAGAATCCTCGGTCTTGTAGTGGGAGCTATGTTTTTCTTTTCTCTCTGTCCAGTGTCCCTGCTGTGTTTGGTGAGCTGCTTCGTCCCAGTTTCAAATCATGTGATTCTAGTGAGGTGGCTGATTATAGTGTTCCCTTCTTGGCCTTAAAGATGGTCATGTGACCTAGGCCTGAGCAAGGAGAGACGAGGGGGAAAAGAGGCGAGGCCTAATGACTTCAACTGAGTTCTTGGCTCCAGCAGTGTTAGAAGATAGGATTTGCTCTTCTGGGCTTTTTCAGTTACTTGAGGCAGTTCAGTTTCTAGTCCTAAAAACCAGAAGAGCTCTAACGAATGTCTGGCGTGGAGGAGGGTAAGCTGCTGAAGGGACTCACCTGATACGTGTGTGGTCATCAGAGTGTTCCATGACAGAACAGAGTCCGCCCAGCCCGGTACCTGGGTGGCATGGCACTGCTGCCCACGTCTGGGCTCCAGGGGCCCCCAGCATGGCTGACTGGCAAGCTAGGGGGCTCTTCTCTGAACTCTGTTACCTATTCCCTGAGCCAGTCATCCCATGAAGGAGAGGGCTATGGACTGGGGCAAGTGTCTTCAGCTGGTCCAGGAAACAAACATGGTGGCCAGTGTGGGGACAGAAAGGGGCGCAGCTCTACTGGTATCTTGTCTAAGGAAAGATATTAGGCTAGGGAGCAGTCTGGGGAGCCAAAGTGAGGGCCCTTCTACATCTGGTGCTACCTCAGTCGCTTGACCTCTCCAGGCCGTGCTTCCAGATTGGAGTAGAGGCAGGGTGGTCAGAGCTGCAGGGGTAGGGAACCTCGCTGAGACCCCCCAGGCTGATTCACACTTGCGCCACTTCTGCCCACTGCCAGCAGGTGGCCAACTGATGGGGAGCAGGCCAGTTGGAACAAGCACAGCCCAGCCTCTCACGCTCTCCTGTGGACAGAGGAATGTTTCCATTGCTCCTTCTGTTGCAAAACACGTCTTCAGTTCCTACCCTCGGCATCTGCTGCAGGTGTGGAATGTGTGTCGTAGTTCTTTATCATTGCCTTACAACGGGATGGAGCCTTCCGCAGCCCATTGTCACGAGCAACGCTTTTTCAGTGACTTGCTTTAGATCATTATAAGGAGACTCTGATATTTCTAGGAATCGCCCTTATGCAGGTCTGATTGATTAGATGACTCTTGCAAAGGCACTGCTCCGTTGGCATCGAGGAGCGGTCGGAGTTTCAGACTTCACACCCATGGCACAGTATTCAGAAAACATTGCTGGGAGATACCTACGAAATGGCAAGTTTAATTAAAGTTCATGCAGGAATGTCCAAGATATGCTGTCGGTGGGCAAAGCTACCATATTTCTGGTGACACCTAGATGAATGTGGACCTTGCTCGTCAGGTGATCAGTCAAAGGGGAGAGTCCTAAACACATTAGTACCTCCCAAAGGTTCATGCCCTATTTTACATCTGCTTAGAATTTTCTAGTTTATCCTCTTTGCCTCTGAAGTATACATGCAATTATCAGAAAGCTCATTGGTCTCTAGAACAGTAACAGTTCATGTTTCTGTGGTTCTTTTCTTTTTTTTTTTTTTCCTTTGCATCACAGAAGGATTTAGAATAAGCACGATAACGTGAATGCAGTTGACTCAGCAGATAGGATGCTGGCTTCTCAGTGATGGGTTTTCTCGCCTTATTCTTTAGGAGAAGTTGAAGTATTGAGGGTGACACTTTTTAATCTACCAGCCCCCAAACATAATCCTGGTAATCATTGTTGGAAAGGGCTCACACCGTGACGTAATAGATTTTTTCCTTGCTAGGTATTCTCTAAATCCACAGAGCAAGAATGGTCTCCTTTAAAGTTCCTAGTGATTTATGTAAAGAGACTTGGCTCCTGGATGTCCCTTGAGCAATAAACACATCGTATTAAAAAGCATCTGGGGAAGAAGTCTAGGGAAGTGATGTTTGCAGGGATTCTTGGCACTACAGAAAAGCTCTTTACTTAAAAGAGCGCACAATGGGAACCCGAGAACTCCAGAGGCTTCCCTTCCCCTTTTTGTCTAACAAGTTAACTTCAGAATAGATTTGTGTAGAGAAAAGGCAGGGACCTGGTGAATGAGGCACAATTTCTAAATAACCAGCGCTGTTCCCGGGGAAGGCCTGGAATGTTCTGCCAGTTTCTTCCCCATCAAAGGTCCTCTTGTCCCTAGTGCTGTTACTTCCTCGCTCCTGAAGTTGTTCTTCAAGAATTCTCACCTCCAGCTTCCCAAGTTCAAGACTATAGCTTCTTGGCTGGCATGTCCTGTGGCAGCCAAGCGCCAGCTTCTAAAGAGAGGCTGTGTGTTCCCCTGTGCTGTGATCGAAGGGGATTGGGAAGGTCTCCCAGCTCCCGGATCTCTCTCTGGGCAACCCCCCGCCCCCCCCCACCCCTCATTTCCACACTGGTCAGGCTCCCGGGTCAAAAATTCGGTTCTGCACAAAGTGCAGAGACAGACTCATACAGCCGGGATAGGGGTTCATTTGGTTTTATCTTATTTTGTAGACTCCCAGAGCTTTCCAAACTGTTAAATTGTGTCCAGAATTAAAGGGTAAATAAGCAGATGCCAAAGTCCAGAGGAAAATCCAAGCTTTTTTCACTTTTGCTCTATTCCTTCCCTTCCCTTCCTGAACTTTTGCTTCTCAAAGGCAACCCTTGCCCGTGCCCCTCCCCCC
>LNAC01000043.1:5833618-5845192 GCA_002007465.1 Ailurus styani
GCAAGCTTTCAGTTTCTCTGAGCCCTACACGTCTGTTGTTCTTCTTCAAGGGATCTGGAAGCCTCCATGCTATGAATAGGATGCTGTGGATAGGATGTCATGCAGTCAGAAATTAGAGCCTGGAAAGTTCTACTGAGGGAGTGTGGACCTGCTACACTGCTCCCATCCAGAGAGGCAGAGTGACTCTGGGGTCTGCATGCTCTAGGTGGCCTACGGCTGGGGCAAAGGGAAAGGCAGGTTAGGATAATGTGAATCCAGGACTGATGTAAAAAGGAGAGTCAGAAACCCCAAGCTCTGGTTCCAGCTGTGTATCTTTCTGTGTGATCTTGGCCAGATCGTCTGTCCTCCTGGTTATGGAAACCTCGAGCTTTGTTGTCAGGATCGTCAGAGACGAGGTTGCAAAAGTGTTCTGGAGGCAACTTTATGAGATCTGCAAGTTGGTGCTTCTCGGCCTGCACAGGAATCCCCTAGGGGTCTGGTTAAAATCAGATTCTGAAGCAGCTGGTCTGAAGTGGAGCCGGAGTCTGCTTTATTCACGAGCTCCCAGGGGAAGGCAGCGCTGCTGGCTGTGGACCAGTAAGAGGCCAGGAATATACCAAAGGTGTATCACAGGCCAGGCGCATACCAGTGCTCCAAGGGTGGCAACTTTTGTTAGTTGCAATATTCCAGACAGGTTTCTGGTCCAGGGACTTGCTTCCAGATTCACCTCCCCCCACCCCCGACGCCCCATAATCTAGATGACTGTGTACTTGGCAGCCCTGAGGAAAATTCATACCATGAGCTCTTTTCCCTGAAGAACTCTCCCTGTAGGCGGCCCCTTCAAAGTGAGGACTTGCCTGATTATGTTTCTGGAAGGATTTTTCCTTATCCCTTTCCATTGTCTCTGCTCTGTGAATGGGTTAAGATGCATCCTATCTAATTTTCTGTAAAGACTGAGAGCTTGGGATAAGCCTGTATCACATCAAAGGAGGCACGCGAGCTCACCATGTCTACCAGTTACGTAACAGGAGGCGTATTCAGACAGGAGAGAGTATGAATCTTCTTACAATCCTCCTTAAATTTCCATAGTCCATGGCTCTAGAAGATGTAGCTTCCTTCAATTCTGACATCAAATAAGGAGCTCAAAGAAGTCTCATTTCCTCATTCACTTTTACTGATTTTCTAAAAGTTAAGTTCCAGGGGCACCTGGGTGCCTCAGTTGATTAAGCAACTGCCTTCGACTGGGGTCATGATCCCAGAGTCCTGGGATCCAGCCCCACATGGGGTTCCCTGCTCAGTGGGAAGTCTGCTTCTCCCTCTCCCTTTGCAGCGCCCCCTGCCTGTAACTTTCTCTCTGTCAAATAAATAAATAAAATCTTTAAAAAATAATAAAAATAAAATTCCATAGTTACACTGAACTCGAGAGGCGTGTGAGAATTTGTAATAGGTAAAGAGAGAAGGAGCTCTTGTCCCTTGACTGTCTCTCTCCACAAGTGCTGTGTCAGGCCCTGTCTCTGCTTATCTTATTGAATCCTTACAGCCTCGCTCTTTTTTTATTCTTTTTAAGATTTTTTTTATTTTTAAAGTAATCTCTACACCCAACATGGGGCTCAAACTCACCACCCCAAGATCAGGAGCCTCACACTCTACCAACTGAGCCAGTCAGGAGCCCTCTCACAGTCTAATTCTTACTATCGCCACCCTCAGTGCACAGACGGGGAAACTGAGGCACGTTCCCAACAACAGTTAGTGCTCATCTGTTGAACAAGAAGACACATTCCCGGACCACAGCGCTGAGTAAATGGTAGAGTGGGGTGGGAGGGGATTCCGGGTCTTTTGGAAAAACAGGACAATTCTTTCCATTCCTTCCGCTTGCTAAGGACTCGAGGCCTTGTCCCTCAGCAGTCCAGTGACTAGTTGTTTTCCACCTGCATTCCTCTGGTAAAAATCAACTTAAGAGGCAGCTCTGGGCTTCCGGCCCACTTGTCCCGGGCAGCACTTAACAACGGTCACTCTTCACCCTTGGTGGGGGGCGCGTGCCAGTGGGAGAGCATATGGCTTCCCAGTGTGTGATTTATCCGTTTATAAAGCACTTTAAAGTCTTTTGGGATAGCGGGGCTGTGTGAATATGCTATTTATTATTCATCAACTTTATCCTCATAATGGTCCCCCCTGACAGGTCTGAGTCCAGACGGGTCAGGCTGCTAGGAACGCACCCCCCACCACCTCCCTTCTCGGTGACAGGCGTGGCCCCGGCTCCCGCGTCACATGACAGGTCGTGTTAGGGTCCGCCGCTGCCCTGAGGTGCTTATGAAATCCCTCCAGGGACCTGGGTCCCTCACGGGAATGTCGTTCAAAACACCGGGACCCTCAGTTCGTGGGTGGACAGGGAGAGCAATAATCTAGCAAATTGAATGCTTTTGTTCCAGCTCTTTGGAGTTGCTAACAGTCTTGCTAAACGTGATTGCTCCTGCTTCACGCCTTACTTAGTGGACTATACCAAACGCAAATACTTTTTTCCAGAAGCAGGCTTTTTGTCTGATTGTGAGGCTCTTAAAACGCTCATTTGTAAAAATGTAAGAAAGAGAAACTAAAGAAGAAAATAAATATCACCCATTGTCCTTGCTTTCCAGAAATAATAACTGCTGTAAACTTTTAATTTTCATTTTTTTGGTCATCTTCACAGACACACACACACACACACACACACACACAGGTTTTTCATCATGCTGCATGTGCTTCTGTCATTTAAAATTTTGTTTCATGAGTACTTTCTAGTATATTGAGTATTTTTTAAAATATGATTTAAACGTCTTCATATGAATGTACACAAGCAGGTCTTCCTTTGGTGGGTTAGGCCTTGCATGGTTTTAGAGCTGTCACCCGGAGTGTTAATTTTCATTGGTGATGAAAGGGAAAGGTGACCTGACTGAAAATGAGATGTCAGTGGAACTCAGAGTCGAGTGTATTTTAAGGAACCTCTACTCCCGACATGGGGCTCAAACTCACAGCCCCAGATCCAGCGTCCCATGTGCTATGTATGGCCTGAGCCAGCCAAGTGCCCCTGAGTCGAGTGTATTTTAATATACCATTTAATAAACCATTTCTTGTACTAATGAACTTCTTTTTGCCCTGTCACTGGAATAGAATAAAAATCCTAGTTAATTTAGAGGTTTCTTGAGGTTCGAGGAAGGCAGAATCATTTGTGCGCACACTGGCAAGAAGCAGGCGATGATGCTAAGACCACGGTTCTGTTCTTCGAGCAGATGTCACACATTCACAGACTCTCTCAGCTTTGGTGCCTTTGCTTGTACCCTCCGCGTTTAGTGATTCCAGACGTGAGAGCCGAGACGGGGAGGTCTGCTCTGAGGTGCTTCCCTTACCGCTGCTATTCTTACTCCTGGTGGGAACAGTCAGGTTCATGCTTACAAACCCATATACTTACATTCCTTTCAGAAGTACAAATTGGAACGGATCAAGCTGTAACTGAAGGAAAATAAATCTGAAACAATGCACATGAACATCCAAGAGCCCAGGGGGAGAGGCAAGGCTGAGCAAAGTTTAGCCTCCGGGTAGTGATGTTTTGAAGGTACCACCTTGATCTTATTGTGTGAGTGTCCATCACTGGCTCCTCTTAATGGGGTTCTTTTTTTTTTTTTCAATATCATATTTATTTATCTTATAAGGGGAGGAGGAGAGGGGGAGGGAAAGAATCTCAAGCAGACCGCTTGCTGAGCAGGGAGTGCAATGCGGGGTCAGTCCCGTGATCCAAGATCAGGACCTGACCTGAAACCAGGAGTTGGTCACCCAACCAACTGAGCCACCCTGGCACCCCTTAATGGGGTTCTTTTTGGAACCTCTCTTCTTACTAAGATTTAATTCTGACCTAAAAGCCGGGGGCCATATCTGTGTATTCCTTTGTAGAGTATCTAGCCCAAACCCACTCACAGTGTCACCTAATAAAAGGCTTTAATTTATTTATTTCTGAAGAGGCAATGCATTGACCTGGTTCAAATTCCAAAAAGCACAAAAGAGTCTCCAATAATAAAAAGACTTCTTCCCGCCCCTGTCCCCAGGCACCCAGCTTTTCAGTTTCTCATATGTTCTTCCGAATTTTATGTATTTTATGCAAATAACTATATAGTTTTATTTTTCTTCTTTGTAATCAAATAGTACATTCTACATACACTTTTTTGTGCCTTGCTTTGTTCACATAGCAATATTTTGGGAATCATTTCAGAATCAGCTCATGGAGAGCTTCCTTGTTCTTTTTTTTATACCTGCATAGTATTCCACTGTTTGGTCCATGATTTAATCAAATTTTTTTTTTTTGGAGAGAGAGCAAGAGTACTAGTTGGGGGAGGGGCAGAGAAAGAGGGAGAGAGAATCTCAAGCAGAATCCCCAGTCAGCATGGAGCCAGATGCCAGGCTCAGTCTCACGACCTTGAGATCATGACCTGAGCTGAAATCAAGAGTTGGACGCTTAATTGACTGAGCTAGCCAGGTGCCCCTTAGTCAATTCCTTATTAGTTGACATTTAGGTCTTTTCAGTTTTTACTATTACAAACACTGCTTCAATGAATACAGACAGAATAAGTCATTTTCTACATATGAGGGAATAATGTATGCTTTTGAGTCTAACTGAATGGATTTCAGAGCTTGAAAGGAACAGGACGAGTTGGGGCCAGTAGAGTTTCACATTGGCGTGAGTAGGAAGCAGGTGTATTTAGTTCTTTTTCTAGTAAAAACGAAATGAATCCAAGTACACATCTGGTCAGGTAGATTGCATACTGTAGGAAAGACCGAATATAAAGGCTTCACTCTGTCCTCTCTCTGATACCTCAGGTAGGTGAGAAGCCATTGATCTTAGGCACTCGCATTCTCCAAGACTTTCTTTTTAATTCTTCCCCTCACGCAACCCCATTTTCTTGCATTTTTAAAGAATCACAAATAGGTCGCAAACACAGAAATTTCAAGTGCTATCCATCCCCTGTCTTTAGTCCCAAAAGAAAACTGAGGCTCCTGTCATGTTAGTTATATTTCCTTCCCTTTCTTTCCTCCCTCCTTCCCCCCGTACCTGCTTCTTTCTCTCTTTTCCTTCTTTTCTTCCATTGACAACCAATAACCAGCCTTTACTAAATGCCTGGTGTATTCAAGGCCTGTGCCCCAACCTCTGCCTCAAGCTTCTTACTACCTAACAGTAGAGGAAGAGAGGCAATCACTTTGGTTGGACAGGTTGGGGTGGACTTCCTGGAGGGAAGTGGACCTGGAGGTATGAAGAGGACCTCATGGCAGGATCTCCATCCTGGATAAGGAATCCCAGGCACTGTTCCCTTCAGTTGGAAGGAACAGAACAAGCGAGGCCCAGAGGGGGAAGGTGTGTGAACTAGCCACAAAGAGTATCCAGATAGTATAGGGGAGCATAGCAGGCAAGGTTGGGGAGATAAATTGGGGCAAGCTTGTAGGTCTTCCAGGAGCTAGGAGTCAGAAGATGTGTGAGCAGAGCAGTGAAGAAGTCAGAGCTAGAATCAAGTCACTGATGCACTGGGCACACTGTCCTCTGGTGTGGCTTGAGGGGAGGGGAGGCTGGCATTTTGGGACCAGGTAGGAGGCCATTACAGAGGTCCACCCGAGAAATAAGAGTCTGAGCAGTGGTGATTGGGGGAATCCTTAGCAATGGGTGGGGAGGCATTGGGGGCTGTAAATAGAGGGATTTGTTAAATATATATGTACATATGATATGTATCCTGCTTTTCTTTACTTATTATATTATCATTATTTTCTCAGGGGAATCAATATTCTTTTATACCCATACTTTTTTTTTAAAGGTTTTATTTATTTATTTGACATAGAGAGAGAGCACAAGTAGGCAGAGAGGCAGGGAGAGTGAGAGGAGGAAGCAGGCTCCCTGCTGAGCAGAGAGCCAGATGCGGGGCTCAATCCCAGGACCCTGAGATCATGACCTGGGCCGAAGGCAGAGGCTTTAACCCACTGAGCCACCCAGGCGCCCCTATACCCATACTTTCAATGATTGCATAAATTCATTCTATGAATGCACCATAACCATTCTTCTAGCACATGAGATTTGTGTTTTTTCTAATTTCACAGTATTACAGATAATGCTTCAGCAAGCATTCCGGTGCATGAATACTTTCATCTCTGATTATTTCTCTAGGATATATTCATAGAAGTGGGATTATAATATCCAAGGGAATAGAATTTGTAAAGGAGTTTGATAGGTATTGACAAAGGTAAACTCCCATCCCCAGTAAAGGACAGTGGCTGTCTCACCATAAGCTCACTAACAGTGAGTATTACTATTTTTAAAAATTTTAAGTGATTTCAAAGGTGAAAAATGACACCTTGTTTTTGATTTAATGTTTCAATTAGTAGTGAAGTTGAACATTTTTCCATATGTTAATTGATCATTAACATCAATCAGTGTTTTTTCTTTTATGAAGAAATTGTTTATGCTTTTTGTTCATGTTTTTATTAAGGCATTAATGGGTTTTTGTTTTGGTTCAGCTTTTATTTTAGTTTGGGTTTTATGTTAGTCTTCCATGGATTTATAAGGATATTAAACTTTTGTCATATACATTGCAAACATTTTTCAGTTTCTAGTTTTCCTTTTAATTTTGTCTGTTATATTTTTGAAATTCAGGAACTTAAAATTTCTTTTTTTTTTTAAGATTTTATTTATTTATTTGACACAGAGAGAGAGATTACAAGTAGGCAGAGAGACAGGGAGAGGAGGAAGCAGGCTCCCTGCGGAGCAGAGAGCCCGATGCGGGCCTCGATCCCAGGACGCTGAGATCATGACCTGAGCCGAAGGCAGGGGCTTTAACCCACTGAGCCACCCAGGCGCCCAGGAACTTAAAATTTCATGGGGTCAAAACTGATCAGTATTTTATTCCATTGTTTCTTTTCTTACATTTTATACCTAGAAAACCTTTTCCTAGCTTCAGTGTATATAAATAGTCACCATTATATCCTAGCTCCTGTTAATGCTTTCACTTTAAATTCTTTAATGCATTTGGGATTTATTTTGCTGTTTAAGAGGTAAGGAGGATTTTCCCCCAAATAATTAGCCGTTTTTATTAAACGCTATTTGTCCCACACTCCATCCCTTCCTCATTGATCTGTGACTTAAAAAACAATTACAAAAAAATAAATATGATACCCGAATGTCTCGAATATTCTGATTCATTTTATAATCATTTTTTTCCATCCCATTGATCTGTTTATTTATTCTCACGTCAGTACCACAGTGTTTTAATTAATGTATCTTTAAATTGGTTTTGATATCTGGTAAGGCAAATCCTCCTTCATTATTCTTTTCAGTCAAAATGTCCTAAGTATCATCAGATGTCTATTATTTCAGGGAAATGTTGAAGTAATTTTGTCCAACTTTAAAGGATGGTATTTTTAATTTCCTAAGCCGATATGTTAATTGAAACGAAGTATTCCTCCATGAATTTTCCTACCTCTCTTCTCAGGTGCATTGCTGATTCTAATCCAACATAAGAATGCCCCTAGAAGTCCCTGGCAGATGACAGAGAGGAAAATTAGAAGCAGATAATAGCTCTCTTGGGTGACTAGTATCGAACATTACGTATTTCCTTGTCAGAACATTTAGAAAGGGCGGGGGGGGGGACTCAGTAGATGTCTTACACCGTTGGAGGGAGTTAGGTGGCAATTTCACTGTAGAAGTTCCAAGCACATGGATGTTCCAAGAGTCAATGTGGCTTGAGTTGCAAATGTACTGCTCCCACTTAAGAGCTTGTGTGTTCTTAGTCATCCAGAGTGCTCCTTCGGTTACGTGGTGAGGAGCTCCCATCAGTGTAAAGGCCGCTAACACCAGCCATTGTGTTTTGTCTCCCCTCCCCCCGCCTCACCTCCCTTGTCCCCGCCCCCACTCCGGGGGGGGGTGGGGGGCGGTGTTTCATCAGAGGAGTCAAGCATGATTCACTCGGCTGAGTCAGGGTTAGACGCCTGGGTGCTTAAAAATAGATGTGCTAGAGACCAGATTTAGTTTGATTTCGTGAAACATGCCATCTTACAGGCAACAGTAAACCCTGCCGGAAACGTCAGTATTTTAAGGCTCCTTGGAGAAAATTCGCCTTTGGGCTCCGTTTCAGTGGAAACCTATGAAAAAGAAAGAGAGAATAAACTACTCCCTTTAAGTTCTCTCTGATTTTTATAAAGAGTCTCCAGTGAGGGTATGCACTAGTTATAAAAGTAAAGCTAGGGTGCCTGGGTGGCTCAGTGGGTTAAAGCCTCTGCTTTCGGCTCAGGTCATGATCTCAGCGTCCTGGGATCAAGGCCCGCATCGGGCTCTCTGCTCAGCAGGGAGCCTGCTTTTTTTTAAAAAAAAAGTAAAGCTAAAGTTCTTTATTCCATTGTGCAGAGCCTTTAAAAGGACAGCGATGAGAGAGGTCTTTTTTGTACAGAAAAAGCAGTGTTCATCATTCAAGAGGACTGCCTTGGAGTTTGATTAGTTGGGGTGGGCTGATTGTTTTAACACACAGTATTGTGTTACACAGTAACGCTTTATTTCTCACCCGTGTTACAATCGAATGAGGGTCAGTGGGGGCTGCGGACTCTGTGGCACGCATTATTTCAGGGATGTGGCTTCCTTGCACCTTGCTGTGGCTCCCCCTTCCCTTTAGGTTATTGGTGTCCCTTCCTTTCAGCCGGCAGAAGGCAAAAGGAAAGGACGATTCCACATAGGCAGTTTTAGCAAGTCAGGCCTGGGCATAATACTTGCAACGGCCATCCTTCAGTCCCGGGGCCAGACCTCACTGCAGAGGAGATTGGAAAGTGCCACCCAGTAGTGTGCCCGGTTAGAAGAGAGGAGCAGTCAGGTCGTGATCACAGAGTCCTGGAATCGAGCCCTGCATCAGGCTCTCTGCTCAGCGGGGAGCCTGCTTTCTCCTCTCTCTCTGCCTGCCTCTCTGCCTACTTGTAATCTCTCTCTCTCTCTCTGTCATATAAATAAATAAAATCTTTTTAAAAAAATGTGGATTTGTTTTCAGTGTATATCAACATTTTTCAACGTTCACAAATTAAATGGCTGGATTTTCCATCTACCCAAACATGATTTATCGGAAAAAACAAAACAAACAAACAACAACCCCACTTAATCCTTCAACCCAAATAGTTTATGAGTTTTACTATGGCCCATTTGTACTCTTACTACTCAGGAAATAAAAACACACGTTAGAGATCCCAGACACCATCGTCAGTATAAGTCGTGGGAGAACTGGTGAAAGGAAGCTCATAGGTTTGCAAATTAAAACCTAGACATTTGAGGGGACGCGTTGTCCCTGCAGTGCTCAAATTGGCCACTAGATGGCAGTGTCTCACAGAATATAGTGATCGCTTCCGGGGGCTGGTGTGTCTAATCTGTTCTAAGACTTCAAGTCCTAACTCCAAAATGAACTAAAGAAAATTGAAAGGAGCAGCAAAACAAGTCAAAATATTTTTGTTCTTAATATTGTGAAAGTAAATATCTCTAAGCACTCTCAAGAAGTTCTCTTGTGACATTTTATATCTATTTTTTTATACCTAGAGGCCAACAAATAATACAGTTATTCTATTTTTATGAACGCTGAAAATGTATACATGCAACTTGTGGGGTTTTCTGAGTCATTTTTTGGAGTGCCCTTTGGGATTGATTTCTATTCTTGGCTTTCTATGCGCACTTGGGAGATGGTCTTGACTGAGGCTGCTGATAAAAATTCTCATTTTTTTCCTGATAAAAAAAAAAGAATGAGGCATCCATGAGGAGACATCCAGAGACAGTGAAAGTGAATGGGGGGGGGTTCTAGCAGTTTTTATCCTTAAGGGGATCATAAGACTGCCCAGCCTGGAGTAGAACCCAGGTAATGTTATGTTTGTTGCTTTAATTATAATCTGTATGTATGGTTTTTCCAGAGAACTAAATATTAAGTGGCACTCAACAGATATGGATGGTGATGGTACCTTACAAAAACATCTCATTAATCACCATCATCATCATTGTCATCACAGAAACTGTCATTTATTGAGATATCATTGTGTCAGGCACTGTTCTGAGGGCTTTGCATGTATTATATCATTTAATTCTCACTGAAGCCAGGTTTGTGCAGAAGGTACTGCTGTTGTTGGGCGCCTGGGTGGCTCAGTTGGTTAAGGGTCTGACCTCAACTCAAGTCATTATCTCCTGGTCCTGGGATAGAGTCTCCCCCCACCCCCAGCCCCGCACCCAGCAGGGAGTCTGCTTGTCCCTCTCCCTCTTCCTCTGCCCTCCCCACCTCGTGCTGTCTTTGTCTTTCTCTCAAATAAATAAATACGATCTTGTTAAAAAAAATTATCATTGAGGCACCTGGGTGGCTCCGTCCGTTAGGCGTCTGCCTTTGGCTCAGGTCATGATCTCAGGGTCCTTGAATGGAGCCCCGTGTAGGGCTCCCTTCTCTGTGGGGAGCCTGCTTCTTCCTCTCTCCCCCATTTGTGTTCTCTCTCACTATCTTTGTGTGCGTGTGTGTGTCTCTCTCTCAAATAAATAAATTAAATCTTTAAAAAAATAAAAATTAAAAAATTATTGTTAATCTACAAGTGGGGAAAGCGAGGCAAAGAACAGTTAGGCAACATGTTCATGGTCACAGAGCTAGTAAGCAGTAGATTCAGGACTTGGTTGCCAAAAAAAGAAAAAAAATGAGTCCTTGTTTTTCTTATATGGCACGTTTGATGCCTCTTTTAAATTCTCGGCTTTGCTGTATATCAGCATTTCCCTCATCAGGTGCTTACTTTCCCAGGACAGTCCTCATTAAGGTCATATTAAAACCCTACCACTCCTCCCCCAAATCAAACTTCATTTCTAGAATGAGTCTAGAAAAAAGTCTGGCCAGTATTTTAAAAAACCTTGATCCACAGCCTGAAGGAAGAAATTGAAGGAACAATGAAAGTAGTCAAGTCTTCCTGCTGTGGGCTGGTAGCTCGTTTGCTTTTTTGGGGGACTGCCTGGCAGAGAGACCCCGGCCGGAGCTGGAGCGCTGTCCATCACTGTCACTGGGAGAGACTGCCTGACACCTTCCCATGGCTTCCTGTGGCTCTTGACACCCAAGACCAAGCAAGGACAGCAAAGAACAGATTGCTCGGGTGATGTGACCCCCCCTTCACCCCAACCTCAGCTCTGGCCACTGACGACATCATGTTTCCCGGGCTTCCCTGTGTAGGTGTCCTGTCCCTTCTGAACTTCACAGAGCGTAGCGCAGCTGGTAGGGACACAGTGATACTGTTTCTTGTCCCCCGAACAAGACAGCACACCCATCCGAGCAGCGCCGGTGGTTTCTGCTCTGTCATCCCACCCAGAAGGGTGCCTGGTACACAGCAGGCGCTCCTGCGCGATTAAATGAAGAAATTTCCCGCGATGGTATTTTCTTTTCTTTTCTTTTCTTTTCTTCCTTCCTTCCTTCCTTCCTTCCTTCCTTCCTTCCTTCCTTCCTTCCTTCCTTCCTTCCTTCCTTCCTTCCTTTTAAATATTTATTTATTTATTTGACAGAGAGAGAGATCACAAGTAGGCAGAGAGGCAGGCAGAGAGAGGAGGAAGCAGGC
>LNAC01000043.1:5850110-5987385 GCA_002007465.1 Ailurus styani
AAATGAATGTATTGTTAAATGGAATAGTATAAGACAGTCGTAAATGAGGTAGATCTGTAGGAACAAATAGGAAAGGATTACTATGCCAGTGAGTGAAAAATGCATTGGAGAACAACATTAATTTGTGTAGTATATATACAAAAACACACATAACATGTTAAAGTTCTGAAAAGCTGCTAATCAGACTGCAGAAATCTACTCTGCTAACAAGAGCAAAGGACNAAAGGATTACTATGCCAGTGAGTGAAAAATGCATTGGAGAACAACATTAATTTGTGTAGTATATATACAAAAACACACATAACATATTAAGAAAGTTCTGAAAAGCTGCTAATCAGACTGCAGAAATCTACTCTGCTAACAAGAGCAAAGGACATTTAATTATAGCTTTTCTTCATATACTTCACAGTGGGAGATGAGGAGGCAGTGAGGGAAGATTTCCACTTTTCATTTTACACATGTCAACCCTGGTACAAATCTTTCAAATTATCACATACCACTCAGGTATGTTTTTACAATTAAAATAATTTAGTGTGTATTTTTAAAGCTTTTTAGATACATACGTATTTTTAACAGGAAAAAGGCATAGTATTCCTCATTAGCTACCTAGCACTCATTTTGTAGCTGTTTTGACTAATTGAGTGTGGAAAGCATCTACTAAGTGCCAGGCACTTTGCATATGTTTTTTCATCTAATCTTGCTAGGTGGGGAAACGAAAGCTTCTAGAAGTTAAGTAATTTGCCAAAACTCACCCATCGGCATGTTGTCAGGCTCATCTGGTTTCAGAGATCATGAGTCGTCTTGTTGCTGACCAGTGGTGGTGGAGGAGGCCTGGGAGGACACAGCCTGCCAGGAAGAAGCGAGGAGTCTGAGGTCCTATCAGGGGACCCTCGGGGACCCAAGAGCAATATTGGAGGCAGGGACATAAGGGATACATTTTGCCTTTCTCACATTTTGCCTAGGGTCAACCTATGTGCAACTGAAAACGAAGATATGCTTTAGAAAATTTTGAATCCTATTTGGACGCTACGAGGCCAGACGCAGGCACCAAGTTCAGAGTTCAGATCTCTCCGAGTTGCACGTCAGCCACGGAGCCACAGTAACCAGAGAAGGCCATTCAGAAACTAGTTCTCATCTGCTATAAAGCTGTTTTCTAGAAAATTGACCATTATATTCCTCAAGGTCCTGCGTATGGGATTCTAGGGAAACATTTGTAGAATCAAGGGCTAGGACTCCACTGGTCACTCGGAGAGACGGCTGCACTTTCTCCTTTCAGACAACTAGAACTTCGTAGCCTACACAAGCCTTTTTGGCTCTGGTTGTTACAAAGCAAATCCGAAGTCAGTTACATCTGCTAGGCCTTCGAGGTAGCAGGTCTGTTGACTCCAGATACTCTCTTCCCAGATTTTCTAATTTGGCTTATATTCTATTGCCATGTCTTTTGCCACAGAGTCAAAGCCAAAGTCCTAACAATGTCCTGTTGGGCTTTCTGTGGCCTGGCTCCTGACCAACTTTGCAGCATCACAGCTAACCGTGTACCCTGACCACGACCTGATTTCTATAAGCACACACCAGGCTCAGGACGGCTCGGGGCTTTTGTCCTCTCTGTGTTCATTTCCGTACTTCTCTTGCGGCTCTTCACATGGTTAGTTCCCTTCAGGTCTCCGTGGAAGGCCTTGGGGAGGCTCTCGGTGACCTTTCCCCATTCCGTGTCAGTTACTCTGCACCGGGTCACCGTGTCCATTTCCTTCAGAGCATTTAGCCTGGTCTTTATCGATCTTGTTTACTTACTGACAGTCTCTCACCGTTGAAAGGACGAGAGCTCAGGACCTGGCCTGCGTGAGTCCCCTCTGCATCCCTAAAGCCTTAGAAGACTGGCCCGTAGTGGGCACCCAGGAAGTATCTGTGGAATTTTAAGGAATACATTTGTGTTAGGCTGCTTCAAATTCTTTTTGCTTCTAAAAGAAAGGTAAGTTATAAATATTCAGATCAGTACAAATATCAGACATAACCGTGAATTGGGGGACATTCCTCTCCTCTTCGCCTTTGGAGCACAAGCCCAGGATTTTATTGTACTAAGTGCTATGATTATTGTGATTCCTGTAGACAGGTCTCTGGCAAGGTCGAAACTGCTTTATATAATCCTTCCGCACCAACTAGCAAACCTTATTCCTCAGTCTCCTTTTTGTGGGCCCATAGAATACGTTTAGTGAGGGGTCAAATGCTCCCCCGTGGCCTTCAGACTGTCCTCATTTCTCCCTTCTCTGTAACGTTAGGCGTCACACAACGGGTTCAGCCCTGCGCATGCGCTGTTTCCCATTGGTTGCTCTTTCGCATGTGCTGATCTCATCTCAAGGAGATGTCTGGCTGTCATTTTCTTACATGACTCTTCTCTCTCAGTCTGGGACCCTGTGCAGTGTAGATGCTAAATATGCATTTGATGATTGAATGATTGATGGACATGTCATGTACCAATCAACGGGAAAGCACGTTTATTTCATATTTCACTGAAGCTGTGCCTTGACAACATATCATTTAGTAATGTACTAGATGAAGCCACAGAGCACATTTATTAAGGATAGAACAGTTCTAGGCATTCTGGAAGGAGGTTGAGTGAATAACATAGTCTCTGCCTGCAAGGAGCTTGTGGCCTCACTTGGGAAATAGGAAATGCAAAACATTAACTAACTTAAACGTAAACTAACTTTATGTATTAAGTTAATATAGAGTAAGGTAATGGAAGTTTAGCATTAGAAAATATAATAGGATCTAGACTAGATATTAGCAGCTTTTTTTTCTGTAAAAGGCCAGACAGAAAATATGCTGTCTGGCAGAAAAAATAGGTTTTGCCAGCCATGTGGTCTCTGTTGCAACTGTTAACTGTGGGGGTTACCAGCAGCCACAAGCAGTATTTGGCCGCAAGCCAGAGCTTGCCTACCCCTAGCCACAGTATTTCAGTAAGCATCTCCGGGTAAGAAGAACGCTGGGCTCCTGTGGTCCAGTGCTGAGGTAGGAGGTGGGAGTTGACCTGGTCTTTAAGATGTCATTAGGTTTGGAAAGCAGACGAGAGGAAAAACGATGGTCGAAGTCAGATGACTATCACTAGAAAGGCAGCAAAGCTGGGTATCAGGGGAAAATGGTGAGAAGGTATTTGGCAGAAGAAAAGAATTAGCATTCAGGAATAAAGGGAGGGAGAGAGACAAGACAGAAAAGGCAGTGGGACCTTTGGGCTCATCCTGTGGCTAGATCTGGAACCTTCCTACCCAAACAGCAAAAGGGAGTGCTAACCTGAAATGATGCTGTTTCCACGAGCCCGTTTATCTTTAAGAATCATGTAACGTATCATTCTACTCTACTGTGTGTGTTTTAGTGAAAATAACAAATGTCATATAAATCACTTCTCATTTGCTTGAAATGAATGCTCCAGGAAAATGTGCTCTCTTCATCCAGCGGTTTTGGGGACTTCACCCACTCTCCTGGAAGGGTTGTTATTTTAGTTGGAGAAGGGTGGCTGTAGGCAAGGAGAAGGATTTGGAGAAGGACTGGGACTGGGGAAGGAAGGTCCTTTAGAAAGGTCAGCATAACATGCTGAGTGACACGCAGAAGGACTGAAATTGAGGGGCCTGGGCACTGAGGAGAAAGAAAGCTGTTTTCACAGACAGCGTTGACATCGCGGTGACATAGACAGCTGAGAGATGGTCAGGGTCTGCGCTGGAGGGACAGGAGAGGCTGGAGACAAACACCTCAAGAGGCAAGGATGCCAGGGCTTGATGACAACCGGCTGGGCAAGTAGATATTCACATCCAATAATTTCAAACTTCAAGCTAAGACAGAAGACTCATCATTATCTTATGCTCTCAGTTTGGTGATCTCCTTTACTGGTTCTGAGACGCGTGCATCATAACATCTTAACATATCTGGAGTCAGCATGCATCCCACAATTGAGGATAAACCCAGTTTAATTGTTAGGTTTTGTTCTTTCTCAGGGGTACATAAAATTAGGGGGTGTTTTACAGTGGCATTGAAGATTTGTCGAAATACCGTATTTGTAAGGTTTTAATGACAGATTACTAGCTAATAATTTCTCTATTTAATATAATTATAAAAGCTGCTCCAACATGCAAGTGGAGAGTTAGAAGGCTTTCTGGGCCCAGCATGTGGGGTTTTTTGATCCGATTCTCAAAAAACAGTTGCCTTGAGGCAGCATAGACTAACATCTAGGATTTTTCTTTTCCTACTGTAACTGCTCAAAACCATGCAGGTTTGTGTGATCGCTTAGTATTTCACCTACTACCCGGCAGAGACTACATTGTATACAAAATGTAAATAAATCGCACAACACCCTTCTTTGACCTTTGAGAGTTTTGTCAAACTATGTGAAGATTTTTCTTTAGACAATGTCCTACTTCTTTATGGCAGTTACCTTCTGGTAAATGTCAGCTCCACTGTTTTCTGAGCAAAATATTAGAGGGTTTGCAATATTCTAAAATTTTGGAAGCTGAAAAATAAAAAGTAAAAATAGATAAAATTTTGGAGGCTGTCCTTCCATTGGGAGGTGAGTGAGTCACTTTGCCTCAACATCCTTAACTCCGCAGTAGCTGGAAGATCTGGGCTGCCCAGGATAGGGAGTGGAGGGGAGGGGGCCTCAGAGTGAAAGGCAGGGAGCTTCCCTTGCATGGCCACCCACCCAGCCTCACCCAATTCCAGACCTCCACTTATCTCTTGCTTTCTTCCAGTCAGCTCTGCCTTCCCTTCTCTATTTCCCTGCTAGATAAAGAGTCTGATTAACTCATTCATACATAAATAAGAGTCAGATAAAATTACTTACTGTTCCTTCCCCCCAGAGGCTTTTGCATTTTCAATTATGAAGTCATCCCTTTATTCAAATTGTTAAATATCAGGACTTTGAAATTGCACTTGAAAGTGCACTGGCGGTGGCGGGGGTGGGCGTGAGGGGGGAAATGGGCTGCACCTGGGTGACTCAGTTGGTTAAGCATCTAACTTGATTTCGGCTCAGGTCACGATCCCAGGGTTGTAAGATTGAGCCCCAGGTTGGGCTCTGGGCTGGGGAAGGAGCCTGAAGAGTCTCTTCTCTCTCCTCGCCCACTGCCCCCCGCCCCCACATGCACATGCACACTCTTTGAAGCAAAAAAGCACTACAAAATGTCATCTGTGCATGAAATAATAATAGTAATAATAATATTTTATAGGCTGATTGTCAATGAGTTGACTTTTTTGGAAGTGTCTGGCACAGAGCACACACCCACTAAATGGTGACTTATCACTACCGCTACTTAGCAAACCCTGTGAACCATCAGAAGCCGGTATCTCTGCAATGGTGCAGGGGCAGTGAAGTCTCCTTCCCAGCTGGTGCAAGCCAAGAGCAGTCTGATGTAGGCAGTGAGCTTCCATAGCTTCAAATTTCAGAGTATATTTCTAGTGAGCATTTTTTCATTTGAAAAATGCATGCACTTCTCCACCATGGCTGGGTTTGACCAGTAGTAGGATTCAGGGAGCAATGGCAGATTTCGAGGGCAATGACCTAAAGCAAATGTCTTAGCAAATGGTAGAGGACCTAGGTGTGACGGGAGTTTAGAGGAGGCCTGCTAACATCATATTCTTCCTTCCTTGAATTCTGCCCACACCCCCCCATTTAAATATTTTTAACAAAGTGAATTTCATGAGGCACTCTGAGATGTCTTTCACAGGACACAGTTTCAAGGAGATCGAGGCTGACAGTCAGGTTCTGAGTCATGGAGTGAGGCTGGTTGTGCCCTGTTTGGGGGTGGGGGTGGGGGTGGGGGTGGTGATTAATGACGCTGTGATAAGCAGGGAAACAGACCATTGGCAACTCCTGCTCCCAGCTGTCTCAGCTGGGCCTCTTCACTCTTCCAGCCCCATCATGCACCCTGGGAGCCCTTAAAGCACCTCCTTTCTATGGAATTTCTGTAAATAATTTGCTCAGATGCCAAGATGCCACAGAAGCAGCCGACACTGAGAATTTGGTCAGATGTGTGTGTTACGGCAGCAACTCCTCCTCCAGGCTTCCCCGGGGCTGTGGGGAGACACACATACGTGTACTCTAACTTAGGGGAGAGACAGGAAGCGAGCCAAGTGGCAAAAGCCAAGTGCATGGTTAGGAGGGGAATGCTGTACATCATTTCTTTTTCTGAGATGGTTTGTAAAGGTGACTGACAGGTGAGCCGTACGCGTGCTTCTGAGACTCTCACACAGAGTGAATTGCCAAGTGTGACTTGGTATCTGAGTTAATTCATCCATTGTGGCAATGTGGCATTATTTCCATGGGTAATGGGATGATAATAATCGGGTGACCTATTACATAGCAACAGGCCCTCAAATGCCTCTCAACACAGGGATTCGGAGGCATGCTTTCACTTTCAATAGTCTCAAAAAGGTCACTCCATTACCTCCTGAAGAGTGATTCAGGTTGGCTCCAGGAGAAGCCAAAGGTGAGCCACGTGAGTTGTGCTCCACTTTTCCCCCAACATGCAGTGCGCGGGTAGGGTTTCAAGGACACCAAAGACAACAGCAACACATGGCGAGTTTACCATGTTGGCTGGCCAGGCACTGCAACTTCCATTTGTTTTATTTTTTAAGATTTTACTATTTATTTGACAGAGAGAGAGAGAGAGATCACAAGTAGGAAGAGAGGTAGGCAGAGAGGCAGGCAAAGGGAGGTGGGGAGGGAGAAGCAGGCTCCCCGATGAGCAGGGAGCCTGATGTGGGGCTCGATCCCAGGACCCTGAGATCATGACCTGAGCCGAAGGCAGAGGCTTAACCCGCTGAGCCACCCAGGCGGCCCTGCAACTTTCATTTTTAAGAGGGGAAAACTGAGACACGGAGGTCGATGAACGAGAGAACTAAAACTCTTCTGAGTCTCATGCTGTTTTCTTTCTATCACATCCTGTCGATACAATTTTTCCTTAAAAAAAAAAATGAGGGGATACCATTTGACCACCAGGAAGGTCTCTTTTGCTCCTGTGTTCTGTAAGTCTCTGCTCCGAAAGACAAAATCTGGCTTTCAGACTCAGGGGCCCGTCTTGGTCAGCGTTGTTTCAAAGACGTGTCTCGCTGTGCAGACTTGTTCATTCTGAAAAAGTAAGTTGTACCCTTGAAGTCAGAAACAGGATGAGATGACATAGCAATATTGGTTATGATGGCATCTAAATAAGTAGTCTCCAAGTACATAATGAGAACAGTGCAAGGAGCATTGAAAGGCATTTAGAATTCTTGATCCTTCTTAGAGCAGTTTCAGAGATAGGAGCAAAAACGCAGAAATCAAACCATTTTTGAAGACATTCGTCAGTTCAGTTTCATGCTCTTAAAAATAGGACATTAGTGAAGGCACCTCAAACCTCCACACCCCTCCTGAGCCTCCTCGACATAGAATTAGCAGGTAGTTTTTCTGAGAGACATTCGAAGACCCATAAACCAACTGTCTCAGTAGAACAGGATTATAGAAATGTGTTTTCCACAGGAGGAAGTTAATTTTTAAATACTCATTTTTCAACTTCTAAATAGGGAATAAAAAGCTTCTCTTTATTTTTAGATATAAAATCCATATTCCTGAAAGCAACATGACTGAAGAGCTTTTGTCTTAAACTTCCACTATTTATTTGTTTTGCCATTATCTGGATGTCAGCAGTGTCTTACAACGCCTCGTGTCATTACACAAAAGCAAACACAGTCACGTTACATTAATGACCAGGCTGAGATCATGTAACTGACTGGCTATAATTCTATGCCCCCTTGCTATAAAAAACATGACCTTAAATCCTAACCAGCTTTGGAATAAAAGACCCCACAATTATGATATAGTAACAAAGTTCATGTTATATACAATTTGATTGTTTCAGTGCTCTTTGTCTATCCATTTTCATTTTGCCTACTATTTATACATAGTAGTAAAAAGTCAAGCGGAAAATCCACACCGGTATTTTAGGTACAACATTCATCTACTCAACATGTTTGGCAGGATAAAACTAAATATAGTGGAACCCTCTTTCATAATCCTGGTGTTTGAAGTTAGAGCAGTGTAATTGTAATCACAGACCTTTTCCATATGTATCCATGTTTCCCAAATGAGGCCAGGGTAATGATCTACATCTAAATATGTGATCAGTCACCTCCAATACCACCTGATTTTTAGCTAGACTTGTCTTTACTAGACAGTAGGTACTCAACAAGTGCTGAATTCCCTGTTTGGGCTGTTGCTCATCCAGTGGTTTCGGTAGAGGTTTTTTAGGTAAAGCAATGATACCGCACAGTGTATTAGGCAAAACGGCGCTAGTAAACTGGGGTCAGTATGATCCTGTCTTTCTCGGAGACACCACCCATTACAAGAGGTTTGTGTGCGTTCTTGTCCTTCTTGTGAGTTCTGCACGGTTATTTTTTGGAGGCAAGGTAGAGAAAGCTTCCACCATCGTATCATTTCCTTCACTGCCAGCAGCTTTTATTCTTTTCAACAAGTCTTTAGAGGAAAGTGTTGGTGCTTATTAATCTGCTTTTTGTCTTACAAATGTGCTGATGCATGATTGGTGGCAAAACTACCCATCTGACAGCTCTCAATGTAATCTACATGGCAGGACGAGATTGTTACACTGAACAGATCTGTTTGGAGTTGTTATTCTTTGTAATTACCTTCATTAAGTGAAAGCATGTGTCAATCAACATTGAACTTTAAACATACCAGTAATTTGCAAGAAAAAATGCATTTCTATTTCCTATACACACATGTGTGCTTGAAGATGAGTATATATGTAGGTAGGTATATACGTGGTATTAGAAACATATTTCTGTGATTTTCTGAATATTTAATTACCCCCTGGTTTGCATTTGATAACCTTCAGTATAAACGAAGCATACAACTCCAGAGAATTGTTGACAATGTCAGTTTAATAAATAGCTAACTTATATACTAATGTGAATGGATCGTTTTTAAATAAAGAATACTCTTCCCTGAATTTCTGTAGCAAGACTATACACATTCATTTTAACAACCACTGCTCACTGGGGATATCGGTTTGAAAACACATTGGCTCTGTTGCTCTACCATATTGTAAATCGACCATGGTGTTACAACTCTCTTGATTTGAGCAGAATCACCTGGGTCAGAAATCTGCAAAGTACAGAACAGTCCACAAAAGTATCCTGAACTTTAAAAGGTCGGTCCAGAAGCGATACTCATTCTACTTTCACTGACAGTTATTAACCGATACCTTTCTCTGCTCCTGTAACAGACGCCCACATGCATTTGTTCCTTTATTCACTCCTTCAACCAGCCCACATTATGGAATCACTGTGATGTGCACAGCACCGTGAAGGATTAAAGAATGAGTAAGATGCTCAGCGGAGACTCTAGGAAAGGTTAGAGGAGAGAAGCTGCGGGCTTAGCCGCATGGTGTCCCCACATCTTTCCCAATCTGTGCATTAGGCGAATTCCTGTTTTGCTTCCTTTGAGTAGCCATTTACCTCCACCAGGGGGTGATCAGGGATAGAAAGTAGAGATGCAGGGGACGGAGGCAGCTTTGTATTCCCCCAGCAAGCTCTGTGCCTTCTCCGGGCTGGCATTACTGGTGGAAGTGAGGTTCCCAGATGACCTGTTGACTTTAGTTTATGCTACATCCTGGGATCCCTGTAGGGGGTCAGTCCCCAGCCTAAAACCCACCAGCAGCTTCCCAGCTTCTGCAGTGAAAGTCAAGCCACCGTTTACCTCATTTGTCCCCTGTCATCCCACACTGTATCCCCCACTGTTCACCCCATGTGTCCGGTCACTGCAGCCCCCACGTGCACCCCCACGCCTTCGCACTGGCTGTTCTCTCTGCCTGGACCGCTCTTCCCCAGATGTGCTCCTGGGTGTCCTCCTCCAAGTCCGTCAAATGTCACCTTCTCCCTGAGACCCACTCTGGCTGTGCTTTCAAAAACTGCAGCCCCGCCCCTGAGTGCACTGGCACGACCCCCCCCCCCCACTTTAAAATAGCCTTCTAATACAGCCCATCACTCATTTACTAGTTTTATTGTCTGCCTTAACTCAAGAAGAGATAAAGTCTATGAGGGCAAAGGTTCTTACTCATTTTATTGTATGTATTATACGTATGCCCCATTCCTAGAGAAATAGATATAGTGTCTATTAAATATTCCACAAATAAGTGAGTATTTCACGATAGGGCTGGCTTTGTTAGGCTGTCTCCTTAAGTTTTGCTGTTTCTGCCTGGAACATCTGAGGTGAGGGTTATCAATGGCACATGGTAGGCTCTCACCACACAGCAGATCCTGATGGGAGGCATGGGGTTAAAATGTGTGCTCTGAGTCTCTGCTCCACCTTTCCTAGATGTGCAGCCTTGGGAAATGACTTCATCTCTGAGTGCCTCCATTTCCACTTTATAAGATAGAGATGGTGACAAACTGCCTCAGGGGCTGTGGTTGAAGCTCCAGGGACATGATCCATGTGAGGTGCTTGGAAGAGGAGCTGTTTCCTCACAGCCTCTTAGGGACAGGGTGGTAGGGGCTATGACAGGAAAGAAATCTGAGAGGAAAATGAGGGCTAGTCTACAAACTCCCAGTTCCAAGAGTATTTGAATGCAGAGTGACTGATGTCCATCATGGAGCTTTTGGAATAATTTGAGAAAGCTTGACTCTGAGGAGCTGACCTGGGAGTCATGTAGAGGAAGAAGTCCTGCAAAGCTGTGGAGTCTATCCCCAGACTGAGCAGGGAACTCGGAAAATCCCTTGGGGTCTTTGTGTGGGGCTGAGTGTAGGATGTTGGGTAGATATTGGGTGGGGATGTCATTTTGGCTGAGAGTTGATCCCATACTTCAGCGCAGGGTCTTTAAAACATGAAATCCTAATCTCCTCCATGAAAAGGGCCGTAACTTCCACAAGCACCTGGAAGAGGAGGTTGTGAAAATTAGTGAGACAAATAGAGAAAACTATTCATTATTGAGAAGGAAGAGGTGCCATTAAATTAAATGGGAGCAGGAGAAGATGGGGAAGAGTTTATAAGATGCCCAAACAGCACGTGCAAAGGTCACTGAAGTTTCCATAATTAAGGAAAACATTTTTGGAAGTGATGGGTCCTATCTCTCTGTGTTATATATGCTGACTGCTCACTGTAACATTCCAGTTAATGCACTCTCTTAAGGTCTACATGATTTTTAAAAATATGATCATTTCAGCATTCATAGTTCTCTATTGAAGTACACATTTTATTTTTATATATAACAGCTTTATTGAGATATAATTCATATAGCATATAATTCACCCATTTAAATTACACAAGTCACTCTTATTTATTTATTTTTAAATATTTTATTTATTTATTTGACAGAGAGAGAGAGAGAGAGAGATCACAAGTAGGCAGAGAGGCAGGCAGAGAGAGAGGAGGAGGAAGCAGGCTTCCTGCTGAGTAGAGAGCCCAATGCAGGCCTCCATCCCAGGACCCTGAGATCATGACCTGAGCCGAAGGCAGAGGCTTTAACCCACTGAGCCACCCAGGCGCCCTATTTTTAGCTTTTTTTCCTAAAATTTGAACTTCCTCCCTTTTTTATTCTTGCACTACTTGCACATTAATAAAAGAGTTTCAAGCTCAATAGTGTCTACTTGGCGGGATCCCTTCCTTTCCTAGAACACTTGCCCCTCCCCTTCTCAGTTTGGAAGCTACAAAACCGAAGTAAAGATAGGATCCTAGGAGAAAGGGGGCCAAAGGGGCCACTCAAACTGCTTTTAGGCTATGCCAGAAAACCTCACTAATCACTAATTATGAAAAAATGCACAGTTCTGGCCCCACCAAGCACATTTTGTAGTTCTGTGGCAGAAACAACAACGATCTGGATTTCAACCAGTACTTGAGCTAATGAGGATGCAAACAGTCCACTTTCCATACTGTACCAAATACTGGTTTAGGCCTTCAGTGAGAGTTCACCAAAGGTCCCATACATTTTCTGAGATTAAACATTCTGTAGAGCATTTTGGGCTCCAACTTTGGTTAGTCATAAGCAGGACACTTTTCCTACACCTATTTCTCAAGAACTGAAAGGTAGCTTGTAAAAACATTTTAGCGGTTCAGACTCATGGGTTCATGTCGTTCATGCCCTGAATATATTCATTTTAGAGACCTAGAAAATGCCTGAGCAACACACACCAGGTGCTGAAGGGCCCGGGGCCACCGCAGTCCCACACAGTGGCCCCTGTCGCCCCAAAGTAGCCATCCTGGGCCTAACCAACTCCCAAAGGCAGCAGGAAGCCCCAGGGGCTGGGGGCTGGTGGGCGGGGCTCTGGGGCCCAGCCCTTGGCCCTCTGGCCAGTTCACTTCCCTCACTGGGCATGCCCCTCCCTTCTCTGTGACCTTCCAGGGACACATCACAGGCGCCCAGCTGGGCTGCTCAGTGCCTGCTAGACCACGAGAGGAGTCGGAAGCCCGGAGGCTCTCTCCGGGGGTTAGCCTCCTACCTCGCGATCGTTCGGCACGTGACAAGCTCTATATGGGCAATCTGCTTAGTAAGTTTCTTTCCTGGACCCGCCGTCGGCCCCCGCCAGGCCGTCGTCGCCCGCTGGTCACCCCTGCCTTCACAGCCGCCCATCCTGTCCGGGACCACCCTGCTGTGCCTGCCCTCCTCCGCGGCCCCGGGCGCAGGCCCTTCCACCGCGATCATGGGCCTTTACCAGCTACCTTCCACGGGGAGCCCAGGAGACGACGGTATGCGATCCCTGCCGGATGTTCCCCTCTGGGCCTCCGCCCCGTGGTGAACTGGAGGGACCCTCCGAAGACACCTGTGCTGTCCGCTCGTCCTTCCATGATGTTCGGACATGTTCCCAATCCACCTGTGCACCAATCTCCCAATCCACCTGTGCACCAATCTTCCAGTCCACCTGTGCACCCATCTCCCAATCCACCTGTGCACCCATCTCCCAATCCACCTGTGCAACAATCTGCCAGTCCACCTGTGCACCAATGTGCCAGTCCACCTGGGGACCAATGTCCCAGTCCACCTGGGGACCAATCTTCCAATCCCTCAGGAGACAGCTTGGGGGAAAACACTCCGGGATCTCTGGTGAGCTCCCCTTCTGAAGGCCCTGTGGTCACCTCCTCATGTGGCCCTACTTGCGACATTGTTCCACTGCAGACACCTGGTAGAGGCATAGCAGTGCTCTTCGACCCAACCCCAAGCTGCCCCTTGCTGCAAGAGGGACCGTCGAAGGAAGGGGTGGCTGAAAACCCTCAGCCTCTCCAGAGCACACCAGACTTACCAAGGGAGGAGACAGGGGCCGATAAGCCTTCAGGCATCTCGTCAGAGGACTCTTTTCCACCAGGATCTGCCACCAGGAGGCCTCGCAAAAGGAAAAGGTCCATGCCACTCTTCGTGCCTCTGCCATCACCAATGCCACTCCAGTGGACTAGAGGCGAGTTGCCCCCACCTCCTAAGATGCCTTGCATAGCTCTGGACAAAAACCTGGGCACTGTGAAGGATGCCCAGGGTCAGAGGGATAAGATCTTAGAGGACGGAACAGAGATCCTGGCAGACTGGGGGGCCACTCCACCTGCCCCTTCCTCCTCCCGAAATACCTCAGACACCACAGACTCCCTGCCGCTGGCCATTCACAACTCGCAGGGCCCTGTTCCTACCACCGACTTGGCTGACCTGTCTGCCAGGCCCCCATCCTCCCCAACAGAAACTACTGACCAGGGAACAGACTACGGAGCTCCTAACGCTCCTACCCTCGCTGCTCCTACTGACTCGCTTCCTCCTCTCAGCTGCAGTCCCCCTGGGGAAATTCCACCTAACAGCGGAGACCCTCTTCATCCAGTCATCGCCATGACACCTGTTTCTGACCCCCCCACACCTCCTACCACCTCAGCCTTCTCATTACAGCCGCCCGCCTGCCGAGGAGCATCCCCGACCCCTATGTGTATAGATTCCGCCCCTCTTTTCCCACCCGCCCCTCTTCCAGGCCCTTCCACAAATAGCCCTGTGGCTGCCATTCAGGCTACAACTCCTCAGGCACTTCCATCTGCCATCACAGCCAAGGCCTCTGCAAGTGTGACATCAGATCCTTCTTCCAACTCTGAGGTCGTGCACATGGACGCTCCTCCTCCTCCTTGTGCTGTCTTATTCGGCTCTCCCCCCGGCGCCGGGCTGAGCTCTCCTGCATTATCCCAGGGCCATTGCAGCAGGAAGCGGAAGCGCCCTGCAACGTTTCCAGTCTCCACGAGCCCGTCCAAATCGAAGGTCATCAAAACTGGGGCCACCTGCCTCACCCCGGTGCTTAATCAACCCTTCAGCCCCAACATCACCCCTCGGCCCACGCAAGGGACCCTGGCTGTGCCACAGCACACAGCCTTTCTCCCCAATGCTGCTATTTCCACCGGCTTACTGGTGAATTCGGGAACAACCCTCACTCCAGCAGGCAGTATCTTGGCAAACTGCAGCCATCACTCGGACCCCAACGCAAT
Organism: Ailurus styani; assembly: GCA_002007465.1. Classification (NCBI taxonomy): domain Eukaryota; kingdom Metazoa; phylum Chordata; class Mammalia; order Carnivora; family Ailuridae; genus Ailurus; species Ailurus styani. The sequence continues at coordinate 5,864,581 of LNAC01000043.1, forward strand.
GGACACCACACCTCCTTCACAGACCGTTCTCTTTCCTTCTCCCCCTCAGTCCCAGGCAAGCCACTTCCCAGTCTACAGCACACCACCCAGTAGCAGCACTGCTGTGGCCCCTGACTCTACCAATTCACCTGCAAAGTCAGCCATCACACAGACCTCAATTCCTAACCCCTCTGCTCCAGGGACCACCTCTCTGCCCATATCTGGGACGCAGAATGGGCAGCAGCCTGGCAATTCCTACCTGTTGGGAAAACCAGGAGCCCCAACACAAGCCACAGGCCCAACTGCCCCTGGAACCCAACCATCGAAAGGCAGCCTAACGCAGGCAGGCCTTGCAGGCTCTGCATTTCTCACCACCGTCACCTGCCAGAAGGCATTTGGTGACAAGCCAGGACTTCTCCCCATTGGCATAGCTACCTCGACCAGCTGTGCAGTTGCCACTGGGATGCCCAGTGCTGGGGTTAGTGGCTCCCTGATGACACTGACTACTCCAGACCCCCATGGGCTCACAGGACCTGCAGCCCCCATGGACGGTGGGAGCCTAGGCTTTGGCGTTTCCATTCCAGGCCCCACTCACTCACAGGTATCTGGAGCATTCCACCTCGGGGCAGGAGTGCAGGGGGCACCCAGCACCACTTCTGCTCCTCCTCATGCCCAGATAACCGGGGCTACGTCTCAAGACAACATGGCTGCTGCCGCCGCCTTCGCCACCGTCGCTTCGGCAGGAGGGGCAAGTACGATCCCAGGATTTGCACAGGACTCCAATTCCCTTTCAAAACCAGGGACATGGGGCCAACCTGTCCAAAGCATGGGTGGTGTGATAGGGGGAAATCCCAATACTGTCCCCACCACTGGAGGCTCTAGGTCGCCCACCACCTGTAGGCATCCCCAGGGCTCATCGAAACCAAGAACACCTGCTCCAGGTGGAAAAGCCACACACAAGACAGAGAGACAGGGGTCTAGAGACGTGTCTGCTTCCCCCTCAAATCCCAGCACCAAAAGCCGACCCGCACAAAGCACGGGTGTTCCGGTTGTGAAAAAGAACACTGTTCCCACCGCTGGAGGCTCTAGGGTGCCCACTACCCATAAGGGCCCCCAGGGCTCATCCAGAGGAAAAAAACCTAACACCGAAGAGAAAAGCGATGCATGCAAAACCCTGGGTATTTCCGTCTTACCAAACGCCTGGGGTTCGCCTGGCCCCACGACCTCTGCGGTAGTTGCAAGGACCAGCGCCAACTCTGCCCTCCAACCCACTACTAGCGCCCTCTTTCTTCCAAGCACCGGGGGCCCCCCGGCCCAGCATACAGGGGGTACAAAAGAAGGGAACAACAGCATTCCCAAGACCGGAACATCGGGTATTCGTGCTTCACCTCAGTATACCGCTGGCCCACCTGATGCCAACACGGGGGGTCCGGAGATTGACGACATCGTAGCTCGGATGGCAGGTCTCCATGTCAGCAGTGACCGTCAGAACTCGCGGAGCCTGCCTAGCACCCACTCAGGCGGTGCTGCGGGAACCAGCACCACATCGACTGTGACTGGAAACACTAAGGGTCCCCCAGCCAGACGGACCACATCGAGCGCCCCCCACCACAGCACTGATGGTGCAACGGGGGTGAGCGCCATGGAATTTTGAGAAATCGCCACCCGGAACACGTGGGCCTGCCCCTAGTCAGGGGACTCCTCTGACTTTGGAGAAGCCAGCAATGTGTTTGCGGGCTCCTGGCCCACGGTTCCGGTNTGCTGAGTCCCCTTCGGAACCTGCCTAGGGCTTCGCAGGAACTCCCAAGTTCCTTTCTTTTGTCCTGAATCTCAACACATAGGGAACATATATTCCTCTGCAAATTATACGTGACAGTACATGGACTTTGCTGTACCACATAGGGGCTCAGCCCCTGTAAGTGAAACTTAACCTGCTCTCTTTCTACAAGGACAAGTCAGAAGGAAGCACCCTTGAGGGGGTGTGTGTGTGCTGGAAGGTGAGGGCCATGTGAGCCCAGTTAAGATCTCCACCAGATTTAGAGCAGTCCCAGGGGTGGAGAATAGAAGGAAGCCACAGGTACCATCAACTGTGGGTGCCACCCATGGTGTGACGTTAACGTGCCTGACCGAAGTTCTTTGAGGGAAGGGACGGAAGCCCTCTGACCAAAGTCACCTTCCTCCAGTCCTGGAACTGGCAGGATGCCAATGCTCTCTGCAAAGCCTTCCTTTCCCCCTATTTGCCTCAATGGACCCTTACCTTTCCCAGATTACGTATATAGACTTCTATCTCGATAAAACTTTGTCCTTATTAATCTGCCTTTGCTCACGTGTCTTTTTGGGTCAACAGGGGAGAAAGAATTAACCTACGTGAGGGGTGATGGGTTGAACCAGACTTAACTACGCAAAATTTTCTGTATTTCAGGGACTGGGATGTGGAAGTAGCCAGGCTACTAGTGCTGACTCCTGAAACCCGCATTTTGAGAGTAAGGGAGGACGATTCAGGAGGGAGTAACATTCAAAGGAGGGAGAGGTGAGGTGACTCACTGTTCCCTCTTCCCTCTGTGTTTTGCTCTCCTCTCCCCAGACTCTGACCTCACTAGCGGCAGGATAACCCCGGATGTGCCAAAGGAAGCCACTCTATGACTTTACTTTGGTAAAATGTTTCAATGTATCCTTGTGTGCCTGCTTATCTAATTTAGACTTAGGCCAGTCATTCTGACATGTTCCCTCTTCACCCAGAGAGGACAGATTGGAGCCTTGCAGGAGCAAAGGGTGAAAGAGCTCGTACCCATTAATTAATTAATTAATTAATTAATTAATTAATTAATATTTTATGGATTTATTTGACACAGAGAGAGAGAGAGAGAGAGAGAGAGAGAGAGATCCCAAGCAGGCAGAGAGGCAAGCAGAGGGAGAAGGGAAGGCAGGCTCCCCACCAAGTAGAGAGCCCAATGCGGGGCTCAATCCCAGGATCCCAGGATTATGACCTGAGCTGAGGGCAGACACTTAACTGAATGAGCCACTCAGGCACCCCTTAAAATCATGCCTTTTTAAGTTTGCTTTATACTCCAGCTATTCTTTTCTCCTACATTTTTAGCTTTTTTTTTTAAAAAAAGATTTTATTTATTTATTTGACACAGAGAGAGAGGTTACAAGCAGGCAGAGAGGCAGGCAGAGAGAGAGGAGGAAGCAGGCTCCCCGCTGAGCAGAGAGCCCGATGCGGGCCTCCATCCCAGGACCCTGAGATCATGACTTGAGCCAAAGGCAGAGGCTTTAACCCACTGAGCCACCCAGGCGCCCAAGTCACTCTTTTTTAGAGTGTATTCGAAGAGCTGTGAAGCCATTACCACGGCTGATTTTAGAATGTGTTCATCACCCCAAAGAACCATCCCCATGAGCAGTCACTTCCCATTCCTCCCTCCCCCAGGCCGGAGCAATCACTAGTCTTTTTTTTTTTTTTTTTTTTTTTTTTCNTTTTATTTCATGTAAGTGGAATCATACGATATGTGGAGTTTTGGTTCTGCCTTCTTTCACTCAGTGTATATCTTTAAGATTCATCCAAATTGTAGCATGTAGCAGCACTTCATTCTTAAAAAATATATATATATTTATTTATTTGACAGAGAGACACAGCGAGAGTGGGAACACAGCAAGGGGGAGCTGGAGAGGGAGAAGCAGGCTCCCTGGGGGGCTCTATCCCAGGACGCTGGGATCATGACCTGAGCTGTGAAGGCAGGTCCTTAAAACGAGAGCCACCCCAGGTACCCAGCACTTCATTCTTTTGGGGGATGAATGATATTGCACTGTATGGTTAGACCACATTTGGTTTACCTTCTTATCCTCATCTGCTGATGGACATCTGAGTTGTTTCCACTTTTTTGGCTCTTGTCAATATTGTATGTATGTTGGTATACACGTTTCTGTATGGATATATTTTTATTCCTCTTATATATATGTTATATTCTACCCCTATAAATATATGACTAGAATTGCTAGGCCATATGATCACTCTGTCTTTCACCTTTTAAAGAACTGCCAAACTTGTTTTCAAAGAAGTGAAGCCCATATTCAGCAGCAAAGCAAGGATTTTATATATACTATGGCCTTTTAAGCTTTACGTTTTATCCAGACCTTCTCCTGAGGTATGATCTCTGCAGCCTGCAGCCTCCAGGGTAGCTGGCCTGCAGACAGTGTCATGGGCAGCTGTCGGGGAGGTGTGATGGAAGAGAGTGGGAAGACTATCAGGACAGGTGGAGAGAGAAAGGGCAGGAGGAAAAAGAAAGAAGGAAGTAAAGAAAGGAAGGGAGGGAGGGGGAGATAGAAGGAGAAAGAGGAAGGGAGGGAAAGGGAAAGAAAGGAAAGGAAGGAGGGAAGGAAAGTGAGGGAGGGAGGGAGGAAGGAAGGGATGGAAAGAGGAAGGAAGGAAAGAGGAAGGAAGGAAAGAAGGAAGGAAGGAAGGAAGGAAGGAAGGAAGGAAGGAAGGAAGGAAGGAAGGAAGGAAGGGACAGTCAGCAAAGGCCAGGAATCATAGAGGGTTGGGCTGCCTGTCGAGGCTGCCCACTCCTAAGCCTAAAGTTGATTCGTGTATTTGTATTCTAAGCTTTGTGAGCGACTTCTGCAAGTGCTCAGGAGGGCGTGTGTGTGGCTGAACTCCGTGAAGGAGGCTGCACACTGTGTCATTGGCTGTAGCCCGTGCACAGGATTGCTCATACCCTGCGGTGAAGGGCAGATAGGAAAGTGACTCGCTTCACGTAGGGCCGTGCTTCTGACGCACATGAGAGTCACCTGGGAGCGTTTATAAACTCTGTGGCCCTGGCCTCCTGCCGGAGCTGGCCGGGGATCTGTCAGGGGCGGGGCCTGGGTGCGAGTCTAGATTAAAAGCTCCCCAGACACTTTATACGCAGCCAGAGTTGAGAACCGCGGATGCAGACATACAGTTTTTATATTTCAGCAAACATCTTTAAGACAAACAACTACCGTGATGATCTTTATGTGCATCGTAGGACTTTTACAGAAGCACAGCAGAGCCCCAGTTACTGCTACTTCTAAAGGATGCCAGTGAATAGGGGATTTTGAGTGTGATATTAATTTGCTTCCTTAGTGCTATCCTTTGGTCAGAAGTCATTTTATTTTGGAGCCGTGGAGCACCTCTATTGGGACCCCCGAAAATCTCGAGGTGGAAGAAAAGAGTCAGGTGGAGCTGAACTAGGTAAGTTGAAAATCAATATGGTCTCTAGAGACACCTGAGCCTAGAATGAGTTTCCTGATCTCCAAGTTGGGAGTTAGTCTAGGGAGTGATTCTCCTCATGTAGCCATACATTCATTCAGTAGGGATCTGTGGGCCCCCTTCTGAGTGCCTCGTAATAGTCCAGGGCACCGTATAGAGTTAAGAGCCTGGCTCCCGGGGCTCTGTGACTTCTGTCTCCATGAGTCTCCATGGCCTTCCTGCTACCATTCTGGTCCAGGTCACCATCTTCCCCAGCCTCCTCCTCTGCACACGTAACTGGTCTCCTTGCTTCAGCTCTTAGCCCCTGCGACATAGCCTCCTCAGAGCCGGAAGGATCACTAAAACAAAAGTCAGGTGTCATCATTCCTTTGCTCAAATGGCTTCTCATCATATTCAGGAAAAATTCAAGCCCCTCAATCTTACAAGCCCTCACCGGTTCCCACATCTCCATCCCCATCCCTCCTCTCCTGCACGCTCATTTCTCCCTCAGGGTCTATGCACTCCTCTGTCCCTTAGCTTGGAATGTCCCTCCCCCAGCTTCTCAGTTGGGACTTTGCTCTGCCACACCCCCAGTGAATTGACAAGCCTCTGTGTTGCGAGGACCCTGTGCTAGCCATCTGTGTGTACCACACAGCATCTAGTAAGGTCAGCTGCATTTAGGAGGTGCCCCATAAGACATGTGAGGATGGAGTGGACAAAAATATAGAGAAAGCGACATGCTGGAAAAACCCCTGCCCAAAGTTCTCTGGAACAGGTAACTCAAAACAGCCAGCTCAGCACGTCAAAGTCTGATGTGGTTCTCTTGCTGCTCCGAGAGCTGCAAAGATTTTACGCTTGTGCAAGCAGATCCTCTAAAAGAAGTAATTTTCTCTTTAGGAGAGGAGCAGTACACAGGCTCAGCAGTAAATCCACAGCATTTTACAAGAAGATGAAAGGTGAAAATCATATGAAAAGTAGTAATCGTACGCCAGCAGCAACTATCTCTGCATGTTAATGGTATGATGCCATAATTCGACCATAATTTCTCTCCCTCTCTCTGTTTCTGGCTCTCTCAACTACGGAAAATGCTTAGTGGTCTACACGGCATGATATAAACCAGTGGGAGTATAGACAGATACATTTTGACATAACACAGTTTTTGTTTCCCATATTTCTTCTACCATTTCGGGAATCATAGGCTTTGCGTCTGTATAAATAATGAAGACAATTGGGTGGGACTTTAATGACACGGTCCGTGATGGCTGGAGTCCATGGCTCCCCAACCTCAGATGAAGGTGCAGATTGGTGGGAAAGTTAGGCATCATTTCCATCTGGTTTTTTTTTTTTTTTCCTATCTTGGCTTTTTAACGGGTTTTCCAAAAATGCTTTCACCCGATAAGCATTCATTCTGCTTACTACTTTGGAGCTGCTCCTCATCACTCAAAAACGGTCTAGGACTGACCTTAGTGTACAAGTACAAAAGCAATATATGTGAACTCTAATGGAATAAAGAAAAACCAGTCAGCCATAGTTCCACCACTCAGAGAAAAGGCTTAATAATTCTATATTCCTATGTGGGAACACTTGGATATTTTCCCCCGTGATTTTGAAAGCAATATATCATCATAGAAATTTGGGGAAATGCAGAGAAGCAGAGGGATAAACAGCCCATAATGTAGAAAGACTTTTGGATAATGAGTATCAACACATGGAAATCAAAAGCATCAGGCTTACTGGTTGAAAAACTCCAAATAAAATACAAAAGTATTCCCCTAGGCCTGAAATGAACAACATTTGTAGCCTCTCGGCTTTGGCAGTGCCTTCTAGTTTCTGGAAATGCTGGAGTAACTTCTGACCCAGAGGATGACCGTGGAGTGCCTCAGAATCACCACAAGAGATGGGAAGCGGGGTAAAGGCTGGGAGAGTGTGTGTGTGTGTGTGTGTGTGTGTGTGTGTGTGTGTTTGCAGAAGGAATGGGGAAGCAAAGTGGATTCGCTTGCACAAGCATTAGGATGGGGAAGGCCAAGGGGGTGGGCAGGCAGGCAAAGCCTCAAGAAGGGGCTCTGGTTTGCAGGCTGCCTTCTCGGGGGTGGGGGTGGGGGGGATCTTGCAGGTGCTGAGATCCTAGGTCCGGCCTGGGGTTGTTCAGGCACAGGGTCACCTTCTCTGTGGTCTGGCAGGACTGTTTGGCTGCAAATCAGCTCCTTTGTACCAATTAGGATGCCATCTACCGAAGTAGACCAAGATGATGAGAAAGTGGGCTCCAGAGTGGAGGTGGACCCTCATCCCTGGTTTTTTTTTTTTAAGATTTATTTATTTGAGAGAGAGAGAGAGAGAGCGTGCGCACCAGCACGGACATGCGTGCGTGGAGGGAGGGGCAGAGGAACGGAGAGAGAACCTCAAGCAGACTCCATGCTGAGTGCAGAGCCGACGTGGGGCTCCATCCCATGACCCTGAGATCGCCTGGGTTAGGGGCCCCCGCTTCCCTAGTAGTCGATCTCCAGCAGATTGCTTGTGGCCTCAGCTAGTGATTGGGGCTCGCTGGTTGGTCCCTGAGCACTGCTGGGGGCTCTGTAAATCTTTGTGGACTGCGTGAGTTGCCACTGAGTCATTGCAGAATATAACGCAATAGTTACTGGTTGGCTTTTTATATAACCAGAATAGAGACTCCAGTTGCTTGAGACACGTTTGCACCCTGGGTGGGAAGGAAGTCTGGTAAAATATCCCGACCGCCACTTTCCACCCAGGCCAGCTCCTTGAGGCCAGAGGAGTGGGTGAAGCATGCCAGGCCCTGGATTCCAGGCCAGCCTTGCCCCTGGCCATCTTCGTGGTGCTGGGCACAGGTCACTGCACTGGAACTTGGCTTGCTTGTCTGCAGAATGAGTTGGGAGGGCTGTCTCTAACACCCTCTGATTTATATTGTCCCGAAACACAAAAATGGGTGGACCTGGCCATCAGGCTCAGGCAGCCACCCAAAGCTGCCTGGGTTTTGTTTGCTGGCTAAGAGGAGGCAGCAAATAACCTTTTTGTCACCATGTTTGGTGAGGATGAAAACATTTCAGCCCAAGACGGGAAATGGAAGGATTTGTGCTGTGTGAGTGGCTCAGTCTGCATGCCCGCGTGTGTGCAAAGGACTAGACCCGGGGGGGGGAGCCACGCTACTTGTTCGTGGAGCTGGTTAAACACGTGTGCCGTACCGATAATAAAGAGAATGGCCAAAAGTGTGTGTGTGCGTATGTGTGTGTGTGTGTGTGTGGCAGAGAGAGCAGAGTGGAGGGCTGTGCGGAAAAACCATTCATTGAATCATAGGTACTTTTTCATTTGCTATTTTTGGCAATTTCTGAGAGTGTGATCTATTTTTCATTACAACATATTTGTAGCACGACTGACTGACCATTGCCGCCATCTCCCCCTGTGTCACAATCGTTGCTAACTCAAGGACACTCTCTATGAAAATTGTAAAGTTATCTCTAAGCACATCGTGTTATTTTGTTGCTAAGCTCTTGGCCTTACTGCATTTAAATGAAATCTAATGGAGTACCTGGTAGGTTTATTATCCCGATATTATAGTTAATATTTACTTCATGTGTATAAAAGCATATAATACAAAATAGATCCGACCTTACATTGCAGCATTAATGACTCTGCATTCTAAAATTAGCAGTGTGCTTACTGAATCATCAGAGGCATATTTCCCAGAAAGAAAGAAGTCATTTAAGATTTGGATGGGTGAAAAAAGTAGTTTGTAGTTTCTTTAATATTTTTCATTAAAAGAATCTTTTGTTCATATGTAGCTGTTGCTAGATGAACTTGTTGGTTACTCCTGGTAATGTTCTTATCCCTCCCCTACCTCCACTTCATTGCTGTGTATTTATTTAATAGCTGAAAGTATCGTCCTCGATTGAATGGAGGATGTTTCAGATCAAAGCACGGGCTATCTACTAATCCAAAGGATGGTTGACTTTCCTACTGTGCTGTCCCCAAAAATCTGTGCATGTTTTGAGATTAGAGTGCTCCATCATGCATAGAAACTCTTCATTATTACTCTGCAAACTTAAAAAAACAAATGTTCCGGCTCAAGGAAAAAATGTGTTGTAGGCTAAGAATTTCATCGTAGTATAATAGGAAAAAAAAGTCTATTCTCTTTTAACAGTGTTTAAGATTTATATAGAAATACGCTTTTTCCTTTGTTTGAAGAGAACAATAGCACGACCCTGTGTTGAGGATGATTTATCTCTTGCTAAACCGCCCTAACTGTTTATGACAGTGAAAAGACAGGTATCATTAACCTTAGGTGTTGACAATTTGGAATTCATGAGAATGAGTTGGAAACACGATAGACGGGTCCTACCCTGGAGTTCGTGGAGAGCAGATGAGTTCTGTGAACCATCGCCACGGATTCCTTCTGTTATCAGAAAAGAGTGTCCCTAGAATTTTCACAGAGGGGGGTTGGTTTTTAATGTCCCTTTTCTCCGAAGTTGAAGTGAAAATTGTTTTTAGGAAAAATGGATCTATAGCCCAATCACAGTATTTTCCGAGGTCCTAGAGTCAAGTTTATTTGTAAATCCATAATTGACTGAACCGTTTTACCTTCCTTGTAAGTGATGCATGTATAAATTAATGATGAATTCTTGATTATTTTTGCTGCTGTTCTTGGATTTTAAAAGCTTGCGTTCCTCAGGACCACCCTCTTCACATAAACCTTCAATAAATTTCCGCACAGAACGACAGCTCACACTCTTTTCCCCTTTACAGGATGATATAATCGGGCATTCTAAAGCAAATAAGAATTCGGTGACCCCAAAAATGTACCAGATTAAAAACTACCAATAAAAAAGGAAGTGTTGCTGGAGTAGTCTGTAGCTTTCTTCGCTTTAGAAACATGTCACAACAATGTGAATTTGGGGAAAGATCTGGTCTTAGTGCGTCACGTGTTAATTCACATTTGAAAATCTTTTACATATATTTCTCTTCGTAGGAGCATATTCTTGTACTACGTTAGATCTACTTAAAATCTATTGTGAGTATTGATTTTTTTTCCTCAGAAAAATCAACACGGAGAGATGGTCTCTCTGTCCTCTTATAAAGCCCATTAGAGAAAACCAGGATTGTGTTGACGTAAAGGAGAGCGCTTCCTAACGTGCCTGACATATTGCTGTGCTTCCGAGGACTCAACCCGCGTTCAGATCTAATTAACCGATTTTGTCGAGCTTGGGCTCTAGTCTCTGCACGGTGATCACACCTCTATCAACATAAACTCCCCTGCTTAGTAACCAGAAGTGGCTAAAGGGAACTGCTGAAAATATAACTCTCTTAATGCTAGTTTACCCGAGCGGTACATTACATCCAGTAATTACATAAACTGTTTGCATTTCATTGGGGCAGCATTTTTATTTTTTAAGATAGTTTTCAGTCACGATGAGATTGGAATTGAGGAGTGTGTGACTTAGCTGAAATGTTTTAGTAAAACTTGCCAGATAAATCACATACCTTGAATTCCCTCAATAGCTGTTATGATTTTGACATCTTCTTATTTTAAAGAAATTGCCGAAAATTTGACAAAACGAATGTGGATGGCTAAAATTGAACTTGACAATCTCTGTGTGGGGGAAGAGGTGAAATCACTATATTTAGAAACGGATGCTCCTATGCCACCCAACTACATATTCAGGTTAAATGTGTGCTCATCCTGGTAGCTGGAACATCTGTTTCTAGCTTGTTGTTCCTCTTGGCTGCTTTTCAATTGGATTTCCTCGAGCAGGTCCCAGGCTTGTCACCGCAGCTAGGGTCTGTTAACCATCACCACTGGTCCTACATTAAGTAGGAGGTTCAGGGCTAAGCTAATAACTCGCCTGCCTTTCTGACTGATCACAGTGATGCTCTCGGCGGCCACTAATCATCAGGCTCCTCTGGGAGGGTGCTCTTCTTTGTCTGCACCTCGGGGGCGGGAGGGGGGAATTGGTTTTGTTTCTCCTTGATCCTGGAGTTACACGTGAAAAGGCAGAGCTCGTTGTGGCTTCTGCGGAGTGGCTATGCGATGCTTTGCCTGTGGCCCTACGGTCCGAGAGTCCAAGGAACCGAGTCTTAAACATGAAACTTGCTGTGCCCTTTCTCGGGAACCCTGTTCTATGCATGTGATGGTTCTCTTCTCTTTTTCCTCCGCTCTGTAAAACAGAAAAGAAACTGTCACTGAACGTGGGTTAAGGGAAGCGAGGCGACTTCTAGAACGAAGCAGAGTACTTTAGTGTTCCGAATCGTGGTTATGATTTGGCATAAAATCACAAGTGGAAAGTGTTTGATGTTTATAGGGTAGCAAGCATGTAGCCCACATCCCAGGGGGGTGCGCTGGGGGTGGGGGGGTGGGAAGGAGATAGGCAATTGTAAAGAGGCTTATAAAGGCTTTTATACAATTCGGTGGCTTCCACTTTATAAATGTTCCGGGCCGACTATAAAAGGGGATGGCCACATTCAAGGATAGATGAAAAACACTCAGAAAGTTTGCTTACGGGCAAGGGGGACATGCTGAGTTTGCATCCTGTTTCCACTTTCTAGGTGGCTTCTGAGACAGCAGAGAAACGTGGGTTCGATCAAGCCTTAATGTCCTGGGATGGACACCGTCCTGGTGTGACTTCCACGACTGAGCTAGACATCAGCTCCCTCTGCCAAACCCTGCACTGACTTTAAACTTGGCAAGCAGTTCTTCCCCTAGGCCAGGCATTTCCCAGGGAATTCTCTTTTGCCAAACCTTGCTCTGGTCCCTGGTATGGATGGATTGCAAGGTGAGACACATATACTAGATGAGTAACATCAGGAAATAATAACACCCGGCGGATCAGGTGTGGTTACCCAAGCACAGGAAGAGCAGGATGCAGTGCTCTTCTGATGCATGTGGGGTTCCTTCTTTTGAGGGGAGCGGGGGAGACAGGTGGCCTTTATCCAGATTTCTGACTACCAAAGTCCTGAGTAAATGTAGCACTGGGTCTTACTACATATGATAGCAACAGATATTTTGTTCTGATTTTGTCTATCTCCTTTGCTTACCCATTTTATAAATAGTTCTGGAAAAGGATCCAACCTTTGGGAATTGTAGTTGTTAAAATTTGCTCATTAGCCTGCTTTTAAGGTGCAGAATTCCATTGTTAAAGTGGTTTGAACTTTGTTATCTTTAAAAGATTTTATTTATTTATTTATTTGATAGAGAGTGAGTAAGAAATAGCATGAGAGGGGAAAGGGTCAGAGGGAGAAGCAGCCTCCCCACTGAGCTGGGAGCCCGATGCGGAACTCGATCCCAGGACTCTGGGATCATGACCTGAGCCGAAGGCGGTTGCTTAACCAGTTGAGCCAGCCAGACACCCCTGGTTTGAACTTTAGAGAGAAAAAAAATTGATGACATAAAGAATCAATGAAAACTCTAGCATGTGGGGGTGAACCTGTGATTGCCTTTTTGCTCCCCTGGCAAAAAAAACAAAAGACGAAACAAAACAAAAATTGTAACAGCTTTCTGCTAACTAGTGATTCTGCAGAAGATGCTGGCTGAAGCTTACTGAGCATTTACTAGGTGGCCAGACTTGTACTGAGCACTTTACCTGTGTTACTTCCCTGAATCTTCACAAGACTCCTGCAAGGTCTCTTGTCTTTATATTTACTGAGCCCAAACAGTGCAATTGTTCTAAAAGTTCACCAGAATAGCAAGTATCTGCTTCACCTGTTTAAGGAAACTCTGAGAGGTGGGGGAGGGGATGGGGAAAAGAGGGCATGGAGATTAAGGGGTGCACTCGTCATGATGAGCACGGGGTGATGTATGGAAGTGTTGAATCACTATATTGTACAACTGAAACTCATATAACACTGTATGTTAACTATACTGGACTTAAAATAAAATGTAAAATAAACAAATAAATAAGCAAATAAATAAAACTGCCACCTACCAAAAAAGGAAAGAAGGAAAGAAGGAAGGAAGGAAGGAGGGAGGGAGGGAAGGAAGGAAGGAAGAAAAGGAAGAAAGGAAGGAAGGAAGGAAGGAGGGAGGGAAGGGAAGGAGAAAGGAAGGAAGGAAGGAAGCAGGGAGGGAAGGAAGGAAGGAAGGAAGGAAGGAAGGAAGGAAGGAAGGAAGGAAACTCTGAGAAAACCTGGATCCTTCCTTCCCTTCAGCCCCCACTCTGTCCGTTCCCTTTTAAGCTCAGGGAAACTTTTATCATACTTAAGAATGGGGTGAACCTAAGAAAAGCCTCAAAGAAAGATGATGTAAGTTGAAAAATCATGTGGAGCTGCAGTTCCAGCCCCGAGCTTTGCAGAAGAAACGAAAAAGATCTGGAGGGAGAAAAAAGGCAGCAGAAGACTGGCTATAGAAAAGGAAGACCCAAATGGGCAATAAATGTGCTCTTGAAATGAACAATTCAAGACAATTAGGATGATCCTTATTATGACGTCTTTCTAACTAATGTGTCATGCTCTGTATTAGAGTGACTTTCTTTTGTTTTGGGACACATGCAATTATGTATAATAATAATAATGAAAGAAATCCCCCCAAGAACAGTAACATGTAAGCACCATGACTAAATCCAGACTATTTCCAAATACTGGGGAAGGGGAAGGGAGATATGTATTATTAACTAGCAGTATTAATTCAAACTCCTTACTTAATTTTATTTTATTATTTAATTTTTTTTTTTTGAGAGAGAGCGTGAGCGATCACATGTGCACGAGCAGTGGGGGGTGGGGGGTGGAGGGGCAAAGGGAGAGGGAGAGAGAATCCTGAACAGGCTCACGCTCAGTGCAGAGCCTGCCAGGGGGCTGGATCTCATGACCCTGAGATTGTCACCTGAGCCAAAATCAACCAACACTTAACCAACTGAGCCACCCAGGTGCTCCAAACTCCTTACTTCATTTAAAAACAATATTTTGTTTTAAAGGATTCCATATACTACATACATTATTTCACTGACCCTGAATAAAAGTAACTGCTCATACTTTCTGCCTGTATTATAGTTTTCTTCTTATTTTAGGATTTTGTTTTACTTGGACAGAGTCTACTCAGGCACCAGATTCCATTTTGCATTAAACTTCCCCCCCTTAGCATTCTATGTGAAGCATAGCATTTGCTATGGTCTTAAATATGATACAGAGACAATATTTTGTTTGTTTATTTTAAAGCTTTTATTACTAAGGAATCTCTATACCCAACGTGGGGCTTGAACTCAAAACTCCGAGATCAAGAGTCACGTGCTCTACCATCTGAGCCAGCCAGGCACCTCCAGAGACAAGGTTTATAATGGGTATATAGTATTCTGTCTAGTGGGTGGTCCAGAGTTACCCGATAGCTCATATTTTGGGGTTGCCAATGTTTTACTGGCAGATATGTTTATATGTATAAACATTTTAATAACTAGGATTTCCTCTATGTTATAGTACCAGAATCACTGAGTTAAATGGTGTGCATAGTTGAAGAAATCTGAGGTCCTTTAATTTTTCAGTAACAGCAAGAAGGTGCTCTTTCAAAGTTTTAGTTTAGCAGAGAAGCTGAAACTTCTACTACAGGGAATTATCTGACCCGTGTCTTATTAATATATGCAGGGGTTCCTGGCTTACTCAGAAACACTGATAACCATAAAATCTAATGTGAAAAAGAGCCACTTCCTACTCTGTGCTCAAGACAAACATATTTTCTGGAGAAAAAAAAAATTCTGATTTATCTTCATATGTTTATAAATTTGGCTTGCGAATATTTCTTAGGGCAGGTAGTAGATGGAATTAGGAGGAGGCAAAAACAGAGAAGGGTGTATTAATAGGTCTGTAATGATATAAAATTTATTTCTGGGGGTAAGGTAAAACTTAATGGTTCATAAATAGCAAATTCATTATATTTTTAATACTCGGGTTATATTAACACCATATAACATCTTTATGGTACCATTAGTAGCATTTAAATCCTTGACTCAACTTGAAAAACAAACATTTCCAAATCTTGACCATGAAATGATTAGCCAAATAAAATGTTTTAATAAATATTATTGGATTAGAACATGGTTGGTTGGGTCATAAACTGTCTTATAAATGTTTTATGTCATCTGTTACACTGCATTTTTAAATGTTAACAAATTAATTTATTTTAAAGGCCACATCAAGGTGAAAACACCTTGTTTTCACTGGGGCATTAGGCAGCAGGACAATTCATCATGTGGCCGTTTCTCATTCAGTCACATCAGTGGCAGAAGAGATGTTAAGACATAAAATGTGGTATGGTTTGTTAAATATTCATTTATAATTTGCATTCATTATTAAATTATGTGTTGGGCTAATCTTTAATCTTAAAAATACATACAGTGTCATAAAGCTCTCAGAAGACATAATAAATATTTAATAATTTAGTGTTACTTTAAGTGTTGACTAGAATGCACACAAATGTTTGTCAGTAATGATACTTAATTATTCCGAGGAGATTTGATCTGCATCGGTATTGAGTTCAATAATTCATTCCAGCCTTCAGGTCACTAAGAGAAATATCAGTTTGGGGATCCCATCTCTTCATGATTGATGGTGATTCAGCTTCTTGCTCCTCACGGTAATACTGTCATTCATTGCCTTAAACCATTTCAACTGAGTGGTGACTTCAAGGGGCTTTTTTTTAGTGGTCTCCATGACTATCGTGATAAATTTCACTTTTGGTTTGGAAGCTTGAGAGTTGAAATTCTCAGAGATTTGGCGCTTTGAGCGACTATCCCAGAATACAGCAAGTTCCGGGCTGAGAATTTCTCATGCTCGAATAGTCAAATATTTGATGAAGCTCCATAGCCATGATATTCAATTTGCATTTGGTAAACTGAAAAAGTACAACCATCATGAGAAAGCTGGATGTGATTTGTATTATAGAAGCCTAGTAGCTGCCCAATGAACCATGTAAAAACAGTTCATTAAAATGTTTATGTGCTTGGCTGGTTAATGCAAAGAAAGCTTTATTGCAGCCTTATAAAACCTTAGTAACTTCAGGTTGGAGTTAAATCAATGCATTGTAATAACTCGGGCATATGCTTCAACTCTCCTGGAGTGGAAAGAAGAAGCCAGAAACTTCCTTTTCTTCCTTGATTCTATGACCACATATTTTCAGCTTTTCAAAGTATATCTAGACTTTATTCCTTTTAGCCCTTTTTTAAACCAGATAAAATATTCCAAGTTCATTTGTAGGCAATTTGTAATAATTTTTGTGCATAGAACCTTGGAGTACTATTTGTAATAAAATCTAATCAATGAATATGTGATTACTACATTTTGTTTGGAGGTTAAACTTTTATGGAATCTCAGCTGTATTGAACATCAAAAAATAATCGGTATCAAATTGGAAAACAGACAAGCTAATTTATTTGCGAGCTGGTTTCTCCCATTTACTTCAACATTTGGGGGGATATACAGACACGTTTTTTAGCCCATGAGGACATTACTGGGAGATTATAACTGTGTGAGACTATTAGATTCCTCTATGTTGACATTTAAAAATATTTTAAAACAATTGGATCTGTAACAAAAAATGATTTTTGTAAACTCCCTTAAACAAAACACCCATTTTTTAATAGAAAATTGATCTACACAGGCATTTACCTTCATAGGATATACAGAATTAGACTTAATGGATGGAAAGTAGTATTTCCAATTCATCAATATAAAGTCCTCTAATAAAGATGGTTTATTCATTAGATTAGTATGTTGAAAACAAGCATGAGAAGAACATATGCTTTCAGGAGCAAAGCCAGAGGTGCTAACATCATAAAAGAGTATAATATTAAGAAAGATATCTCGGGCGCCTGGGTGGCTCAGTGGGTTAATGCCTCTGCTTTCGGCTCAGGTCATGATCTCAGGGTCCTGGGATCGAGGCCCGCATCGGGCTCCCTGCTCAGCGGGGAGCCTGCTTCCCCCTCTCTCTCTCTGCCTGCCTCTCTGCCTCCTTGTGATCTCTCTCCCTCTGTGAAATAAATAAATAAAATCTTTAAAAAAAAAAAAAAGAAAAAAGAAAGATATCTCTATATGTTTCCTCTCCTTCCCTTGCTGCACACACCACTCTTTACTATAACAAGTTAACACAGAGAGGAAGAGACCACAGAGTACAATGCTATGGTACAAAATGCATCAGTTAGACGCTCCTTGCACACAGCAGTCTCCAAACATTCCTAATGTTCTGTGCATCAGCCAAACCATGGCGTTTGAAAATTGTACCTTAATATGCTTGTGAATATGAAAATCTACTCCTGCCCTCCTCACCTCCTGTAAAGTTGGAGATTGGATGGCTGCCCCTAATTGGCATTTGAAGATATTTCGTCCTAATTCTTTGAACTGTTCAATCTAAGGGGGAGTTCTTTTGAGATTAGGCGCTATATCATATAGAAATGATTTTGACTCCAACATACAGTATATATTCAAAAAATATTAGTAATAAATCTAAGCCAGCACCAAGCACCATGTTTTATACATGGGAGACACTCACTAAATATTTGTTGAATGAATGAAGGAGTGTTGAAGGAGTGTCTTTTAAAATCTGCTTTGAGAGGTGCCTGGGTTAAGAGCGTGCCTTTGGCTCCGGTCATGATCTCAGGGTCTCCGGATCAAGTCCCGTGTCGAACTCTCTGCTCAGGGGAAGTCTGCTTCTCCCTCTCACTCTGTGTTCTCCCTCTCACTCAAAATCTCTTTTACAAAATCTGGTTTGAAATCCAATGGCTGGTCCTCTTCTCTGAGACTCTGAGGTTGGAGAGAAGGACGGGAAGAGAAGAATGAAGTTAAATAAAGTTAAATAAAAGAAGTCAAATATTGATCTGCTTTGGAGCCCTAGCTCGGTCTTCAGATGTACACAGAACACCACTTAAAATATCTCTGAGTACACTGTGGACATAAGATAGTTTTCCTTCTGTTTGTACGTTTTTAACATAGACTTCGAGTTGTTGAGTTGGGTCTGAAGCCACACCAGTTTAAGACCACTTAATTGAGAATCTCTTCTTATCATTTTAGATTGCACATCCCATCAACTTTCCTGTAAGATTAAGAGGATGTAAGCAGTGATGTGGCCTCTGGTGTATTATACCCTGGTTCGTGATTATAAATGGGGTACTTATGTGTGCTGACCCATGTCTTCCACCAGCACTACAGAGATCTGTGGCCAGACTCAGACTTGGATGATTGTTTTGGCTTCAGATGAGACTCAAAGCAAGTCAAGAATCAATTTTTAAATGTATTTGATTAAAATAGCTGTGTGTGTGTGTGTGTGTGTGTGTGCGCGCGCGTGACTATGGCTATGTGAATACGGTGGGAGAGGGGATAGTATAAAACTGGAAAAGAAGGCCCCAGATCTGAAACTCACTATACTTATAATCATGGCTTTTCAATTCCTAGGATGAGAAAAGAGGTCTTGGATACGTTTAATGAAGCTTCTTCATCTCTTGCAGTTTCAAAAAGGCTGAGTGGGGCGGACAGAGGAAGGCTTGCTAACCATGTGGGTCTCCTCAAGTTCTCTCAGATTTAATTGCAAGCATAAATGACCCCCAGTCCTGCAGCATATCAACTTGATGTGTATAATTGATAGCCAAACATTTTTTACAGGCTGTTAAATGGGAAGGCCAGAATGAAATGCATATAATGTTGATTAAAGTGATTTTTTTTTTTTTTGGTACAAAAGGGTCAGAGACATTAACAAGTTAAAAGAAAGTGTGAGCTCTGTTCTTATTCCTCTAACCTTTGTTCAGTTCTTTCCCATAATTGACACCACATGTTTACCATGCCTATTTTTGTAAAGTCTAAGGCTGTAAGTATTGAATGTATTTAGAAGTGCTCTTGAGATTAAGGCACTCACAGAGTGCTCAGAAAGGTAGATTTCAGATATTATTGTAGCACATGGTAAAGGAGTAAGATTTAAATAAACCCCTCTAGTGTGCCTTGTATTAAATTGTCTGGCTCATAATGGCAGACTAAAGTAACAGTAATTCTGAAAAGGATTCAAATGGACATCTAAATGATAATTACTGGGTAATTTTGTTTTGGTTATAATTTGTGGTGTTATTTTTATAACTGACATGAGACATAATATATTTTTCAGGGTTCTGCAATAGCGGGGCAACAAATGGAACCTGTCAGAAAGTATTTGTAGGAACAGTTATTGAAGAAAGCTGTGAGGTTGTTGAAATGCTGCACAGACTCGATTTTTTTTTAGCCCATAGAGCAGTGGAATAGTTGCTTTAAAATGTAATGACTGTGGACATGTGTTGTAGAGCAAGCCCTCTGCCTCGGCTTTTAAAATCCTTTCTTTTCATTAATGCAAAACCCAAAGGTACCTTTCAAGGATTTCCTCGGCGTGTCCCGTGTTGTAAGGGAAACCGCACGGAGCGTTTGATGCCATGGGTGCTGTCTTCTCTCACCTCCAGTTCTCTGGATCATCGTCTCTCCCTTTTCCTACCCCGTCTCTTCTTCTGTCCGTGCTTTGGATCTGTCTGTGGCACCAAGGACACTGCAGGGTCTTTGGCTCTTGGTCCTTAAGTGGCAGCACTCAAATCTGCTGAATTTACTGACCTCTGCCCGAGCCGTGAACTGAGACCGATGAACAGACCACCCAAACTCCCTGCAACTACCAGATGGCATGTACGCTCGGCCCTTCCAGTGCGACGTAATTTCGTGGAATTTACTTCGCTGCCCATATGGCTCTGATTATTTGCTGACTTGTAATTTTAGTTATTTGCGTGCAAGTCTTATCTTCCTTGCCAGACTGTAAGCTGCTAGATGACAAGACTATGCTTGATGCTTTTTTGTGGGTCTTCCCTCCTTCCCCGGGCTTAGTACAGTGCTCTGCACAATGTGGAAAGTCAGGAGACACTCTGAGTGAATCGGTGACATGGAAGGTCCTAAAGAAAATCCAGTTATGAATGCCCAGAGATTGGCCACATCTCTGGCTCAATCTGCAGCTATTCAAAGTGAGTTTCCAGTTTCTTATTTCCATAGATATGAAATCAAGAGGATATATATTTTAAGATTTCCACAATATCTTATTTCCAGAGATTTGAAATCAAGATGTTATATCTTCCTTCATTGAGTAGGAAATAGCGCTCAACGCCCTGCGGTGGCAGGACAAGGCTGAAGGAGTTATAATGATCCTTGAACTCAAATCTACTGATAACACATTTTATTAACTGGCTGGAGACCAGAGTAAGACCGTGAGTGAAACCAGCGTGTCTGAAGCAATTCTAATTTCCAGGCACAGAAACTACACTTTTTAGCAGCAGAATTTAATTTGAGAAGCGACTTTGCTAGAGGAAGTTCTACCCATCATTTGGGTTTTTTCTTCCCTGAAGTTGTAGGGAAAGGGTAACTCATAGCCTCAAGCACTCACATATTATTGTTATGATAAGCAGACACACTTGCCTTGCATTTTGTTTGTGCGAGAGTAATTTAGGGGAAATACACAAGAGGCTAACTATGTTTCTTTAGGAATGTTTCTAACTTTTCCAATTTGTCCTGTCTCATTTTTGCCACATAGAGATTTAAAATAGTAAAATCAGTTATTGAAATAACTAAAACAGGGGGAAAAAAGTATCTTTCTACCTATATTGCCTTCCAGAAAAGGAATTCTTTCATTCCAGATTTTATTTTCCCCCAATTTTTGTTCAATCCTTGATATTAAATTTTAATAATAGTAATTTAATAATAAGATACTTTTCGTATCGTGAGCTCACCGGTGCAGATAAGGTTTTTCTAATGTAAGTTATAAAAGTGAAAATTCAAGAAGACTGAAGTTAGAAACATGTTTGTGTCTTTTTTCCACGACGAACCCATGTCTATTCTCTATGAAATTGATGTCAAAAAAGTATTATATATTTTCAGTAGGAAATAGAAGGCTGCCCTCTACTATCCTTGTCAGGATGTCGTATCCCTTTAATCATACTTTTCATTTCAGTACATTGAAATTTCCGTTACCAAGGACAACATCATAAATAAAAGTGTTTGTGAAATTTTACCTGCGGCTTCCTAACTTTGTGCATTAAGCATGAGACTAGCAGAGAGGTGGTCAAATGTGAAAATTTATAATCATTTATTACGTACGGCTGAAGCCAAGAAGGGAATAAAAGCGTGAAGGCATACATCTATAAACGGAAGCCGAAAAGCTTAAATGAAAAGTAAAGTGAATTTCTGTGTCTTGTCATAAAGTAATGAGAAGCTAGAGCTTTTATTCATAGCAACCCAAGATGCATTTACTCTCAATCTACCTTCAGCAGTAAACGCTTCCCTGATGTATTGCTCTGGACTTACAAAGAAATATTTGTGCTCTACATAATAGTATAGTTAGGAGAATTACTGCATGGTTGAGAAGATTCTATAAAGGTTTATAGCTGGTGGTGTTACTGTAATTTAATCACAATGTAGCTAATGTAGTACTTTAATATCACAGGTTACTTTTTTATTTACCATTTATTAGTAACTGACAGAGTCAATCATCTCTACATCATAAACAAATCATGGATGGATTCTGTAGAAACCCTAAAATTCCAGAATAGATGTACTATGGTTGTTTTACACTACCATATTCCCTGTAATGAGCTAACCACCAAATTATTATTTAGATCTGTGGAATGTAAGTCAGGCTCCTTGTTCTCAGTCCATTGGCCAAAGACAACTTGAGAACATGTTATGTTATGCGTACAATTAGCACTGCACGTTGTGTATGCACAGAAATAAGTCACTGGTCCAATTCGAGCAATGACTAGAAGGGATTTCTGAAGAAACTTAAGGTATTTAGCTAGAGATTCTTCCTGAGTGTTCCGTAATATGTTCATGAACATTACCATTATATTAGGCTTAAGCCAATGCTCTCTCATTGGCATTTTTTATTAAAAGTTTGTTTTTGCATTTGAAAAAGAAATGCAATTGCTTTTCTTACTTTCTGTTGATATATAGTCCTCTTTTGATAGATAGAGAGATGGATAGATATGAACAGATAGTAATAATTATTTGTTACATAAATCAAGTCTCATTATGCAAGAAGTATGAATCAAGACTAGTCAAAGAAAGTCACTAATGTACAGAAGCTGTGCGATGTTGTGGAAGGTAGACTGAGAGCAAATCTAAGTCTAACCCAAGGTTTAATTCTCCGACCTTGGACAAGTCTCCTGACCTTGGTGAATCTCCATAGTCCCATCCATAAAATAGGAGTAGTGGAATTTTCCCTACTAATCCCTCTGGATTGTTGTAAGGATCAAACAAGATACTGCATGAGAAACCATTCTACACACTGAACAGGCCCACAAACTCTCAGTGCTTGGGACATAGAAGACATTAAATAAATGTAAAATTCAGTGTTCAGAGCAGGTTCTTTTTATGTAATATTTCAACAACCTTTATTACAAAGTGGCCACAAAAGTCACGTAAAAAAAGGTCTGTCATCGAGCTAATGTTTTTTGAGCACCTCCTATGTGTCACAGGGACAGATCCTATTGCATTAAGAATAGTTGATGAAACTATTCAAAAGGATAATGATTTGGAACTCGGTTAAATGTTAGTATACAGTTGGTCGCAATCATCTCTTCTAGAATCTTTGCCCTTGAGACTGTATGCCGTCGTACCTTTGAGTGGGATTGATAAGATTTTTTAGAAATTTTATTTATTTGACAGAGAGAGAGCACAAGCAGGGGGAGCAGCAGAGGGAGAGGGAGAAACAGGCTCCCTGCTGAGCAAGGAGTCGGATGCAGGACTCGATCCCAGGACCCTGGGATGATGACCTGAGCCGAAGGCAGAGGCTTAACTCATTGAGCCACCCAGACACCCCTTGATTAGATTTTCTACATTTTTTAATTTCTGGGAATTTACAGACTTTTACATTCTCTGTGGATCTCCAGCTCACGTGAGGCTAGTCCCATGTGAAATGGTTAGGCTACAATTTGATGACAGTGATCGATCTCTAGCTTGGGAGGTGATACTACTGGAAATAAAAATAGCCCCTCTCAAAAGCACAGCCTTAGATTAACAACTCAAAGAAAGAGAAACAGTCTTCAGGTAACTGAAGTGACCATTCAGTTGAGAACAGAAACATCAACACAGGCATGGGTTTTACTGATTTTTTTCATGATGTTACTTAGTTCATGGTGCCTGGAATACCCCCCCGCCCCTTTGTCAAAATCTTGCTAATTCTTCAAGGTCCAGTTGAAAGGTCCTCTCTTTTGTAAAATTTTCCCTTCTATGCCTTGTATTCCACCATACTAGTTCTTATAATTCTAAAATTCTGCTTCCGTTACAGTTCTTTCTGTGTCATTATTTATTATACTTTCAATTTTTA
This sequence comes from Ailurus styani, assembly GCA_002007465.1. Classification (NCBI taxonomy): domain Eukaryota; kingdom Metazoa; phylum Chordata; class Mammalia; order Carnivora; family Ailuridae; genus Ailurus; species Ailurus styani. The sequence goes on from LNAC01000043.1 coordinate 5,888,058, forward strand.
AAAGCAAGGGCAAGTCATCTTCATCTTTGAGCTCCTCTTGGCTCCTGGTGTCATGCCTTGCACAAGAAGCTAATCAAATGGTTGTTGAATTTAATTATTGCTACTTTAAAAAAATTGTCGGATATAGGTGTGTAGATAGCATTAAGATTTTAAAATATTGGTGACTTCAAAAATAAGAGCTAAAGCTATGTTATGCCTGATTAGATAGTGATATGTTGGTTTTATTTTTTCTTTTATGAGGTTAATTTTTAAAGTGTGAAATTAAAATTATATTTTATTTATTTTATTTTTAAAAGGTTTTATTTTTGACAGAGAGAGAGAGGGAACACGAGCACAGGGGAGCTGGAGAGGGAGAAGCAGGCTCCCCACCGAGCAGGGAGCCTGATATGGGGCTTGATCCCAGGGTGCTGGGATCATGACCTGAGCTGAAGACAGACGCTTAATGACTGAGACACCCAGGTGCTCTAAAATTACGTTGTAAACATCACCAAACTTTGTACTCTAAATGCAGTATAACCTTATTCTTTCTCCTTTGTAGTTGATTTTAACTCTTTCTTCGGTACATCTTGTGATACACTCTAGTTCAAAGCAACAACAGTTCTGGCCTGAATGGTCCTCCTGTGTTTGCAGCACAGCCATGGGTACAAAAGGGAGCTCAAGGAAAGAAGGTGACGTACCTTCTTCCAGGAGCCTTTGCTGTCTTAGAATGATAACAGACTGGTGGGGGGAGCAGGGAGGGGGAGGGGCAGCCCTCTATCAAAGTAAAACATTGTGAGGATCCCAGCTAAGGTGTCAGTGCTATGTGATTTGATATTGATGGAATGTTCAAAAGGGAGAACTAAGGAGAGGATTTAGATATCCCACTTTTCCAGCCTCACCGTGGTGGAGGCATATTACCCCCCTTCTAGAATATTGAACATTTTATCTCAGGGACAAGAGAGACTAGAAAGCTAGAGCAAAATACGATTGATAAAATATGCCCAATGCCTTCCTATTTGAGGTAATTTTTAAAAAGATTTATTTATGTGAGAGAGAGAATGAGACTGCATGCATGCGCTCGAGCTGGGAGAAGGGGGAGAGGGAGAGAGAGAATCCTGAAGCAGACACCCCATTGAGCTCGGAGCCCGACACAGGGCTCGATCCCAGGACCCCGAGATCGTGATCTGAGCCGAAATCAAGAGTCGGAAGCTTAACCAACTGAGCTACCCAGGCATCCCTATTTGAGGTCATTTTAAATCATTTTCTAAATAATTTATCTTCCTATCCCTATAAGCTAAAGAAATAAATTAAAATATTGGTGTTAGTGATAATAGAGAGTTACAATTTGGCGGGGAAAAACAACCATTTGGGAAGTTCTGCATATCACATCAGTTCTGACACCCATCTGAGTAAGTAGTTTCACATCTATATGAATAAAAAATTACTTTTTCATAATTTGTTTCATGTGACATATCTAATCGTACCTTTTACAGTTATAGACTAAGGTAATTTAATGTGGCTTTAATAAAATTTGCGAAAGTCTACTCTGTGCCAGGTTCTTTGCTAGGGGTGTGCGTGTGTGTGTGCGCGTGTGCACAAATGCATGGGTGTGTGTGCACACGTGTGTGCACATGTATGTGTGCCTGTGTTTTGAAGAGAAAGATGAATAAGATATGAAGTCTGCTCTGGTGGGGATGCAGGTCACTTAAATGACAAAGAGCTTACCGTGGTTGGTGGAGTATGCACAGTATCTGTGAGGGATCCCATTAACACTAAGTAGGGTCTCGCATATAATATTTGAGACATATTTTCCCAATTACCTTTCCTTTCAGTTGTTTTAAGTCTTTTATTTTTTATTTATTTTTTTTTAAAGATTATTTATTTATTAATTTATTTCACAGAGGGAGAGAGATCACAAGGAGGCAGAGAGGCAGGCAGAGAGAGAGGGGGAAGCAGGCTCCCTGCTGAGCAGAGAGCCCGATGCGGGCCTCGATTCCAGGACCCTGAGATCATGACCTGAGCCGAAAGCAGAGGCTTTAACCCACTGAGCCACCCAGGCGCCCTGTTTTAAGTCTTTTAGATGGCCGTTTCTCTTTGCCTGGAATCTATTACCTTTTGTGATTTTTTTTCCTATTTTCTTCCAAATCTTGGGAAACTATCCTTCTTCCCAAGAAGTGATAAATACACATGGGCTTTTCATGAATAGTATTTAACTCTTTAATTCAGGTATTGTTCTAAACCTCACTTTTCTGGATACACACAAAATAGAGAAACTTGCAGGTGTACAGAACTGCTTAGAAATTTTTGAAAGGCCATTTAACACATTACAGAAATTAAGCCAAAGAGAAACCTTGCTGGGTTTAGAAGGAATCTCCACTCTGGAGAGGTATAATAGGGAGAAAATAAAATAGTACTGGGAAAAATATTTGATACTGTGCTTAGTATGGAGAAAATACTCAAATCCTTGTTGCATTTGAGTCTCTGGGAAGGTGCTTATAATAACTCTTAAAACCACTTGAAATTCTAGACATGGAGAAGATCCTAAGTGTGATGTCTTTTACTCAAACCTAAGGGGAAAAGTGGGAAAGATACATAAACATCAAAATCGATGAGGATGGATGTGAAAAGTAATTATACCTACATTTTTTAATTTCTTGAAATGTTGCTTTAAATCATGTAGTTTCAGTGTACTTGGCTGGTTCAATCAGAAGAGTGTGCAACTTAAATCTCCGGCTCGTGGGTTTGAGCCCCACATTGGGTACAGAGATTACTAAAAAAAAAATGAACCTTAAAAAAATTACATAGTTTCTATTTAAGTATAATATTTAATTTATTTAACATAACTACTTAAATTCAGTGTTACTGATATTTATTTTATTTTTTAAGAGATTTTATTTATTTATTTGGGAGGGGAGCACAAGTGAAGTGAGAGGTGGGGAGGAGGGACAGAGGGAGAGGAAGAAGAAGATCACCCCCCCCAGCAGGTAGCCCAATACAGGGCTCGAACCCAGGACACCGAGATCAACACCTGAGGTGAAGGCAGATGCTTAACCGACTGAGCCACCCAGGTGCCCAAAGTATTAGTAATATTTAATGATAGTATTTAATGTATAGCAATGATCAAATTTAATGTGATTATTTAGTGGCCTACAGAAAAGCATAACCAGGTGGGAAAGTCTGCCAGATTGTTACCTCAGTTAATTATATTCATTCATTCAATATTATTTATTGAGTTCCTTTGTGCCTGGCACTGTGGATGTAACTGAAAACCAGCTGTAGGACTTAATTGTGGGAGAGACAGATATTAAACAACTAATTACAAAATAAGTGTTTAAGTACAATTGTGGGGAGTGCTTCAAAGAAGAAGTACAGGAGGCTAAGTACATGTTAGATGTCCCCGATGGAAAGCTGGCTGGTGGAGTATTTTGGAGATGAGGTCATAAGTGAGGTCATAACCACAAGCTCATCCTCTACTAGCTCCACCATCTCCTAACGTTGGATAACTCCTTCCTAAAGAAGGAGGAAACAGTCTATGGTGAAAATGGGTCCTACAGGCTCATCGTCACCCCTGGTTGATGGTTGATGTAATTGCCAGTGGGGTGGGGGGAAGAAGAAAGAGCAAGAGAAAAATTCACTCAGTAGGACAAACACAGAGGAGAAAGTCACAACTTGGATTTTCCCATCACACTCAGGAATACTCAGAGAGTGGTTTAAAGGTGGTATTGGACTACCTCGCATGTTGTCAAATAAGGTCTCCGATGACAGAGGACAGGAGGCAAACGCCAGAAGATTTGAAAGAGGTTGAGGGAGTGAGAAAATGTAAAAGGGATTTAAGGAAAATTTGAAAAAGAACTGAAAGGAGAAAGGGGGAATATGTGACAACATTTCAAGTTATTATGGGACAACTTATGGTTATTTAAATTAATATACTATGTCCTTTTGTGGTGACTATTCAACCGAGTGTGCTGGGTAATGTGGTAGGTGCTAGGGATACACGGGTGAGCAAAACCAGACCTTACTCCTGTTTTCATGAAGTGTGCAGCCCAGTAAATCACAAGTAACATAAATTATAGGGAGAGATGTGTAATTAGAATTAGATTCAACTGGATCACCCTGGTTAAGTGTAAAGGATCACACTGGTTAAGTGTAAGTTATGAAAGAAACGTATCCACAGCTCTACGAGAGAATGCCACAGGGAACCCCACCTAGGCCCTGGGGCATTAGGCAAGTGATAGCTGGGTCAGAAGGAGAAGCAAAGGTATAAGGGTTCACTAGTGGAAGTGGTGGTCCGGAGAGAAGGAATACCACGTGCAGAGGCTCTGTGGCTGAAAAGAGCCTCATGTGTTGAAGAAACTAAGACATTCAGTATGGCTACAGCTGGAAGCAAAGAAGTCACTGAGACTGGGGAGTCCAGAGGGGTCAGGCGGGACAGGGCTTAGTAGACCATGTTTAGGATTTGAGTATTTGCCCCTAGGGCAGGAGGATCCGTTAAAGAGCTTTAAATAACCAGAGCTATAGTCTGAATTTGTAAAGATCTTTAGTGTGTGAGAACATACTGGAAAAGGGCTTGAATGGATTCAGGAAGACTGGTTGGCATGCGGCTGCCGTAGCCTATGAGAGTGACCCTGGGAGTGTGAGCAAGGGTGCTGGGGCTGGGGCTGCCGAGCAGGAGAGGAGCAGACAGACCAGGCTTAGATTTAGGAGGTAGAGTTGTCAGGAGTGCGAGAAAGTTTCTGGTCCATGGAACTGGCTGTTATTTCATGGTAGGGTCCCTTCCTGACAGAGGGAAACCTGAAAAAGGACCAGATGTGCTTTCGAGACAAGCAAGTGGAGAGATCGAGCGGGCAAGCTGGGTATTTGCGTCTGGAGCTCAAGTAAGTGATCGAGGTTAGAGATAAAAATGTGAGTGCACTGGACTGTGGTCACAACTAAGACGGCCTCAGGTGTGTTTAGTGTGAGAAAAGTACAGCGTTTGGGACTAGCCTTAAAAAATTTTAGCCTTTAGAGTTTGGGGAGGGGGGAATAAGGCTGAGAAGGAGCCAGAAAATAGAGTCTGGATTGCACGTCTGGCTTTTTGAATTCTGGGGTGGGTGTGTGTGTGTGTGTGTGTGTGTGTGTGTGTGTGTGTGTGTGTGTGTATTGCGGTATATTCCACTCCTTACGGAAAACAAAATACCATTATCTCATATTCTGTAAGCCCTGATCTGAGTCATGTATGTCTTGAAACAAATCTAGATGCTTATGCAGGGTTTCACAATCTTTAATTGAACAAAGATGTGTTGCTTTGCAAAGCATTTAGATCATACCTCTCTCCTATTTAAAATCCTTCCAAGGGTTAAAATATTGCTATTCTAATTCTCATATCAACAGATAGATGGCAGCCACCTTAGAATTTACGGGGAAAGGTGGAAAGGAGGACAGGAGAAAAGTTTCCAGGCCGAATTCCTAGTCTCAAAACCTCTCTTCTTTCTTCTCCCATCTTCTGGGATTCAGCCATGGTTTACCTAAAACAATTCTCCCTATCACCTCACCTGGGAAGAGACTCAAGCTACAAGGACAGCCTGGACCCTGGCCTTTTAGGATGAAGAGCATCTGAGGTTGAAGAGTGGAAGGGGATGGTGACCGCTTCTTGTCTCTTTCGGGTATGTGAAATAAACACCCCAGGACCGCTATTGCAGGTTTGACTGGGCACTACGATCACTGAGAGGAGAGAAAATGAGGAGACTACCGTGTCACCAAAGCCAAGCAAGGTATTTTCAGGAGCAGGTCAAGTAATATATGGCCTCAGATATGACTGTAAAGTTCAGGATATTAGGGGCGCCGGGGTGGTGCAGTTGGTTAAGTGTCCAGCTCTTGGTTTTGGCTTAGGCTATGATCTAAGGGTCATGAGGTCGAGCCCTGAATCAGGCTCCACACTTAGCATGGAGTCTGTTTGAAACTCTCTCTCCCTCTCCCCCTTCCCCTCTTCCCTGTGCTTGCTCTCTCTCTCTCTCTCTCTCTCAAATAACAAATAAATAAATCTTTTTAAAAAGTTGATATCATTTTTAGTGGGAACTGTTTGGGGGTGAAGAGAGAGAAACTTATTTTTTAAAAAAGATCTTTATTTATTTATTTGATGGAGAGAGAGAGAGAGCACAAGCAGGGGGAGTGGCAGGCAGAGAGAGAGGGAGAAGCAGGCTCCTGGCTGAGCAGGGAGCCCTGATGCAGGGCTCGATGCCAGGACCCTGGGATCATGACCTGAGCTGAAGGCAGAGGCTTTAACAACTGAGCCACCCAGGCACCCCTGGAAATGTTTTAAAAGTGAGTTGAGGAGTAAGTAGGAAGTAAAGAAATATATCAGAAGTACAGAGGACTCTTTAGAAATTTGACTGTAAAGAGGAAGAGAAAAATAAGGCTGCAGAAGGATATAAGGATTAAGGAAAGTTTTTGTTTTCTGTTTTTATTGAGATGGGAGAATCTTGAGTGCATTGAAAGTTCATTGGCAAGGATCCAGTTGAAGATAGTGAGGTGACTATGTCTAGAGAGAAGAGGGATAATTAACAGTAGCTGAAATTAACTTTCCTAAGAAGGGAGGAGAGAATGGGATCCAAAGCTCCTTGGGCACTGGCCTTACGGAGCAGAAGGGGAGGGAGAAGCAAGAGAGTTCAGGAAATGGGCAAAGATGCTCTTGAAATAAGGACTGTGTCTTGTCATCTTGAAAATGAGGAAAATGAAGTAGTTTTAAAATCAGGTAAAAAAATTCTCCCATTGGATTGTGAGTTCATGGAGGTTAAAGACTCTATCCTAATTATTTTTGCTCCAACAAAAACCATTCAATAAATGTGTGTCGAACTGAATTGATAAAAGCCCTACTATTTCTTAAATCTCTAGCAAATGAGTGTTAAAATCCAAATCCAAATCCTATGGGCTATTGATTATAATGTAACATATAAAACATACAGAGCTTTCTTAGCCTGGTGAGAGGCTATATTTTAAAATGCATGGAGGTTGATAAAACGGAGGCTCACCATATTTATAAACAGCATTATCACTGATAAGTTTGTATTTTAATCCAGCAGAGGTTAAGAATGCGTGTCTAGCCTGAATGTGAAACTTAATTTCAGTTGTCCATTTGCCTGATTTAACGCTTGAGCTAGTGCTTCAAGATAGCCTCTGGCTGGTATGTTTGTATTCTGTAGTCTTAAAACTAACCTTATTTTATAGTATTCAAGGTATATGGTGGTATTCAAGGTAGACCCATAAATTAGGAAGAATTATACATTAGAACACTTGTAATACCAAACAAAAAGTCTCACCTGTTGGCAACCACAAAGACAACCACCAAGAGTATTTTATTAGAAGAGAACACTGGGGGGCGCCTGGGTGGCTCAGCCTGCCTTTGGCTCAGGTCATGATCCAAGAGTCCTGGAATCAAGCCCCGCATTCGGCTCCCTGCTCTGTGGGAAAGCCTGCTTCTCCCTCTCCCACTCCCACTCCCCCTGCTTGTGTTCCCTCTCTTGCTGTATTTCTTTCTGTCAAATAAATAAATAAAATCTTAAAAAAAAAAAAGAAGAGAACTCTGGATTGTGACTTCTGGTTTCAAAATAAATAATTATCACAAATGACTGATCAGTAGTCATTTGTAAGGAATAAAATTCCTTTATTAAACTAGATTTTTGTAGATAGAGAATAAGTTTCCCTTCCTGGTTTTAAATAAAGTTTTCTGCCCCTGACGTAATGTAACCTGACACCCGCTAAGTATCTAACAAGCCGTTTGCATTAGATATTTGCTTGAGTCACTACTGAATGACATCGTTAGAATATTTATTCACGGGTGCTGGGTGTCTCAGTCAGTCAAGTGTCTGCCTTTGGCTTGGGTCATGATCCCAGGGTGCCTGCTTCTCCCTCTCCCTCTGCCTGCTGATCCCCCTGTTTGTACTCTCTCTGTCAATAAATAAATAAAAATTTTAAAAAATAATATTCATTCATATTTACTTATATTGATATTAATCTGTTATCCAATATCAAGTTCCAAAGGTGCCCTGTCTCTTCTTCATTCATAATTTTTGTATTCACATTTTTTTAATGCTTATGTATCAGTGCTGAGCACAGAGCCTGGCTTATCAGTCAGTGACTGTCAACTGAACAAATTAATGCTTCCCGGTGGTACGTGTAGATGTCATGTACATATCTCCTCCATTCAACAAAAAATACGGGGCAGGAGCTGAATTCTCCTCGTCCTTCCATCTCTTACATTGCCAGGCATGCGGTAAATACCCCACAGATATTTGTGGAATAAATGCATAATATGATCATTGTAATTAGCACTGAGTCTGTCTTTAATTGTAGTAACTCCTTTCATTCATTTTCTTTCCTTAATTTTGGTTCTTTTATCCGCCTGCTCTTTCTCTCCCCTTATACTGGCCAGTTTCTCTTTCTTTGCCTTTTCAGGTATATTTAGGTATTAATCCCTTTATATTTTGCTGTCAGGCTAAACTGGGCGGATTAGGTGAGGCGGCCTCTTCAGTTGTAAAGGCCCCACAGCATCAAGGATATGATGAGTGTAGTCAGCACAGTGACGACCCAGCATGACACTGAGACACTGGGACGTCCTTCAGAATTTGTCAGCTGAGGTGGCTTCAGAGTGTGTGTGTGTGTGTGTGTGTGTGTGTGTGTGTGTGTGCGCGCCCACGCGCACACGCATGCGTACACACACGCCCCATGCATACAAGTGTGTGCACGTGAGCACGAGTGTGTGTGACACTGTGTGCAAATGTGTGTGTATGTTCCATTCATCACCCCATCCCTATTGTAACAGAGATAAAAACCACTATTTTCCCCTTCTCTTTTTGGGCTTATTGACTCTTCCTTGTCATACATTAATACTAATGCTTTTGGCATTGGTAGGCACTCAAAATCATTACCTTTGTGGCTACCTCAGCTTCACTGGGCTGTTGAATCCCCACGAAAGCAGCTTTTTATGTTCTATACTCCTCTGCATGAACGTGATTTCTTAAATATACTTTGATTTAGCTCAATGGGATTCATTTATTTTTGAAAAATAAAGTAACAATTATGAAACGTTTTTGATATGGTGAGTCCAATACTCATGATCATTCTTTTATTTAGTTTAATTATTTATTTATTTTTTACTCATGATCATTCTGGTTGGCACAGTCAGACACTATTTTTTAGTGGGGGGGGGCTCAAAGAAAGAGTGTTAAGCTGTGATTTGAGTCTTGTTTGCATCGTGACAAACTGTATCCCTGTGAAGAATAATTATTATTGGCCCTGACTGATTGCTTACCAGGTGACACTTGTGCTAAGATGGGAAAACTCATAATTTTATTTATTTTTTTAAAGATTTTATTTATTTGACAGAGAGAGGGAGATCACACATAAGCAGAGAGGCAGGCAAGGGGGAGGGAGCGGGCTCCCTGATGTGGGGCTCGATCCCAGGACCCTGACATCATAACCTGAGCTGAAGGCAGAGGCTTTAACCCACTGAGCCACCCAGGCACCTAAAAACTCCTAATTTAGGGAAAGAGCCAAGAGATTTGGCAGGCGGGGGTGGGAGGTGGGTGCTAGGACAGGAAATCATAACCAAAAATACTGTAATTTAATATTTCCAGCTTAGTCTTCAAAATTGACTTTGCAGTGCCTGCTTTGCCAGCACATATACTAAAAATAATTAACAAGCAAAAAAAAAAAAGAAATGAAATTACTTACAGTTTAGTGGAATTATTTTTAGAAAAATAATTAGGGAATTTAGGAAAATAGAAAGAAGACAATAAAAATAACAGAAAATTCCACAACTAGAGAAAAGTCCCCATTACTGTTCTGGCCATTCCTGTCAGTCTTTTTCAGTATCCAAATCTCAATATATTTATATAATTGGGGTCACATTCTTTATACTCTAGTCTCTCAATATTGTATCTGTCATGAGCAATTTTCAAGTTGCTGAAGATTCTTTGAGAAACTGACTACACAATATTTTATCATTTAAATGAAACGATTCAGTGATTTTTTTTCATCACTGGAATGCTTTCATTTTTTCCCCTATTACATTCACTACATCCAATACAGTTTTTATTATTTAAAATTCAGCTCTACTGAGTTAACTAATCTCTTTCTTATGTCTCAGAAAGTTCAAGGAAGGTTCTGAAAGATACGTGTTTCAGGTATTTTTTTTAGTATTTTGCATTCTGAGATGCGTGTCCATCTACTGGGGGCCCAAGGGAATGGTATCTCTGACTACACAGCAAGGATTGGGTAATGAGTTTGGCTTAGAAGCATATTATCAGAAAGAATGAATGAATGAAACAGTTATCTTAATAAAATCAAAACCGGGGGATTTCGCTGGAGCTGCTTTCAAAACATGAATGACCTATGTTGACATAAGGAAAGAAGAAAGATTACAAGGTTTGGTTTCTATATGATTGTCTTGGGGACTTTCCAGTTAAAAAGTGTTATTTACTAGTACTATAAAAGTATGCCAAAAATATGTCTTCAAATGCAGAAGAGATAATTGGGTTGTACTGTCCCAAGTCAAACGAAAAAGAATGACTTTCTGTCCAATCTCTAAAACTTTGGCCACCTGCCTGGTATTTCTCTTCAATTTCACACTTTGTAGTGGCCTCCGGGTGGACACTGTTCAGGATCAGTACCAAAGAACAAAGCTGCCAAAGTAACCTTTCCACCCATTTTTCAAAGCAAACCAGCCATATTAAATCTATAGAGAGAGGGATTGCTAAAATTAACCTTTGCTTATGGAAATTATTGTTTTTGTGTCATATTTCTTATAGTATGGCTATCCCTGATTATAAGCCAACAAAATTCATGGAATTTATAATAAATATAAGCTATCTCACCTGAATCTTCAAGCTTATAAAATTTTAACTAGATCGTGCTCATTTCCCCACAAAACTAACCCTCAGCAAATTTTTGAAAAAGATAAAGTATGTCATTGGATATTCTTGCACTGATGTTTTTGGGGTCCTTACATAGTCTTCCTTTTCTCTATGTGCAAATCATACACACCGAGTTATAAAGCATCAATAACCACTTAAAATGTTACCCCTCCCAAATACCACCTCTACACAATATTTCTCAAGGTCTGGAGTGCAAAAAGTTCTTGTTAAAATGCACTTCCTGTTCTCCCTTCTTGGGTGAGGTCCAGGAATCTACATTATTAATAACACCTCAGGTAATTCTGATGCAGGTGATAGGGAGCCACACGTGTGATGGGGGAAGCTCAGATGGATGGGATTATAAATACTATCCAGTGGGTAGCTGAATTATCATATTGAATATTGGACTTTTTTCTGTGGTTCCTATGGATGCAGGGAAAGACTTCTTTAAATTGAAGTACAACTGACATGCAACATTGTATTAGCTGCAGGTGTACAACATAAAGATGATTGGACATTTGTATAAATTGTGAAATGATCACCACAATAAGTCTAGTTACTATCTGTCACCACACAAAGTTAAAAAATTTGTTTTTCTCCTGGTGGGAGCTTTCAAGATTTACTTGAAAAAGCACCTTTCAAATTTGCAATACATTGTTGATTATAGTCATTACGTCCCCATGACTTATTTTATGACTGGAAGTTTATACCTTTTGGTCCCCTTCACCCATTTTATCCACCCCAACCCTCCCTCCCCTCTGGCAATTGCCAGTTTGTTCTCAGTGTTTATGAGTTTTGGGTTTTTTTGTTTGTTTTGTTTTTTAGATTCCACATATTAAGTGAAATCAAGTGATACTTGTCTTTCTCTAACATTTCGCTCAGCATAACACCCTCAAGGTCCAACCATGTTGCTGAAAATGGGTAATAGTTTATTCTTTTTAATGGCTGAATGTGTGTGTGTGTTTGTGTGTGTGCGCCCATGGGTACATACAACGTTTTCTTTATCCATTCATCCACTGATGGACAATTAGGTTGTTTCCCTATGTTGGCCATTGTAAATAATGCTCTAATAAACATACGGGTGCATATATCTTTTCAAATTAGTGTTTCCATTTTCTTTGGGTAAATACCCAGTAGTGCAATTGCTGGATAGTAGGGTAGTTCTATTTTTAACTTTCTGAGGAAACTCCATACTGTTTTTCACAGTGGCTGTACCAATTTACATTTCCACCAACAGAATGAAAGAAAATATTTGGAAATATAAGTAACTTCTTTCTTGAATAAGTAAAGAACTTTTACAATTTCATAATAAAAAGACAAATAACCCAATTTAAACAATGGGCAAAGGATCTGAATAGACATTTCGCCAAAGAAAATATGCAAATAGCCAATAACCTCACGAAAAGATGCTCGACATCATTAATCATCAGGGAAATGCAAGTCAAACCCCAAAACAAGATGCTACTTCATTCCGAACTAGGACGACTGAAATAAAAAATTCAGATGGGGCACCTGGCTGGCTCAGTCAGTAGAACAAGCAACTCTTGATCTCAGGGTCATGAGTTCAGGCCCCACAGTCACTGTAGTTTATTTAATTAAAATATCAGATAATAACAAGTATTAGAAAGGATGTGGAGAAATCAGGACCTCATAGACCCCTGGTGAGAATATATAGTTACTGAGGAAAACAGTCTGGTTTCCTCAAAAATTTAAACATAAAGATACTATTTGACCAAGCAATTCTACTCTTAGGCATATACCCAAAAGAAATGAAGACATAAGTTCACACAAAAACCTGTACATGCATATTTATAGCTGCTTTATTCATAATATCCAAAAGGTGGAGACAATCCAAATGTCCATCAAGTGATGGATGGATAAATAAAATGTGGCATATCCACAGTGGAATATTATTCAGCCATTAAGAAGAGATGAATACTGGGGCGGCTGGGTAGCTCAGTCAATTAAGTGTCTGCCTTAAGCTCGGGTCATGATCTTGGGGTCCTGGGATCGAGCTCCCTGCTCAGTGGGGAGAGTCTGCTTCTCCCTCTCACTCTGCCTTTCCTTCCACCCCCATGCATGCTTTCTCTCTCAAATAAATAAATAAAATCTTTAAAAAAGAGAGAGAGAGAGAGAGATGACTACTGTCACATGCTTCAACATCCTGAACTTTGAAAATATTATGTTAAGTAATGAAGGAAGCCAGGCACAGAAAATACATATAATTCCATTTATATGGAAATGTCCAGAATAGGCGAATCTGTAAAGATGGAAAGCAGTGGTGTTTAAGACAGGGGGAGATAGTCTACTGAGAGGTGATAACTAATGAGTACTTTTGTTATTGCTGTCATTAGATTATAAAAATGTTCTAAAATTGATTGTGTTGATAGTTATACAATTCTGTGAGTATTCTAAAGATCACTGAACGGATATTTATTTATTTATTTATTTTTTATTTATTTATTTATTTATTTATTTATTTATTTATTTATTTATTTATTTCAGAGAGGCAGGGAGGGGCAGAGGAAGAGGGAGAATCAAGCAGGCTCCATGCCCGGGGTACAGTCCGACATGAGGCTTGATCTCACAACCCTGATACCATGATCTGAGCCAAAACCAAGAGTTGGACGCTCAACTGAGCCACCCAGGAGCCCCTGAATTGTACACTTTACTCTCTCTCAATAAAGATGTTACCAAAAAAAAAAAAAATCCCAAAAGAGTTCAAAATGTTGCAATCAAGTATATGGCTGTCTGATGGTTTGGCTTGGTCCCAGACAAAAATCAAGAATATCTAGGAATAGACAGGCTGTATATCTTTCTGGAAATTGTCCATTAATACCATTTCTCATAAGTGGGTTATGATAAGAAGGGGGTAGCAGAGAATTCAAGTTACATTTTCTGGCAGGATCCTAAAATGTGGTTATTTTTTCATGACTGAGGATGAGTTCACTTACTTTGGCAATCCAAAATAGAATTCTTTCTACACCTGAAACTAATATAACACTGTATGTTAACAATACTAGAATTAAAATAAAATTTTTAAAAATAGAATTATTTCACAGGGCCTGAAAGTTTAGATACGTTCTGTTGAAAGTGCTTCGAGGTCTTTTGATTCAAGCACTGCTTAGTATTGAAGATAGAGATAAAATGGTCTTGGGCGCCTGGGTGGCTCAGTGGGTTAAAGCCTCTGCCTTCGGCTCAGGTCATGATCTCAGGGTCCTGGGATCGAGGCCCGCATTGGGCTCTCTGCTCAGCAGGGAGCCTGCTTCCTCCTCACTCTACCTGCCTCTCTGCCTACTTGTGATCTCTCTGTGTCAAATAAATAAATAAAATCTTTTAAAAATAAATAAATAAATAAAATAGTCTTAGTGATTTCAGTCAATAGTCAGAATAGTTGTTCTCAATGCAGAGTGGACTTTTAACGATTAAACTAGCAGTGGTCCCAAGGACCACAATGAACTAAAAAAAAAAAAAATAGTGGTATCTATTGTGGTTTTCTTAAAGTTCTTAAATTAAGAACCACAATATCTAAAAACAAAAACAAACAAAAATAACAACTACCAAAAAAAAAAAAAAAAACACCAAACTGTTTAAAGACAACTATTCAGCCAGAACAATCTCACATTAGCTCCTGGTTAGCAGGAGCTCGCCGGCATCTCCAGTTACGTTGCTGTGTGATGCTTGTGAAGTTCGCACATGCTCATCTTTTCCTCTATCAAAAATAACTACAACATAAAGGGTTAAAATTAAGATCATCTTGCTGTAGGTGCCACAACCTTGGATAACTCTTCTCCTTGAATCATTCTTTCAGTTGGAAGGAGCGCAAGAAGGCGAGATGGTCTTACCCATTCGAAGAGCCCGTGTTTGATGCCATCACTGCTGTCTCCAAGGAAGAGGTCTTCGGCCAGCCCAAGGCCTTCGAGACATCCCCACCAGCTCCCATGCTTTGGGTGTTTTCTGACACAAGGCTTCATTTTGTCACAACAGTGCGGGAGGAGACCACTTGGATCTGACTCTGTCGCCTTGAAGAGGCTGCATACCACTTCCAGAATATGTATAAAGTTAATGGATAATAATAATGATGAATTTAAGTTTTTCAAAATGAGTTGTTCTCAAAGTGATTTTTCTTAAACAAGATGGAGAGTCATACTGTCGAAGCATTGGGGCGGAGGCTCTGAATGGCACATCGAGATGGGGGTGAGATGAGGACCCCACCGCCGCTATTTCCTGGGCCAGCCACTGAATCTCCCTGGGCCTGATTTCCTTCATCTGCAAAATAAAAAGACAGGGCTGTGTTATAGTCATTTGGGGATGGTATTCAAGGCATTTTCTAGCTTTAACATTTATAACTATTTTAATGGATCCCATTTATCAAAAGCAGAGAGAAATCCAAATTGTGCTGCTAACCTGTTATTTTGTTTCTATCAAGGATTATGGCCTTTATACTGGAAAGAGATTAAGAAGGATCTGATGTCCACTTTGGATATCAAAGTTTTAGGAAAAGGTTCAGCTTAGAACCCTGACTCTCTACCCCTCAGGATACACCTTGTAACAGGGAAGGAACCCACCCTGACTAGTTAGGACCCTTCAAGACGTATGAGTTCTCTCCCAGAGTAACACTCTGGTTGTCCATAGCTGTTGCAGGGTTTTGCTGTTGGAACAAGAGCAGGAGGTCACTCTCTTGGAGCCAGGCCTAGCTTCAATCTCATGGGAAGCTTTTTGTCATGTAGCAAATACTTATTGAGCACCTACTGTGTATTAGATCCTGAGATCTTAGCAGTGACCAGATTGACAAGGCCTTCCCTCATGGAGCTTAGGGGAGGTGGGCAAAAAAATAAACAAATAAATAGCAAGGGTTAAAAGGAAGTAAGTAGGATGTTTAGATGAATGCAATGATAAAGAATTACAGGTATGGGATGTGGAATATCCTAGAGGGTTAGGTTAGGAAATGCCCCTCAGTAGAGGTGACATTGAACCTGAGACCTGAAGGCAAGAAGAAGCTGGACTTGCAAGGACTAGGCAGAAGGAAAGCCAACACAAAGTTGTTGATATGGAGAGCGTTTGGGGTGTTTCAGACTCACAGAGCAGGCCAGTGGTACAGAGGAAACAGAGAGGGGTAGACAGGAGGCTGAAGAGAGCGCCTGAACCAACTTGTCAGGGCTTAGAAGGCACCGTTGGGTTTATAAGAGGAGAGAAGCAGGACCTGATTTCATGGGTTTTAAGATTACCTTGGCTGTTGGGTGGAAAGTAAATTAGAGGAGGTAGGGGGTAGGTGTACAGGGAGAGGAGGGTCACTTAGGACTGATCATAAGGAGTGAGACAGAGGTTCAGTTCAATTTTCCCTCAAATAGCTAGCCAGTTATACCATAGTATTAATTAATTTATGTTTCTTTGAACGATTTTAATTCATATTCTATATCCCCCATGTATGTATTGATCTATTTCTGGGCTCTGTGTCGTCTGTCTGTTGTATATCCATGCCAGTGTCAAACTGTTTCAATTGCTATAACTTTATAATTTATCTTGGTATGTGGTTGAGCTAGTCCCATTACCTTTCTTCTTAATGTCTGGAGTACTCTCGTATCAGTAATCTTCAAACTTTGCAGAACACTGGAGTCACCTGGGGTGCTTTATAATTCAGCTAGGGCATTGGGATTTCATCTTATTTTTGTTGTTGTTGTTTGGGTTTTTTTTATTTGAGAGAGAGAGTGAGAGAGAGCATGTCATATTATGTTTTTAAGTAAGGTCTTTGCGCAACGTGGGGCACAAACTCAAGACCCTGAGATGAGGAGCTGCATACTCTACTGACTGAGCCAGTCAGGTGTTGCAGGGCATTGGGATTTTAAAATCTCCCTAGATATATTTTTTTAAGATTTTATTCATTTATTTGAGAGAGAGAGCATAAGCTAGAGGGCACAAGCAGGGGGAACGGCAGAGGGAGAGAGAGCAGGCTCCCCATGGAGCAGGGAGCCCAGTACGGGGCTCAATCCCAGGACCCTCAGATCATGACCTGAGCCAAAGGTAGCCGTTCAACTGACTGTGCCACCCAGGTGCCCCAAGAGCTCCTTAGGTATTTTGATAGGGATTGCATTAGATTGCTCTGGGTACCATAGACGTTTTAACAATATTTGTTCTTCCAATCCATGAGCATGGAATATTTTTCCACTTCTTTGACTCATCTTCAATTTCTTTCATAAGCGTTTTACGGTTTTCAGAGTATAGATCTTTCCTCTCTTTGGTTAGGTTTATTCCTACGTATCTTATGTTTTCTGGTGCAATTGAAATTGGGTTCGATTCCCTGATTTCTTTTTCTGCTGCTTCACTATTGGTGTATAAATCTGCAAGTTTTTCTATAGAGCTAGAACAAACAATCCCAAAATTTGTATGGAACCACAAAAGACTTGAATAGTCAAAGCAGTCTTAAAACAGAAAAGCGAAGCTGGAGGCATCACAATTCTGGACTTCAAGTTATATTACAAAGCTTCAGTGATCAAGACAGTATGATACTGGCATTAAAAAACAGACACATATGTCAATGGAACAGAATAGAAAACCCAGAAATGGACCCACAGCTGTCCAACTAATGGTCAACTAATCTTTGACAAAGCAGGAAAGAATATCCAGTCGGAAAAAGACAGTCCCTTCAACAAATGGTGTTGGGAAAACATGCAAAAGAATGAAACTGGATCACTTTTATATACCATACATACACACGAAAGAATTCAAAATGAATGAAAGAAGCAGGAAGCCTACTTCTCACTCTCCCTTTGCCCCTTCCCCCTCTTGTGCTCTGTCTCTTGCTTTCTGTCTCTCAAATAAATAAAATCTTAAAATAATAAAATTTAATAAATAATAAAATTTTAAAATAAAATTTAAAAGTAATAAATAAAATTTTGTTTTAAAATAATAAAATAAATTTTAAAATAATAAAAATTCATAAAATTATAAATAAAATTAAAATAATAAAATTTATTCTATAACAAATAATATAATAGAATTAAAATAATAAATAATAAAAAGAATATATATTTTATTTATAATAAAATTTAAAATAAATATTTTTAAAATGTAAAAATAAAATTTTAAAAATAATAAAATTAAAAATAATAAAATTATTTTTATAAATAATACATTTTAAGTAATAAAATTATAAAAATAATAAAATTTTAAAAATAATAAAATTTAAAAATATAAAAATAAGAAAAATTTAAAAAATGGATAAACATCTAAATGTGAGACAGAAAACCATCAAAGTCCTAGAGCAGAACACAGGCAGCAACTTCTTTGACATCAACCGTAGCCACTTCTTATTAGATATGTCTCCTGGGGCAAGGAAAACAAAGGCAAAAATAAACTATTGGGACCTCAAGATAAAAAGCTTCTGCATAGGGAAGAAAAGAACAAAACTAAAAGGCAACCTTCAGAATGAGAGAAGATATTTGCAAGTGACATATCTGATAAAGGGTTAGTATCCAAACCATATAAAGTACTTCTAAAACTCGACAATCCAAAAAACAAATAATCCAGTTAGAAAATGGGCAAAAGACATGAATAGACATTTTTCCAAAGAAAACATCCAGATGGCTAACAGACCCATGAAAAGACGTTCAGCATCACTCATCATCAGGGAAACACAAATCAAAACTACTATGAGATATCACCTCACATCTTCAGAATGGCTAAAATCAACAACACAGGAAATGACAGATGTTGGCAGGGATGCTGAGAAAGAGGAACCCTCTTACACTGTTGGTGGGAATGCAAATTGGTGCAGCCACTCTGGAAAACGGTACGGAAGTCCCTCAAAAAGTTAAAAATAGGGCGCCTGGGTGGCTCAGTGGGTTAAAGCCTCCGCTTTCAGCTCAGGTCATGATCTCAGCGTCCTGGGATCGAGGCCCGCACCGGGCTCTCTGCTCAGCAGGGAGCCTGCTTCCTCCTCTCCCTGTCTCTCTGCCTGCCTCTCTGCCTACTTGTAATCTCTCTCTCTGTGTCAAATAAATAAATAAAAAAAATCTTTAAAAAAAAAAAAAGTTAAAAATAGAACTACCCTATGATCCAGCAATTGCATTACTAGTCGTACTATTTACTACTAAATATGATTTAGGTATTTACCCAAAGGATACAAAAAATGCTGATTTGAAGAGATATATGCACCCTGGTGTTTATAGCAACATTATCAACAATAGCTAAATTATGGAAAGAGCCCAAATGTCCATCTACTGATGAATGGATAAAGAAGGTGCAGTACATATACACAATGAAATATTACTCAGTCATAAAAAAGAAGAAAATCTTGCCATTTGCAATGACATGGATAGAGCTAGACTATTACACTAAGCAAAATAAGTCAGAGAAAGACAAATACCATTATGATTTCACTCATATGTGGAATTTAAGAAACAAAACAGATGAACAGAGGTAGGGAAAAGGAGAGGCAAACCATAAAACAAACTTTTTCTTTTTAAGATTTTATTTATTGACAGAGAGAGAGAGACAGTGAGAGAGGGAACACAAGCAGGGGGAGTAGGAGAAGGAAAAGCCAGTTTCCCACGGAGCAGGGAGCCCGATGTGGGTCCCAGGACCCTGGGATCATGATCTGAGCTGAAGGCAGATGCTTAAGGACTGAGCCACCCAGGTGCCCCAGAACAATCTCTTAACTACAGAGAACAAATTGAGGGTTGCTGGAAGGGAGGTGGGCAGGGCGATGGCTTAAATGGGGGATGGGTATTAAGGAGGGCACTTTGTTGTGATGAACATTGCATATTTTATATAAGTGATGAATCACTAAATTCTACACCTGATACTAATATTACATGGTATATTAACTAACTGGAATTTAAATAAAAACTTGAAACTACAAAAAAATAATAAAATGAAAGCTCCTTATGTGATTATAAAACACAGCGAAGTTTGGGAATTGCTGTATCACATGTTTACTTTTCCAGATGAATTTTAATATGATTTTATGAAGTCTCACCCCTCTCCAAATTCCTGCTGTTATTTTGATGGGATTGCATTGCACTTTGAAACTTAGAATTGACTTGGGAGAATAGGCATCTTTACAATGTTTAGTCTTCTTACTTAAGTACAAGACACTTGGGTTTACATGATTTATATTTTTCCATGTACTTGAATCTTTTTCTATGTTAAATTCTTCAGGACGTTGTCTTATTTGCTACTATATTAGCTTGTTGAATACATGTTGGAATGCTAGCGGTTTTATTTTTTTCACCTGTTTTTAACCCACTACTCTCTGCTTTCTCTACCCTCTCTCACTTTTACACATGGAAATGCAATTTTCTTTCCCCACTGTTTCATATCATCTATTTCTGCCTCGAAGGCCAAAGATGGGGTGCGACTGGGTGGCTCAGTTGGTTAGGCGGCCAGCTCTTGATCTCAGCTCAGGTCTTGAGCTCAGGGTCATGAGTTCAAGCCCTGCATTGGGCTCCACACTGGGCATGGAGCCTACTTTAAAAAAAAAAAAAAAGGATTTAGTAGTACGCTGTGGGAATTTTTCCTTGATCCTGTGTTCTCCTTCTGTGATTCATAATGTCCTACTATGTGCCAGGAACTGTGTTCATTTGGGTAGAAGCAGATGAGTAAAACTCAGAAGCCTTGGTCTTTGCTGTCTAGTAGACTCTACAGAAAAGCATATAAGTAAATAAAAACAGAGTCGGAGAGTATTAGCATGCCTGGCTATAGCAGTCTAAACGGGGGTAACTAGAAACACAAAAGAACAGTGGATGTGTGGTGGGAGGAGGGGAGGCACTGGGAAAGGCTTTACAGAGGAGGAACCCTTGACCTGCGTCTGTGTTTGACCTCTTTATCAAGTACTCAGATTAGGAAAGAAGGTGTGCTTATCACACTTACACACACAAAACTTGGAGAGACACACCAGATGACAAACTCAGGAATTTAAAAAAAAAATTGTGATAGCAATACTTCCAGGAATGTATACTAAGCAGATAATCACACAGAATGACTGTTTATCATAGTTCTGCTTATAAGAGTGTAATTTGGAAACACGTTATTTATTTTTATTTTTTTAAAAGATTTTATTTATTTGGATGAAGAATGAGTGAGAGAGAGAGCAGCAGACTCCCCACTGAGCAGGGAGCCTGATACGGGGCTCAATCCCAGGACCCCGGGATCATGACCTGAGCTGCAGGCAAACACTTAACTGACTAAGCCACCCACCCAGGCGCCCCAAATTATTTGTTTAACTTGTGCTTCACAAATGTAAAAGAATACTACACAATCATTAAAAATAATGTTGTAGTTCTATATTACCTGAGAAGATGTACGTGCCGAAAGAAAAGAGCATTGTTACAGGACAGAATATAGTGTGATCCTATTTTAAAAATTGTGCATTCATATCAATATACATGGAGTTTCTTTTTTAATTAATAAAAGTGGAATCATACAGTTTGGCAACTTGCATTTTATATATATTATGCAATAGGCCTCTTTCTATACTAGAAAATGACAAAATTATCAATGCAACAGTAAACTTAAGATTATAAATGTTTTCTTTGATACCGATATAAACATAAACCTGTATGTTGATTTTTTTTTAATGTAATCACTCCTAGGTAGTAGAATTTGGGATGATCTTACTTTCTTCTTTGTACTTTTACCCCCTGAAGTTTTTACAATGAAAAATAATTGTTTAAAGCACGAAACTACTCTTTTAATCATAAAAAGCTAGCTACATATTAAAATAAACAAGGCGAAACAAAGGAGGAATATTTCATATCTTCCAAATAAAGCAAACAAAATAAGGGAGGGGCAACTTGATAGTTTATGTGAATAAGATCTGGTGTTTTAATTATTCATCTAATTACATGTGCACTGTGCATAGCCCCGTGATATGATGTAGTTGCTACATTTGGATGCAATTTTAGGCTACATTAACAGAACTATAACATGCCAACCATTGGACTGTGAGCTTGTCCAACCACGTGTTGATTCAGTTCCAGCTTTGCACTGTAGTAAGAGGCATTATAATACAGGGTGTGTTCTGTCAGAAGAGAGAGATCAGAAACAGGGTCACAGATCAATGTTGAGAAAATTTACAACAATTCACCTGGGAAAGAAGAGATGCAAGAGGGCACATGTCTGATATTTTCAAGTATTTTGAAGATGGGAAACAGCATAGAGTCCTTCTGTGTTGCCCCAAAGAGCAAGACTGAGGCACAGGAATAGAATTTATAGAGGGACAGGGTTTAGCCCAATATCACAATATAAATCAGAGCTGCCCTCAAACAGACCAGGCTGCCCACAAAACAGGAAGTGTTCAAAGCAGGTAAGTGATCATTGGACAAGGAGGCCATAGTGCTGGAAATGGTTTCAAATGACACACAGATTAATTAGGTCCCTTCTATTTTTAAGATTCGATGGTTTATTTTTTTTCCTCCATAAATATTTTGTTCATTTCTGACATCTTCATTTGATCGGTCATTTTAAATTACAATTTCACAGGGGCGCCTGGCTGGCTCAGTTGGTAGAGCATGTGACTCTTGATCTCTGGGTTATGGGTTTGGGCCCCATGTTGGATGCAGAGATTACTTAAAAATAAAATCTTTAAAAAAATGTAGGGGCAGCTGGGTGGCTCAGTGGGTTAAATGTCTGCCTTCTGCTCAGGTCAAGGTCCCGGGGATCTGGGATGGAGGCCCATGTCGGGCTCTCTGCTCAGCGGGGAGTGTGCTTCTCCCTCTGCCCCTGCTCGTTCTCTCTCTCTGTCTCTCAAATAGATAAATAAAACTCAAATAGATAAATTAAATCTTTTTTAAAAATGTTTTTAAAAATTACACTCTTGGGACCCCTGGGTATCTCAGATGGTTGAGCGTCTGTCTTCAGCTCACGTCATGATCTCAGGGTCCTGGGATCAAGCCCCATATCCGGCTTCTTGTTTAGCAGGGAGCCTGCTTCTCCCTCTCCCTCTGCCTCTCCCCCTTTGCTCATGTGCTCTCTCTCACTTTCTCTCAAATGAATAAATAAAATCTTAAAAAAATATATTACAATCTCATAATCCTTGGCTGGGAGAGCCCATGACCCGAAGGCCAGATGATTATTAAGAAGGTATATTTCTTGTGTGAGTTCATGCCAAAGAAATTGGGAAACATATCTTGCTGAACAACCTCATGTCTTTTCGCTTACAGGATTTGTCTCAATAAAGGAAAATTTTGTTAATAAAAGATATGCAGTGCTACCCTAAATGGGTAATGATGATTCAATTGCCTTCCCTTGACGACCCATCCAAATCACTCAGAGTATGTCTCCTATTGATCGTACCACCTTCTCTTGGCAAGGGTACTTTTATATGAACCACTGATGTCGGCAACAGTTACAATAAGGTTAGCAAGAGCTACTAAGTTATTAAGAAAGTTATTTTAACATAGGTATTTCAAGATGACCATTTTGACAAAGTATTCTGTGCAAGGGACATTCTAAACACTTACTGCCATCCTTGAACCTATTTCCAGTCCTTACCCAATTTTCTGTCCCATCCCTGAATCTTGCCCCATCACACAACCTTATCAATTCCTTTATTCCTACTCCATGATAGAGCCTGAGCTCATCCTCACCCTCTGCCATCTAAGAAAAGAGTATGGTTCCTTAGGAAACTGAACTGAGAAGGCCTTAGGTAGGAGGTAGGTGGTAGAAATAATTTCTCCTTTCTCTCTGAAACTGCTTTCTTAGATGCAAACATCTGGAAGACAAGATGTCTAATGAAGGAGGGGATAAGGTGGGGGTTAAAATAGTGCCTACCCTAGGGAAGCAAGCCATCAGCTAGAGTGGTGTAAAATCTCCCAAATTTCTGAGGGGAAAATTAATTTTTAAGCAAGATTATTTATTACTATGAATCTGCTTATTTCCTATTATACTCTGTAATGTTAAAGCCTTTATTTCATCTTGCTTAGAGACTTTATTTCCATCTGATGATCTTAACTAAACCATTTATTAATTTGTTGATTTGTTCAATCATTCATTCACTGATCCATCAAAGATTTATTGAACACTGCAGTGAATAGCAGAAACACAAGAAGGAACAAGATGCAGACCTACCTTCAAGATGCCTATGCTCCAAACTGGATGGCATCTCCATCCTTGATGCTCCCAAAATAAAAAGGTCAAACTTGGGGGAGTGCAATGGACCAGAAGTATTATCTACTAGTGAATTCTCTTCCCAAAGGTGAATCTTAAACATGGTGTTTTGTTAAGAATGTAGCTCTCTGGAGGGTGGGGAGGTGGGGGGGTGGGGGATGGTTCCTGGGTGCATATGACTCTTGATTTCAGCTTGAATCATGATCTCAAGGTCATTAGATCAAGCCCCATGTTGGGCTCTGCACTCAGTGGGAGTCTGCTTGAGATTCTCTCTCCCTCTGCCCCTACCCCGGCTCATGTTCTTTCTCTCTAAAATAAAGAAAGAAACCTAAAAAAAAAAAAGAAGAAAAGAATGTACCTCCCTGGGAAACTCCTATTCATCCTTTGAAATTCAGGTAAAATACTTAGGATAGTGCCTGGCATTGTATTTAGGAAACCTTCCTTGACTTGCCCTGATACTGAAGTATTAAGAATAATCCCCCAAACCACCTTTGTACTTCACTGTTGGCCTTTCTGTCTCCTTTACCAGACAGTTAATTCCTCAGAAGGAGGGACTGCATTTTAGCATGACTGTATCCTGGTGCCTGGCAGGGTTCCTGGCACGTACGTAGCTGGTACATGGTGAACCTCCCCAGAAATGAACTGCCCTGAAGATTCCATGGTCTGCTGTTGCCAAAGCAGTCGATTTCCTGGTGTTGGGGTCACTTGTCTTTTCAGATGATATCTCTCCCCTCACAATCTGGATACCAAGGTTTGTAGACTTGCTGAGTCACCACAGGAGAGAGACTTAGAGGAAAACTTTCTACTTTAAGGAACAGTTATTTTCATTCTCTTAAATGTCAGCATTGTCTCTGCTTCCATTTCAAGATTCCAAATAGGGAGTTGGTCTACGTGGGAAGAGCTGATTGCAGCTCAGTCATTTCTAGTCACATCTATCCTTCATCCAGAGCACCACAAGATGGAATCCTTGTGTTTTCACACAGAGATTCTCTCCTCTGAACCCAATTTGCTGTCCTGAGCTATAAAAAGGAGTCATTATCATTAAGCCTGTTATTCAGGATAACCTCTATTGATGCTGACAAGGTTTTACAAACCAGAAATCAGAGCTCATGTTCAGTTGCAGAGGGAAATAATCACAGGTTGAGGCAGAAATTAGGAGGGTCATAAGTAACTGGGACATAGGATCACTGGGTCTAGCATGCCCCTCCTCAAATAGAATTCTCCTGAATGTCTACTCTTCAAAAAGTTTACCACGATCGTCAATAGATGTACAATACACACCCTCCCCACCCCGTTCTTCCATCTAATTCCTCAAGAAGTCTGTGGGGTCTCACAGAGAGAAAAAGCACTTGGACTTGGGTTTGAATTCCTGGCTTTGTCACCTACAACTTGTGACTTTGGGCAAGTTAGTTGACTTCTCTGAGCCTCTTTTCTTATCCACAGAAGGGTTATCTTGGGATGAAGAGCATAACATGTCTAGCAGACACCATACACTCTTATATCCTAGATTCTCTTCTGTTTTCTTTAGCTCCTGTGAGATACTGAAATGATCACTTTATAAAAACAAACCAGGGGCATCTGGGTGGCTCAGTGGGTTAAAGCCTCTGCCTTCGACTCAGGTCATGATCTCAGGGTCCTGCATCGGGCTCTCTGCTTGGCAGTGAGCCTGCTTCCTCCTATCTCTCTGCCTGCCTCTCTACCTACTTGTAATCTCTCTCTCTGTGTCAAGTAGATAAATAAATAAAAATCTTTAAAAAATAAAAAATAAAATAAATAAAATAAAAACAAACCAAACTAAACCAAAACAAGATAAAAATAATAATAATAAAAAAAAACAAGAAGAGCCTGCTTCTTCCCCTCCTTCTGCCTGCTTGCGCTTTCTCTCGTAGTTGAATAAATAAATTTTTAAAAATCTTAAAAAAAAAAAAAAGACAACAGGTTTAAAATTCTGGCTTCTAAATTCTTGAGTATTTTGCTCCAGGAACTGTTGCCACACACAGAATAACCTGGGTGACATCTGGATTGAGGTCCCAGTGGCTCACTGTGGGCTCCAGAACAGGACAGGTTTTTTTTGTTTTTTGCTTTTTTTTTTTAAGATTTGGGGCAGAGGGAGAGAGAGTCTCAAGTGACTCAAAACTGAGTGCAGAGCTTGACTCGGGGCCTGATCTCATGACCCTGAGATCAGGACCTTAGCCAAAACCAAGAGTCGAATGCTTAACCAACTGCACCAGCCAGGCATCCCTGGACATTGAGTTTTTCTTTGGGTGACTATGGCCAATTTCCCTAAGTCAAATTCATGAGACTTGCCATGTTGATTCAACTTTTGTCATGTATATTGATAGATGCCATTCAGAACACAGTTCAAAATCTTGTCAAAATCATATTCTGTATTTCTTCAAACCAAGTAGTGAAATTTATGGATCATCATTCTTGGTAGAAACCCAAGTTCTCTGTAGATCTCCAATTCTAATGTTTCTCAGCAAGTAAAATTGTGAAAGATCGGGTTTTGTCTAATAAGGGTTCTTTGTTTCAAAATCAGTTTATTAGTTTCCTTAGAAATGTTTTCAAGTTCATTCTTGATGGTTTTTCCCTAAATTTTTCCAAGCTGTTAAAGTCAGGCTGACTAATACATTACGCACAATGTAAACAAAACTCTAAAGGAAAACAATTGAACTTAAATTTAATGACAATACAAATATGTTCATAATACGTCATGTAAAAACCGCAGGCTATAAAACACAGAATGAACTTCAACTTCCCTTCAAACAGAATATATGTATACCTTTTTTATATGTATACATTTGAGTATGAAAAAAGTCCAGAAAGATATGTACCAAACTGATAACAGTGGTTATCCCTAGATTATAAAATTAAAAATAGCTTACACATTTTTTTTCTAGTTTCTAATTTATGAATCAATTGATAGGTAGTAAAAATGAGCATATGCCACTTATTTAATATAGGGTTAAAAAGGCCCGAAAGTTATTTTAGTTTTTTAAATCTTTTTTTTTTTAAGATTTTATTATTTATTTGACAGAGAGAGCACGCACAAGCTGGGGGAGCAGCAGGGGGAGAAGGGGAAGCAGACTCCCCGCTGAGCAGGGAGCCTGCTGCGGGACTCGATCCCAGGATCATGCCCTGAGCAGAAGGCTGATGCCCAACCAACAGAGCCACCCACGTGCCCCTAGAATCTGACTTTCAGAATGATAAACTGGTTGGACAATTGTGTTAATGTTATTTATATCTCACGCTATGACAATTTTAAGCCACTAAACCAGCCCGGATAACCATTTGGTGAAGCTCCCAACCCCAAGCACAGAGCGTCCAGGCAAAATTTTTTGTGTCCCTCTTTTATATTATCAGAAAAATGTTTAAATACCCCCAAATTCTATTATTAATATCATTAGTATCCATAAATGAGGATAAGATACTGTTAAAAGAGAAAAATTCAGAGAATAAAACAGAGTTTTTGAAAATTAACATGTGATATGACAAACACAATAAAAGGTAGGAAGATAAAGTCAAGGAAATACCCCAGAAAGCAGAATAAAATAATAAAGAGAGGGAATATGAGAAAAAAAAATTTAGAGATTCTGCTCAGGAAATCCAACATTCAAATAACGGGGTATTTCAAAGAGTGGAGTAGGGGACAGAGAAATTAGGAGAAGGGATAAGAAACTATTGAAGAAACAAGAAAATTTCCCGGACACAAGAGGTAAGCGTTTTCCAACTGAAAGGGCCTCCAAATGCCCAGCTCAAGGAACGAGATTTCACCCATACCAACAACACTATCAAACACTGGGAATAAGAAGAAACAAGCTTCCAGATGGAAAAAAATAGCCTTCCCAAAAAGGATCAAATATAAGAATGGCATCTAATGCTTCAATAGAAGCCCTGGAAGCTAGAAGGTGACTGATAAGCATCTTCAAAATTCTGAAGGAAGATGCTTTCTGAGCTAGAATTCAGTACTACTAATTAACATGAGGAAAAAATAAAGATATTTTAAGATATGTGGGGTTGCAATCCCCCCCCCCCATTTCTGAGAACATTCTCTCAGAAAACTACAGAAGGATGTTGTCCACCAAGAAGGAGGAGTAAACCAGAGAAAGGAAAGCAAGGGGTCAACGAGGCAGAGTAGGGTTAAAGAGCCAAGTTCACATTTTCCATTGTGGCGAGTCAGAGACAGAATGGAAACTGAGGGGTGCTGGGCCGACTCCATCAGGGCTGTGAGTTCAAGCCCCACGTTGGGTGTAGAGATTACTGAAAAAAATTTTTTTAAAATTAAAAAGAAAACTGAAAAGTAGGAGGTAGAAATAGAAGCATACTATTTAGACATGGAGTTAAGCATGAAAACAATCAGTGAAAAGTAGTGGCCTCTGGGAAATGGGAAATTGGAGGTAGAGGTCAGTGTTTTCTTACTACATGTCTTGAAGAACTATTTGATTCTAGAAACCTTGTGCATGCATAACTTTGATAAGAATAAAATTAAATTTAAAAATTGACATAGATAATGTCATTACTTACTGAAGGCACTTGTGTAGGGGAGCAGTGCTGCTGTGATCTGAATATATTGCTTTCTGATAATCTAACTTTCTACAGAAACAGCACTCAATAGGAACTGTTGACATGTATCCTAGAGGCCACCTCTCACAAATACCAGGTGTCTCAAAAAAGCCTTTGGCGAGTTCTAGGCTGCAGTCAATGGATGCCTGAAACCCTGTCAGGTGCCTGCAGAGCTGATATATTCTACGTTGTTGGCGGAAGGGCGTCCAAGGAGCCCAGAAGCCTGCTGGATAAGTAAGGCAGAACCATCCTTTCCTTGTGCCATACTGGAACTTCTTTGGGACACCTGGGTGGCTTAGTCAGATGAACGGCTGCCTTCGGCTCAGATCATGATCCCAGGGTCCTGGAACTGAGTCCCACATCGGGCTCCTTGCTCAGCGGGGAGCCTGGTTCTCCGTCTCCCTCTGCCTGCCTGCAGCTCCCCCTGCTTGTGCTCTGTCTCTCACTCTCTCTCTCTGTCTGTGTCAAATATATAAAATCTAAAAAAAAAAGAGAAGAATTTCTCTGTCCTCTTGCAGATTGTGGATTAGCACACGTGTACATGGATGTGAGAGGAGACGTACATGCATGTATTCTTTTGAAGACTTTTAGAGCTCTAGAGAAGCCCAGAAATGTCTTGCAGTAACACAGAGGGTGTTATTTTGCCCTGAAGAACTCTTACCTGAAAAATGCAACCTAACAGGGCTCTCAAGATGTCAGCCACAAAAGCATTCCCAAGTATCTGAGTATCATCCTATTGAGCAGTCTGTTCACAGCTATTTTAATGTTAAAGCATCTCTTACAACGCTCTTACCATCAGTATATTTGATGCTGAGTTGTTGCTTCCTACTCCAATAAGGTAACTGGATTACCTACTTCCGAACTCAGCACCCAAGTGAGAGAGAACTCTTCAGACTGTCAGCTAACAGGTTGGCGCTTATTCAGTTCATAGAATGACCGCTATTTATAAGTTCACATAATGAGGAGCCTCCGACAAAGCCTTATTTTATACTCTTTAGGACTGAAAGTTCTTTCTCTGATTTGTTTATTTAGAATATGAAAATATTCTACAAGTTTGAAAAAGAATGGCTAATAGTCGAGGATTTAAGGACAACTTACTGTTTATGGAGTCAAGAACTGAAAGTCTGATTATGCTGCGGACATCCACATTGCCCTCTGCTACTCATGGTGAGATAAAACAGGATGTCAGGTCTAGTGGACCCGCTGCTTTTGCAAGCTGCTTAATCTTCGTAGAAGATTTTAGTTTGAGGGGCACCTGGGTGGCTCAGTCAGTTGAGCATCTGACTCTTAATGTGGGCTTGAGTCATGATCTCAGGGTCTTGGGATGGAGCCCTGTGTTGGGCTATGTGCTCAGCGGGGAGTCTGCTTCAGGCCCCCCCCCCCGCCCCTCCCTCTGCTCTCTCTCTCTCTAAAATAAATAAATGAATGTTTAAAAAAGAAGAAGAAGAAAAAGGGAGGCCTGGGTGGTTCAGTCAGTTAAGCATCTGCCTTCAGCTCAGATCATGATCCCAGGGTCCTGGGATTGAGTCCCACAGTCCGGGGAGGTCCTGGGATCTAGTCCCACATGGGGCTCCTTGCTCAGCAGGGAGTCTGCTTCTCCCTCTGCCTGCTCTGTCTGCCACCGCCTTGCTTGTGCTCTTTCTCTCTCTCTGACAAATAAATAAAAATCTTTTTAAAAATTAAAAAAGAAGGGTTATGTCTGAAACTAATATGACACTGTATACTAACTATACTAAAATTTAACATTTTTAGTTAATTAAGTTCATTTAATTAAGTAAAGATGGGTTAGATAAGATTTTAATTCCACCTTAGGAATTTTTATGTATATACTATCTTCTATAAGAAATTTGCCAGTGAATTTTTGGCCTACCATATGAAGAGAGCAAAGATGATTACTCTAAGTATAAAACAAAGAGAAACACATGAATAAGACATTTTACTGGTTAAGTGGAATTGTGAGATAGTAGAACAAAGGCCTAACTACGAGCCCTGAAATCTAGGTTCTATCTTTGCTCTGCTACTTTATTCTGTAGTGTGGGTCAAGTCACTTATTTCCCTCCCCCCACCTTTTTTTATTAAAGATTTTATTTATTTATTTGCCAGGGAGAGAGAGCGCAAGTAGGCAGAGCAGCAGGCAGAGGGGGAGGGAGAAGCAGTTTCTCCACCGAGCAGGGAGCCTGATGAAGGACTCGATCCCAGGACCCTGGGATCAAGACCTGAGCCGAAGGCAGTGGCTTAACCGACTGAGCCCCCCAGGTGCCCTTATTTTCCCCATTTTTCAAATGGGATTTAGTGAGTCCAGAATGAGACCATGCTCCATAAAAGCAACTTATAAAGCATAAAGTCCTATGCAAATGTTTAAAAATGAGCAAATTAAATGTGGGGAACTGGCAAAGGGAACTTGCATGGGGCTAGCCTTAGGAGTTCTGGCTCCTACAGATATTAAGACAAGGATTACAGACTTGAGTAGAAATTTCCCAAACATTTTGGCCTTGTGCCATTTTTACTATTGATTTTTTAAACTTCATACTTGTTCTTTATTCCAAAGTGTGCTTTTTGATATATGTATAATACACCAAATTTTACACCAGTTGGCATATGTGTAATAGAGAGACCCTTGGATTTGATGAAAAGTCTGGAGACTAGAATTCTGGAAGTTGAATATCCAGGCAATTGAAACACTCAGCAGTGTACGTTCGTAGTAAACACTCAACAATATTTGTTCAATGAATGTAGGTCCTGATGAAATTCAACGTGAAGGGTACGTCAGGTCAACATAGCACCTTGACCTGAGAACTCTGTTGGACTACCCTCTGAATTCCAAACGGTATGCATTCCAAGAACAGTAGTTGGCTTTGGCAAAAGATACAGCTCGGTTCACCATGCCAACATGTTAGGCTTTCTTTGTTTTTCAAAATTTTCAACAGACCATGGTGATTACTCAGTTAATTTGTTTGCCTGGAACAATTTGCCCAAATTCCCCAAAGAGGCTACTGCAGCCTCTTTTTGGTTCATATCAACAACTTGTTTTCTCTATGTTCTGTCACCAGATGGCAAAGTAGCATAATACCCCTATGTAATTATGTCTACTCTATGTGATTATCCCCTAGACACAACAGGAAGTATGGAAGTTGTTGTTAGCTCTGATCTTCTGGGAAGTTCTAGGAAACTTAACAGGTTGTTAGTTTCTGCTAAAATGTTAAGATGCTTTTGTAAAACTTTCCTGGAAATGTGTAGTGACCTTTCAAAATGAAAGTAGAGGTTTGGATTTATAACAGATACAGTTCATACATAATTAGCAGAGCAGCTATTCTGGATATTTCAGATTTATTAGGTTTGTGTTCATGGAGCTCTTTTTATATTATTTGGAGAGGCAGTTCTAATTATAAAAGAACCATAAACCCATGGAGAAACAAGAGAGAGAAAGGATAAAAATGCAGGAAGAAGACATTTCCTTAAATTTTACCACATAGTAGCAACACTTGAACATTTTGGTACATTTTTGTCCATTTTTTAAATTTGTTTTCTTTTATAGTTATGATTATATTGTGATACAAATTTGTATGCAGATTTTTCTTATTTAACAGTTTATAGTATTTAGTGCCCCATGCTATTAAAAATCTATTAAAAGCTGGGGTGCCTGGGTGGCTCAGTCAGTTAAGCATCTTCCTTCCGCCCAGGTCATGATCTCAGGGTCCTGGGATCGAGTCCCATGTCAGGCTCTCTGCTCAGCAGGGAGCCTGCTTCTCCCTCTCCCTCTTCCTCTCCCTCTACCTGCTGTTCTGCCTGCTTGTGCTCTCTCTCTCTC
The DNA here is from genome assembly GCA_002007465.1 of Ailurus styani. NCBI lineage: Eukaryota > Metazoa > Chordata > Mammalia > Carnivora > Ailuridae > Ailurus > Ailurus styani. The sequence continues at coordinate 5,920,404 of LNAC01000043.1, forward strand.
TTTGTGTTAAATAAAATCTTTTTTAAAAATTCAATAAAAGGGTGCCTGGGTGGCTCAGTGGGTTAAAGCCTCTGCCTTCGGCTCAGGTCATGATCCCAGGGTCCTGGGATCGAGGCCCACATCGGGCTCTCTGCTCAGCAGGGAGCCTGCTTCCTCCTCTCTCCTCTCTCTCTGCCTGCCTCTGCCTACTTGTAATCTCTCTCTCTGTGTCAAATGAATAAATAAAATCTTAAAAAAAAAAGTCAATAAAAAATTTAAAAACTTTTAAAATCTATTTTTAGAAAATATTTTTCTGATAATAAGAGATTTGGAAATTTTCAGAAACATATAGTAGTATAAGGAAAATAAAAGTTATCCACAATCCTATGACTCAAAGGTATTCATCAATACTTTGGAATTTTCCTTCCTTTCTCTTTAAATGCACTTCCTTTTACGTAGATAATACTTTTATTTTTAATACTGTTTTTCTTCACTCATGTATCTTACAGAGTTGCCCATATGATTAAAATCTTTCCATAAGGCTATTTTCAATGCCTGCATAATGTTGTATCATATCCATATACCATGATTTGTTTCACCATTCCTCTCCTTAGGGCTTTTTTTCAACAGTTTAATTCTTTCCTTGAATAACCCAGAAGTCCTGAATTTTATATTAATTTTTAATAAATAATGAAATAGCTTGAGAAATTTACATCAATAAGCTATGAAACAAAAAATGGGTCATTACAAATATGAAATCAAGATGTAGCATTCATGGGGTGCCTGGGTGGCTCAGTTGGTTGGGCAACCAACTCTTGATTTCTGCTCAGGTCATAATGTTGGGAGTGGCAGGACTGGGCTCTGCATGGCATTTGGCTCTGCCCTCAGTGGGGAGTCTGCTTGGGGTTCTCGCTTTCCTTCTCCCTCTGCCCCTCCCCACCCTGTGTGTGTGCGCTCTCTCTCTCAAATAAAGAAATCTTAAAAAAAAAATGATGTAGTCATTCATAGTCATAGGTGCTCTGCTAGACTCTAAATATATATTGCATGGACATTGATTTCTCACCTTTTCCAAGGAGGATTTGAGATGGTTTATAGAGACACTCAGAAATTAGGACAAAGTAAAAAAGGTGCTAATGGCAGGCCACAGATTTAATTCTGAGCATCCAGCAGCCAAAGAAATTAATGTTAAAATTCACAATTTCCTTACAATGAAACCCAAGTTCAACTCAGAAGGGCAGCTACCCGGTATTGGAATGTAAGAGCAATCTTTACCACAGGGTTCAAGGTTGGGGGCATAGTCTATGGATTATGCCTGAGTCTAGGAGATAGGGGGTCTGAATTCCAGTACTGGCTTTGCCATTAACCAGCAGTCCAAACTGGGTGAGTCACTCAATCACTCGGTAAGGCCCTTATTTCTATCATTTAATGTTCATTTGTAAGTACCCACTATGTGCCACTAGGATTACAAAAGCAAGTAAGAAGTTTGTGTCCTTAAGGAGTATGATTCTCATGGGAAGACAAACATATAAGCTGCTTGCTTATGTGGATACACAGCAGAAACATTACAATAGAGGGGCGACTGGGTGGCTCAGGTGCATCTGACTTTGGCTCAGATCACGATCTTGGAGTCTTGGAATTAAGCCCCATGTGTCAGGCTCCACGCTCAGTGGGGAGTCTCCTTGTCTCTCTCTCTTGCTCCTCCCCCCACTCGTGCTCTCTCTGTCTCAAATAAATAAATAAAATCTTTAAAAAAAAAAGAAAAGAAACATTGTAATAGAGGTATGAACAAGGATGTGAATTTCCCATCTGACATCCTTTCGGGTTAATCTAGACACTAAATATCACCTTCTGTAAAATTCCATTATGTTTGTTAAAATCAATATCCTGAACTAAGAAATATTAAAATCTTAATAGGATTGACTTGACTAAAGTATCAGTGAAACAACTATAACTGGGAATGGTAATCGTGTTAACGTAGAAAACTGGGTACATACACGGCAGATAGAAAGGTCTGTCATGAGACAAACCATAAGAGACTCTTAATCTCATGAAACAAACTGAGGGTTACTGGGGGTGGGAGGGTAGGGATAGGGTGGCTGGATTATGGACATTGGGGAGGGTTTGTGCTCTGGTGAGTGCTGTGAAAGGTGTAAGCCTGATGATTCACAGACCTGTACCCCTGGGGCAAATAAGATAGATAGATAGATAGATAGATAGATAGATAGATAGATAGATAGATAGATAGATAAATGCAAGTACTGACCATGTTTAAAAAAAAAAAGTCCTGTCATTTTCCCACTTGCTTTTGTAATTATAATGTGTATGGTTTTGCAGAATCTGTTCCATCAAAGGATTGTCTTTTCTTATTGTATGCTTTGTCAGAAAACTAGCACTCTCTATTTCTTTCTTTTCCTACATCTTTTGTGCTTTCTTTTCCTACATCTTATGTGCACTTTTCCTGGAAAATAGTCTGGCCCAGCTCTCCTTATTTTTTCTTTTCTTCTTCTTCTTCTTTTTTTTTTTTTTAAAGATTTTTCTTATTTATTTGAGAGAGAGGGGGAGAGTGCATGCACATGAGTGCAAAGAGGGAGAAGCAGGCTCCCCGGTGAGCAGACAGTCTGATGTGGGCCTCAATCCCAGGACCCGAGATCATGACCTGAGCGGAAGGGAGACGCTTAATGACAGGGGCACCCCTTAGCTCTCCTTTCAAAATCTCTACCTAATGCCCCTCTCTGTCTTCCACATTGCTATTACAAATCTCCCTTTTCCATTTTACGTTCAAATTTAACATATTCACATTTCCTTGGCACTTATTTTTCCTTGGCTTCTTATACCCAATCAAATCCTACAACTTTTTTCTGAAGAACACGTTCAGATTTTTCATCTGCCTCTGTTGTCCCTGACAATTCCTTGCCTTCGTGGTGGTAAACTCTCATTTGGGATCCCCTAGTATCTTCTTCGTATGGTTCTCAGCCTTTATTTCCCACACTCCATTCTGATTTTTTCCATGTCTCTTTATATCACTGGCTTCTATGGTGATTTAATTCTTAAAATACTTCTTTAAAACAGATTTTATTTATTTATTTAACATAGATAGAGAGATCACAAGTAGGCAGAAAGGCAGGCTCCCCACTGAGCAGAGAGCCTGATGCGGGCCTCGATCCCAGGACCCTGAGATCATGACCTGAGCCGAAGGCAGAGGCTTAACCCACTGAGCCATCCAGGCACCCCACTTAAAATTCTTTTAATAAGACTTCCACTTTGCAGAGTAAATGACTAATTTGGTCTTGATGGAAAACTACAAAGACTCTGATCAGGATTTTCCATCCAAGCAGGCTTTATTGCACACACTCTCTTTTCATATGATCTTTTTCTCTCAGGTGTGAGAACTCTCATTGGTTACTATGATTGTTTCCTCTCTCCCTTCTTTTTTAAAAAATTTTATTTGCGAGAGAGAGAGAGAGAGAGAGAGAGAGAGAGAACAGGGGGAAGGGGAGAGGGAGGAGCAGAGCCCAATGGAAGACTCGATCCCAAGACCCTGGGATCACAACCTGAGCTTAAGGCAGATGTTTAACTGACTGAGCCACCCAGGCACCCTATTTCTTCTCTTTTAAAACTCAGAATCAGAATCCCAATTCTCCCCAGATCCTTTAATATTTAACTTTGTGTTTTTTATAATACAGTAGTATTATAAAGTATAAGGTATAAGCCTTTCTTTATTTCATATATACACATTTCTTTCTTTCACTCCCCCACTAAGTTGTGGGTCCTGAGGACAGTGACCACATCCTCAGGAAACACTCACTGGGATAAACAACATTCTCCAGGTGACTACTTCTATCCAAACCCGCTCCATCCTCCAAGCTATGTGGTCTGAATGGAAATGGTCATCTTTTATGATCTTGCTTTTCTGATCACTGGATTGGTTAAGGGGTAGACTTGTAAAGCAGTCTGAGCCAACCATAATAGCTCATTCCTTGGACCACAGTGAGTGATTCAGAGGCACATGTGACCTAAATGGGACCAGAATCCTATCTTAAGAGTTGAGACAAAAGTTTTTCCCTTGAATTAAAAACTATAAGAATGAGAGCCTGGACCCTTTAGGTGCTACATCTCCAGAGAAAAATGATCTGGGAGAATGGCTGAGAAGCAGAGAATTCTTTGTTCATTCTTCTTCTTGCTATTCTGAGATTTAATTATTCAACTATTTATTCAGTTCTGAGACCTACCCCAGTAGCTTTCAATCGCTTTTATTTGTTTCATCTGGTTTGAGTGGGTTTCTGTCATTTGCAACCAAGAAGGACCTGATTCATATAATATTTAAACTATATTTTGAAATCCTTGTAGCATTGATCTGTAAAATGGTGGTTCTTATATACAATATGCCTCATACCTCACCAGTCATCTTAACTTTAAGAAAAAGATCTATAGAAGAAAACTCCTGTTGTCAAAACCATCTAAATTCTATCCTGAAATTCTTCCTAAATTATTTACTCCTTAAGCCTTTTGGTTACAATACCTGAAAGGTGATGCAAGATAGAATTCATTTCATCTTTAAATAAAACAAACTCCTACCTCTCTAACGTTAAAGACTTTTATTTGCTGATTATGCCTTCAGACAGTGATTTGTTTATTTTACTTGACAAATACATACAGAAGGCTTATTTTGAGCCAGGTGTTGTGCTAAAAATTTACCTCCAATCCTCCCAACAAACTGTTATTATCTCCATATTCAGTCTGAATAAACTGAAGTGCAGAGAGATTGAGTAATTTGCCTTAGCTCACAGAGTTAGTACATAGTAGAGCTGGAATTAATTCCTAAATTTTACTACGCATCAGGACAACTCGGTCATGTGTTAAAAATGCAGACTCCTGGGACCTGCTAATTCAGAATCAGACCAAGAAAAGATAAGACTGCTTTTTAGATTTTTTTTACATGTACCAAAAAATTTTGATCTCTCATCTCCAGCCCTCAGCTATCTTAAATTTGATTGAGCATACATTTCATCTTCTTTGATTTTTGGTAATAGAATGAGATTCTGCCACACGTGGGTCTGGTATTTAAATTGTACTGACCTAGCTTCAATAAATAATACCAAATGCCTACCCTTCAGGCATTCACTAGAGATCTTAATCTTGAACTGACTGCCACATGGCTCCCTGCAAAAGAATAGTAGAAACAGGTATTTTGAGAAAGAGTTGACCAAAGAACATGCTCACTGCTTAATCCTGTAGCGTTCCTTATTCCGTCACCTAAATAGAATAAATCCCCCACAAATCCACACACTTGGACTTTGTCAGTTTGGTTCTCTGTGGAAATGCTTTCAGCCTTTCTCAACCTCTCTCTCTCTGTGAACTAGCTCCCGTTCAATGCTCAGTTTCCTACAGTTTGGGATTGTTTCCACTGTACTTTTTTTTTTTAATTATTTGTTTATTTGACAGAGAGAGACAGAGAGACCGTGAGAGAGGGAACACAAGCAGGGGGAGTGGGAAAGGGAGAAGCAGGCTTCCCACTGAGCAGGGAGCCCGATGCAGGGCTCAATGCGGGCTCCATCCCAGGACTCTGGGATCATGACCTGAGCTGAAGGCAGATGCTTAACAACTGAGCCACCCAGGCGCCCCTTCCCACTATACTTCTAAAGCCACTGTTACTGAACTCACCAGCAGCCACCTGGAGACAATCTGATTTAGAGGTTAAGGAGGTGTTCTCCGGAGTCAGTCCAGCTCAATTCAAATCCCGCTCCCACCGCCACCTGCCTCCCGCACCTTGCCAAGCCCCTCCATGCTACTCACTGTTTTTACTTGTAAAATGAGGATAATTATGGTACCTACATTCCAGTAATTGTGGGGAATGAGCAAGGTAGTAACACTTGTCGGGTGATCAGAAGAGTGCACACAGTACAAACTCACTAAATGCTTTTCACCAGAATAGAAGCTCCTTGAGAGGAAGATCAGTGTTTTGTTCATGACTACCTCCTCAGTGCCTGATACAGAGTAGGTACTCAAATAGAAATGCAGAGAATCAGGAACTCCCAGATCCAATGTCGTCTCCAGGTCCTTTCTTGGTTGATCTTACTGTGACAGTCAGTCCAATACTCATACAGCAATCGCCTGTGCTAGGCACCGTTCCAAGCACTTCACAATCACGAACTCATTTAGTTCTCATTTTAACAGTCTTATGGAACAGGTACGTTACTGTGAGCATTTTATACATGATGAAAGTGAGGCATAGAGATGTTTAGTAGTTTGTCCAAGCTCACACAGCTAGTGAGTGGCAGAGCTATATTGGAACCTAGGCAGTTTGGTTTCAGAGTTTATGCCTTCAACCTATGTTTTCCACCCATCATGACTTCTTTGAAACTCTTTTCCAGTGGCTCCCACAAAAACACCCTCTCTCAACCTCTCTGACTCCTCCTTCATTGGTTTTTTTCTTTCTGCTCAACTCTGAAGCAGGGATGACATTTCCAGAGGTCTGTCCAAAGCCACTGCCTTTGCTTACTTCCACACTCTCTACTTGAGGGCATCCACTTTCGTCCATACTGAGATGATTCCCAAACCCGTATCTCTATTCTGGATATCCTTCCCAAGGCTCAGACTTTTGTGTCTAATTGCTGTCTCTCTGGTCACCCTTCCTTCTCCTTCAAGAATCAGATCTTCAGAAAAGTAGCACCAAATGCATAATGCAAAACAGGTCATCACTTAATAGATTTTAGTTCCCTTGCCCCCTTCCACCCTCTTTCCCTGGCAAAATTAATGATGTGTTCTGTTGAATAAACTGCTTATATTTCTTTTAGTCTACTAATCATGATGAATATATATTTATTGTTAAATTATAAACCCATTTAAAAAATAATAAATTCACTTTAAATAAACCCACTTACATCTCTTTCATTCAAATGTATTATACTCTTTATAGTAAAATAATAGGGGGCGCCTGGGTGGCTCAGTTGGTAGAGCATGGGACTCTTGACCTCGGGTTATGGGTTTGAGCCCCACATTGGGTGTAGAGATGACTTAAAAATAAAATCTTAAAAATAATAATAATGGAGGGGCACCTGGGTGGCTTAGTCAGTTAAGTGGCTGCCTTTGGCTCCAGTCACGATCCCAGGGTCCTGGGATGGAGCCCCACATCGGACTCCTTGCTCAGCGGGGAGCCTGCTTCTCCCTGTCCCTCTATCTGCTGCTCCCCCTACTTGTGCTCTCTCTTTCTCCATCTGTCAAATAAATAAATAAAATCTATTTTAAAAAATAATAGTAATGGAGTGACTGGGTGGCTCAGTCAGTTAAGTGGCTGCCTTTGGTTCAGGTCATGATTGAGCCCCATGTTGGGCTCCCTGTTCAGCGGCGAATGTGTGTCTCCCTCTGACCCTCCCCCATCTCATGCTCTCTCTCTCTCTCTCTCTCTCTCTCGAATAAATGAATACAATCTTTTTAGATGTTTTTTAAAATTTTTTTATTTATTTGATAGATATAGAGAGATCACAAGTAGGCAGAGAGGCAGGCAGAGAGAGGAGGAAGCAGGCTCCCTGCTGAGCAGAGAGCCCGATGCGGGCCTCCATCCCAGGACCCTGAGATCATGACCTGAGCTGAAGGCAGAGGCTTTAAGCCACTGAGCCACCCAGGTGCCCTAAAATCTTTTAAAAAATAGTAATAATAGGAATCAAGAAGAAAACCCCACAATCTTATCCCCAAATCAAATCAATATTTTATTTGTCCATCTTATCTCTAGATCCTTATCCATGTACAGATTCTATTTTCTACATTCATGTTTAATATGCTCCAAAGAATTATATATTCCACCTCTTTTGATAAGGTCTTGCATGTTTCTCTGGTGTGCTTCTGTCATGTTTGACTTGCCTCCTCTTCCTCTCATCCTTTCCACTGGGAAGTTTGGTGGGCACCTTTCCACACCTTTTTCCTGTTGACTCACGTATATTTGGGGTGGGGGAAGGGAGGATTTTGTCATTTGTTTTACAAAAATGAGAGTGTAGAACACACGTGTCTTTTCTTCTCGCTTTTCTCATTTAACAATGCATGGAGGGGCGCCTGGGTGGCTCAGTCATTAAGCGTCTGCCTTCAGCTCAGGTCATGATCCCAGCATCCTGGGATCGAGCCCCACATCGGGCTCCCTGCTCAGCGGGGAGCCTGCTTCTCCTGCTCCACCTCCCCCATGCTTGTGTTCCCTCTCTCAGTATCTCTCTCCGTCATAAACAAATAAAATCTTTTTAAAAAAACAATGCATGGAAATCACTCCAGGCCAATAAACATATCTCTACCTCATTCTCTCAGCTGCCTAATATCATAAGGGATGAAAATACCACAATCTATTCAGCCATTCCCGTGTTGAAGGGCATTCAGGTTGTTTCCAGTTCTTTACCACTACACACAGCAACAAGTAACCTCAAATATACCTATCCTTGCACACGAATATCCTTGCTTTTGTTTTTATGAGATTTAGTCCCCCAAACGGGACTTGTTTATAGAAACTAGGTTGGAGCATGATTTGTGAATAACCAAAAGCACACGGCGTAGTGCCATACATTCAAAGAAGTTCAGTAAATGATGCTAATGATAAAGGATATTTGACTATGTGGTTACCTAGCAGCATTTTGATGGGAAAAGATATGTCTCCCGGCAACCAGCAAGCATACATCATTGAAGGAGAATTTGTAAGGAAAGTACAAAAGACAGAACCTGGCACATAGCAACTGAGAATGACTGTTGCAAAGTGTATTTCCTGTTGCACTTGCTAGGGCCTCTTAGACTGGTAGGGCACCCAGGCGGTTTGAAGCCCTATCACTGCATAGAGTCCCTGACCTTCTGAGCTAATCAAAAGGTAATATGCTTTCCAAAAAAAATCGCAGCTTTGAAAGATCTCCTCAATTGTATTACCTTGACGCGGGAGACTTCAGAGTTACGAAGGTGTCTATTTAAGGCAGTTGTATGGGAAAGCATATTAGAAGAGAAGTCAGAACACTAATCCTTGCCTCTGCCAACTTGTCAGCACGGTGGCATTTTGAGCAAGCCTCAAAATCCTCGTATATAAAAAAAGGCTAATAACACTCATGCCGCCTACTTTGCAGTATTGTAGTGAGGAACAAATGGAATTATGTAAATGAAAGTGCTTTGAGAGTGCTATACATATATTAGCATTGTTAATATTATTCTGATTGTTGAGTAGGCAACGTACTGTGTGTGGTGGCACCTTCCCGTTCTTTGTATTTGCCAGGAAAGAATACATTACCACTGACAAGACTGCTTTTGTAGCAGTCGTGAAGTACACTACCAAAGTACAGAACAATCCATATAAAAATAACACACTCGATGTCAGCCATTGAATCTATTGGCCGATATTATTCAATGAACATTTTTGACAATGGAGATATTCACAAAGCTGCGTCAATTTTTAATGTTCCCTATATCAATGAAAATAAAATCATATAGCATGATTTCCCCGCTCTTTAAGTTTCTACTTCTATCTCCCCTACAATATCAGATGTAATAGCCTCGTGTTCTCTCCCTACTCCTGGCTCCTACCCATGAAATACACACACACTACAGGAATCCAGATATAACCTGGGATGCTTCCTACCGAGTTATTGTTATTTTTATTGTGATTAAAACATTGAGAAATTGGTTCCATTATAGATCAATACTCTATACATATTATGAATGGATATGTCTATGGATGGAATAACAGAAACTGCCTAACAGACATGTGGGATCATTCATTTCAGAAATGTGGCATACATACAGTATTCACTCTTTGGTGGGACAGAATGTTCATGTAAGGAGTTCAGAAACCGCAGTGCCAGTTGAAATTTGGCAGTTGGTTCCGCCCCGCTGTTCTTAAAGGTATTCTCTGTGCCGGGATTTAAAAGTGGCTCCTAGCTATGGCTTAAGACTTTTATGTTTCGCTGTTTCTGTTTTGATTCTTCCCTTTGGAAAATAGAGAAAATGCAACGTGTAACCAGTAGGGAAGGGTTCATGACGTTCTCTAGAGTTAGATCTAAATGATCACAACTGTCAATAGTTGGTAAAATCTGTGGGGGAAAAAAGTCACATAAAGTATACAATTTAATTAATTAGTTAATTAATTAATATTAATGTTTTACCTTTTGACTGGTGGTGGTGGCATCCGGTAGACGACCCACGAGAAAGAAAAGCAGAGATTCCTTGGAGTGATTTCAAGTTTCAAGTCATCATTTTGGGGATTGCTTGTCATCCTCTTCAGTGTGCATCTGCTGAAGAAAAAGGAGAAAGAGCCAAAAATTGGAGCTGCCTTTATTTAAAATTGTTTTTCAGTCTAAATCCTTTTTTCAAAACGGAGAATTTTGTTGTTGATCATTTTCTATTCCTTTGAAGAGTTAAATGTATTAAAATTTAAAATGTTGTAACAAGTAACATGAACGTCCTATAAATAAAAATATTAGGACATACTCCAAATCCTCTTCACTTTACCGAGACATGGACAATAAATGTGATTTTTAAAAAATTCTCTTTCTTTTAGAGTAAATTTAATTTACAAAATGGATAAATTACAGGAGTGTTGGAATACATTGTAGAACTGTTTGATTTTCAAAGCACCATACAGACTTCATGGAAAAGGCTAAATTTCTTAACTTATACAAATCAAGTGCATACTGTCCAATATACAAGATATTGTAGTGAAGAACTCTGTTGCACAAAGCAAAATACTCCTATCTCATAAATAGAAGTAAAATTTGAGTGACCTACTCTTAATTTTATATCTATATAACAACATGAAATAAAGAATTAGCAATTATGAAAGGAAGGAGGACTGTTGATTATCTTATACTTTTGTCATAAATCAGAGAAGAATTTTTTCTTGAATTATCTAGAATATAGGTAGACAAGTAGCCTATAAAATGAGTACCATCTAAGCAGCTTGAATTTACTCTGCACTATGTAGATCTCGAGAAAGGCTACTTGAAAGATGGACTTGTGCATTGGTACTGAGCTATGGGACATCATGTATGCAGTGAAAAAACTCTGTGTTTGAATTTTTAATAGTTTATGACCCAATGGAAATTTTTGGTTGCTCAAAACTCTATCAATTTTTCTTCTTAATACAAATACATATAATGCAAGTTTGTTTCTGAAATCCTATAGGGAGCAGTAATGAGAACTAGTAAGATAAACTATAATGAATATACATTTGTAAAATATATATGTAATGTAAAATGTAAAATGTATCAAGGACACCTGTCTGGCTCAGTCAGTAGAGCATGCAACTCTTAATCTCGGGTGTTATGAGTTCAAGCCCCATATTGGGTGTAAAGATTACTTTAAAAAACTTTTTAAGAAGTAAAATGGTGGGGCGCCTGGGTGGCTCAGTGGGTTAAAGCCTCTGCTTTCGGCTCAGGTCATGATCTCAGGGTCCTGGGATCGAGGCCGGCATCAGGAGCTCCCTCTCTCTCTGCCTGCCTCTCTGCCTCCTGTGATCTCTCTCCCTCTGTGAAATAAATAAATAAAATCTTTAAAAAAAAAAAGAAGTAAAATGGTGAAGGGCACCTGAGTCATGTAGTCAGTTCCAACCAAGTTCCAACTCTTGGTTTCAGCTCAGGTCGTGATCTCAGGGTCAGGAGATCAAGCCAGGTGTTGGGCTCCACACTCAGCATGGAGTCTGCTTAAGACTATCTTTCCCTCTCCCTCTGAAATAAGTAATTAAATAAATAAACAAATAAATAAATAATCTTTTTTTAAAAAGTAAAATGATGATAATCGAGGAAATTGGGTGTGGGATACATACAAACTCAGTACTTTCTTCTCAATATTTTTTGTAAATCTAAAGCTGTTCTTGGGGTGCCTGGGTGACTCAGTCATTAAGTATCTGCCTTCGGCTCAGGTCATGATCTCAGGGTCCTGGGATCGAGCCTCACATCAGGCTCCCTGCTCAGCAGGAAGCCTGCTTCTCCCTCTCCCACTCCCCCTGCTTGTGTTCCCTCTCTCGCTGTCTCTCTCTGTCAAATAAATAAAATCTTTTAAATAAATAAATAAATAAATAAATAAATAAAACTGTTCTTAAAAAATAATGTCTATTACAAAAGAAACTAACAAGAGCAAAACTTTTTTTCTGTTTTATTCAATCTCATTATAGGATTTTTTCCCATTATCTGTAAGATGTTAAGTACTTAGATGTAAAACAAACATTAAGATATTCCTGTCATATTTTCCTTTTGAAAATGTCACATTTCTTAACTGTTTGAGCCATTTCCAGAGGTTAGTACAGCCCTCTATCTATCATTCGGTTTGCTGATACCTAACAAGAAGAGGACAACATAGATTTTATTTCCTCTGTAAAGCAAAAACACATGGAAAATTTCTTGCTATTATCTCTACTAAGTTTATTTACTTAAAAAATTTAATCTTTTAGATTTAAGAGCGAGATTCATTTTATATTTTACAATTAAGTATTTTCTAAAACTAAGGACTAATAAATAGCAGATCTCTGGAACTTTTTTTTATAAAGGTTACAGTAAAAATGTGTGCAATCTTACAAGTGGTAATGTGAAATTTTACCTTAACTTGAACTGGTATTTTAACTATTATTTAAAATCTACTCATATTTATTACCCTAAGTTTATCCTTTTAGCTGTTTTGATTAAAAAAAAATTTTTTTTGCCCCATTGAAGATGGTAACAAATATATTCTAGTTGCTATATTCTGAAACAATGCTTAGAAATACTGATGCTGAGTGCTATTTCTGTGATTACTTTGATGACATTTTCTGAGTTTGATTTTATCCTTACCCAGCTATCTTCCAAAGACTGGCATACTGATTTTTCTAATTAATGTCCTGCGTACCAGGAATGGTATTCTTACTTTCTATTTGTGGAGAACTGAATAGCACAAACACTATAAGTGAGGTGCTGGTATGTTACCTTATAAATGTTCAAGGTACAGCTTCTAATGTTGAAAAATAGAAAAATAAATTGACCTTGATGAAGTGTGTCTTCTTTTGTCTGTTCCCAGGAAAGTTTATTTCAGGTATTTCTACTGCTGAAATGATTAGCGTTAACAGCTTTTTCCCTCCATTTTATTTTACAGGGTCTCTTCATCTTCCTGATATATGGGGTATACAACACAGAGGTAAGTCTGCTTGGAGTATCTCAAGGCTGACAGAGTGAATGAGAGAAATGACAGGTTTCTTATCTTGATAACTGAAGAACAAAGTTGGCTTTTCATACGAGTGTCCTACTGCCCTTCATGCTTGGACTAGCTTATATGCATCCCAGCTTACCATTAAACACTGACACCCTGAATAAAGGGACAGCCTCATTTCTCATAGGCATTGACTAATACTTTACTACTGCCTTAAGTTTTTGAATTTTCAGTCTTTCTTTTAACACTTAACTATACTACATGGTATTAAAGTTTCACAGTTTTAAGTGGCAGAATGCATGGAATTAGAAAAATATTCTTACCTCAAAGTGGTCATTAAATATTATCTTTTAAGTTTTTAAGCAGGCTAAGAGAGGCCCGTAAGGGGTAACGAATAGTATTTATGGTTTCAATGGTGAAATTTCTCGGAGAAGTCATTTATTATTTAATTATGAGAAGTTATTTAGCTAGAAATAGTATTGAGAAAACTGACCTGAAATTTCATTAAGAAAATATACTACGTAAGTAAATTATTGTCATTGTTCTAGTTCTTTTATGAAAAAAATTCTGTGATTTATAAATAGTCTTTGTTAGGCAAGTTGCTGTTTAGATTTCTGCCTGCTTAACATGAAAGTGAATGCTCTTTAGGCACTGAGTAAAGACATTAGGCACTGAGCAAAGACTTGTTTTTTGTTGGTCTTTGATTTCAAGATTTTACTTTGTAATTTTTCCTTAAGAAAAAATTCGTAATTTCGCATGCATTTCTCAGCCTTCTGTGCTCGGGGAGGGCAGAGTGAATCCTACTACAAATCTTACAAGGGCCTAGCAGTCAGTTTTTCATAAGTAACGTAAGGGGCTAGGCAACCATGTAACATAGCAAACAGACTCATTAGCCAGACTGAAAAGGTATGTGGGCATTTAAATAACATCTGATGATGATGAAGTATGTGTGTGGGCGTGTTTTACAGGGCTGCTGCACCTGGATTACACGCGCTTTCCTCTTCCAGTAGCCTTCAGGTAGGTTGGCAATTAAACAACTCTTTTTTTTTTTTTTTTGCAACGGTACCTCTATTGCGGTTTCAAAGCAGGCTCCTCCTATAAATGCAAAGGCCACGTGCTCATTATTAAAATGTTTCCAAACTAAGAGTTTAACAGACGCAATGTTTTAATAAATGTTGAGCACTTGAGGTTTACTGATTTTAGGTAGAACCGAAAGTGCCCTAAGTGCTCCACTTCTGGGTTTGGATTTGGATTAAATACCTGGACGGCAAGCTGCAAAGCAGAGAAAGCCCCCACATTCAGTCCTCAGTTTCCCCCACCTTCTCCGCCAGCCTCTTTCTCTGCAGCCCCCAAGCCACGCTGCGTTACGGTCCCGCGTAATTCCGCCCCTCGGGTTCCACCTCCTGAGCGTCCTCCCCCAGAAGCCCTGATCCACGTCCATCTCCGTCAGTGCAGCCCACCAATCACGCCTGCTCGCCTGGAAGCCTCTTTCTACAGGGGATCCAAATCCCCACCCCTCGGGCCCCGGGCCTCCCCTCCGCCCAACCGCCCCAGTGATTGACAGGCCGGCCGGGCGGAAGCTGCGGCGCAGGCGCCGTGGCTCTACAGAGCTCCCCTCTGGCTGGGTTGAGGAGTTCCCAGCAGACACCGCGCCGCGGCTGCGCAGTACAAGGGAGGCTTTTAATTCCATTGTGGAGAGGACGGCGTTATTTTTATTAACTGGAGGCGACGGCGGCTGCGGCGGCGGCGGTACCCGTAAGTGTTGCCGGTGGGTCGGAGAGGGAGAGGGAGAGGCCTAGGGAAGAGTCACAGGACCATGCGTACCGGTGCCGGAGGCGACCGGGCTGGGAATTAGTGCTGGGCGCGTTGCGGTCTGGGCGGCGGCGCGGCGGGGTCCTGGGCGCTGCGGTGGTCCCGGCCCGGGGCCCGGTTCCACCCCCTTTCCTCCCTCTTCCCTCTTCCCCCTCCTTTCCTCAGCCAGGCCTCCTCCGGGGTATGAAAATCGGCAGTGGGTTCCTGAGTGGCGGCGGTGGTACCGGCAGTAGCGGTGGTAGCGGCTCCGGCGGCGGCGGTAGTAGCGGCGGCGGCGGCAGCGGGAGCGGCAGCAGGAGGGCAGAGATGGAACCCACCTTTCCCCAGGGTATGGTTATGTTCAACCACCGGCTTCCCCCGGTCACCAGCTTCACCCGGCCGGCGGGGTCGGCCGCCCCTCCCCCGCAGTGCGTGTTAGCCTCCTCTACCTCCGCAGCCCCGGCCGCCGAGCCCCCCCCTCCGCCAGCCCCGGACATGACTTTCAAGAAGGAGCCGGCGGCGTCAGCCGCGGCCTTCCCCTCGCAGAGGACCTCCTGGGGATTCTTGCAGTCTTTGGTTAGCATCAAACAGGAGAAACCCGCAGATCCTGAGGAGCAGCAGTCCCACCACCACCATCACCACCACCACTATGGGGGGCTGTTCGCTGGGGCTGAAGAGAGATCTCCAGGCCTAGGAGGTGGGGATGGGGGGAGCCACGGCGTCATCCAGGACCTCAGTATTCTCCACCAGCATGCCCAGCAGCAACCAGCCCAGCACCACCGCGACGTATTGCTCAGCAGCAGTAGCAGGACTGATGACCACCATGGCAATGAGGAGCCAAAGCAGGACACTAATGTCAAAAAGGCAAAGAGGCCAAAGCCAGAATCTCAGGGAATCAAAGCCAAGAGGAAGCCAAGTGCATCTTCCAAACCTTCTTTGGTTGGAGATGGAGAAGGTGCCATCCTCTCCCCAAGTCAGAAACCTCATATCTGTGATCACTGTAGTGCTGCTTTCAGAAGCTCCTATCACCTGCGGAGACATGTCCTCATTCATACTGGAGAAAGACCTTTCCAGTGCAGCCAGTGTAGTATGGGTTTCATTCAGAAATACCTACTGCAGAGACATGAGAAAATTCATAGTAGAGAGAAGCCATTTGGATGTGATCAGTGCAGCATGAAGTTTATTCAGAAGTACCATATGGAAAGACACAAGAGGACACATAGTGGAGAAAAGCCATATAAATGTGACACTTGTCAACAGTATTTTTCAAGGACTGATAGACTGTTGAAGCACAGGCGCACATGTGGTGAAGCCATAGCGAAAGGAGCCGCTAGTGCAGAACCTGGGTCATCAACCCATAACAATATGGGTAATCTGGCTGTGTTGTCTCAGGGAAATACAAGTTCGTCAAGGAGAAAAACGAAGTCAAAAAGCATAGCTGTTGAAAATAAGGAACATAAGACTGGTAAAACAAATGAATCACAAATTTCAAATAATATAAACATGCAGAGTTACTCAGTCGAGATGCCTACTGTGTCTTCCAGTGGAGGCATAATTGGCACTGGAATTGATGAACTACAGAAAAGGGTGCCAAAATTGATCTTTAAAAAAGGAAGCAGAAAGAATACAGATAAAAACTACCTTAATTTTGTGTCACCATTACCAGACATAGTTGGACAGAAGTCCTTGTCTGGGAAACCAAGTGGCTCACTTGGCATAGTATCGAATAATAGTGTGGAGACCATTAGTCTTCTCCAAAGTACCAGTGGCAAACAAGGTCAAATAAGTAGTAATTATGATGATGCCATGCAGTTTTCAAAGAAAAGAAGATATTTACCAACTGCCAGCAGCAACAGTGCCTTTTCTATAAACGTGGGACACATGGTATCCCAACAGTCCGTCATTCAGTCTGCAGGTGTCAGTGTTTTGGACAATGAGACCCCATTGTCCCTTATTGACTCCTCAGCTCTAAATGCTGAAATTAAGTCTTGTCATGACAAGTCTGGAATTCCTGATGAGGTTTTACAAAGTATTTTGGATCAGTACTCCAACAAATCAGAAAGCCAGAAAGAGGATCCTTTCAATATAACGGAACCACGAGTGGATTTACACACCTCAGGAGAACACTCAGAATTGGTTCAAGAAGAAAATTTGAGCCCAGGCACCCAAACACCTTCAAATGATAAGGCAAGCATGTTGCAAGAATACTCCAAATACCTCCAACAGGCTTTTGAAAAATCCACTAATGCAGGTTTTACTCTTGGACACGGTTTCCAGTTTGTCAGTTTGTCTTCACCTCTCCACAACCACACTTTATTTCCAGAAAAACAAATATACACTACGTCTCCTTTGGAGTGTGGTTTCGGCCAATCTGTTACCTCAGTGTTGCCATCTTCATTGCCAAAGCCTCCTTTTGGGATGTTGTTTGGATCTCAACCAGGTCTTTATTTATCTGCTTTGGATGCTACACATCAGCAGTTGACACCTTCCCAGGAGCTGGATGATCTGATAGATTCTCAGAAGAATTTAGAGACTTCATCAGCCTTCCAGTCCTCATCTCAGAAATTGACTAGCCAGAAGGAACAACAGAAAAATTTAGAGTCCTCAACAAGCTTTCAGATTCCATCTCAGGAGTTAGCTAGCCAGATAGATCCTCAGAAAGACATAGAGCCTAGAACAACGTACCAGATTGAGAACTTTGCACAAGCGTTTGGTTCTCAGTTTAAGTCGGGCAGCAGGGTGCCAATGACCTTCATCACTAACTCTAATGGAGAAGTGGACCATAGAGTAAGGACTTCAGTGTCAGACTTCTCAGGGTATACAAATATGATGTCTGATGTAAGTGAGCCATGTAGTACAAGAGTAAAGACACCCACCAGCCAAAGTTACAGGTAAGGTCCCAAAAGTGACCAGGCTGGAGGTCTAATGTAATTTTGTTTTATTTTGAGAACACTGCCATTGGAATGTTTCTACACGATCCTATTAAGAATAATGTAATGCCCTTTCAATGCAACTTTTCATATTTAGTTTATTTTGTTAGCGTGATTTTAGCTCTGTTTGTATTATGATTTTTAATCAAAATCAATAGATTAAAAATAGTTTGACATTCAAAGTGACAATGTTTAGCAATCAAATTTACATGTATAGATCGTCAGGGAATAGCCCAAAAGTTTTAAATGCAAAAAAAAAACAAAAAACAAAAAAAAAACCCCAAAAACAAAAAAATGCTACAAAAAAAAACAAAACAAAACAAAAAACACACAAAAAAAACTTTGTTGCTAGGATTAAGGTTATTCTAATTGCTTTACTCTCAGGAAAGTGTAATAACGCATGGGGATTCTGTACGTTATCACTGTAATGGAATATCCAATTTACAGATAGTATATACATTTCATCATTTAAGTAAGGGATCGAAAACATTTCAAATTGCTCTATCTGGGCTGATAAACATTTCATCATTTTTAAGTAAGGGATCGAAAACATTTCAAATTGCTGTCTCCATCTAGGCTGATCCAAAATTCTGAGATGTTGGCTACCTATATTTTGTTGCAGCTTTTAAATGTACTCTGAACTTCCAAACCATTCATTCCAGCCTGGTAGAACAAATATTCTTGGATCTTTGATCAAAGCCTGGAATGATAGCTTTAATAAAAGAAGAAAAAAATAGCACCCTCTCCTTATCCCAACTATAACAAGGCTGTAGTTCCATTAGAAGTTATGATATCTGGCAGTGTTGATGACTGAGTGGTTGGTTGGTACCAGTATTAGAACCCAAGTTGGAATTACATAATTCTTTGAAATTTGGGGTATGCGTTATTTATTATACATGGCTTAAAACATTGTTCTCTTGTCTGTGTTATTACGTGTCACCCACACTTCTGTTTTGTTTTGTTTTGTTTTTTCTTGTTCTTGACCTACCCTCTTTCTTAGAGTTCTGAGCCTGCCTCTTGTTTCCTCTTCTATCTGGATAGGTTCAATTTTAGAATGATTTACATTCCATTAGGTAATTTCATTAGGCATTTTATATGCCTTATGGCATTCAAATACTAAACAATGGGATAAATAACCCCCCCCCACGTCCCTTTTTAAAAAAATAAAATGCATACAGATTTCCATGTATAATAAAGCCCCACATACTCGGAGCTATAGATGTTATTACTAAGGTGGTAATTCCAACTGGTGACGTTACTGATGTGAGGGATAAGAGTGTCTGCATTTAGTAATGACATCAGAACCTCTTTGTGAAATTGCAGCCTTTAATGTACATTTTAAAAGGGTGCATTAGTCAGTATTGTACAGGGGTCTTGTAAAGTCATCAAAACTTGCTATGAACGCTAATTGCCATTTGAAGCTACTGATAAGACAGTAGCTCTGCTCTAAACCACTTTTTAGCAATTGTATTTTTTTCCTGATTATATTTTTTAATGTACTTTGATGTTTATGCTGATGAGTTTTTTTATGTACTTTTGGTGATGTTTCAGTCTTATGTACTCTTCTGACGTCAGAAAAGTACCACTGGTTGTTTGCAGTCTTATTGTGTAATCAGCCTACCACAGGCTTCCATGTATAATAAAGTAATTAATATTGTGCAAGTGTAAAACACTTCTGTTATGAAAGCAGTGTTTGGAAAATAAGAAATTATTAAAAATGGTTACAAAATATTAGTTAATTTCCTTTCCCCACTTTCCTCCCTTAAGTCTGCTTACCAGCTAAAGGGTCACCTATTTGTCATTGCAGGATTCTTAGAAAATGTGTTTAATCCTCTTAAATACACTCAGTACTAAAAAGTCTGTATTTCTTATTTTGGTAAGTGCGGTAAGTTCTATTGGGTACAGAGTACAAGCTGTAATCAAAGGATGGAGAGGACCTTTACCACTGTATCTCTTAAGCTGTATGATTTTTCTCCAGTGTTTGTTTTATACAGGTTTTGAATTTCTTTAACTTTTATTGTGTGTACTGAATACTGCATATGTATTATTCTGATTGTTTGCTCTAGTTTACTACCAATAAAAGACCTGTTAATCACAAAATTGAAGAAAGGAGATATCACTTAATATCCAGTAACATTTTTCAGGTTTTTTTATTAACTACAGTTTCTAAAATAATTCACATTGGTGTTACAACCTGCATTTTAGGGACTTGTATTTTTATTGTGGGGTGTTTATTTTTTTGAACTTAAGTATTTCATATTTCTAGGTTTATTTTATTTGAAAATTGGGTATTTCATGTTTGAGATGCACTATGTGGAAGGGTAGAAATTTAATATTATGTAAATCAGAACATATTTTGTTGAAATTGGGTTACCTATCCTAAATATTATACCAGAGAGACTATTTATTGAGACCTCATTTAAAATCAGATTTCAGTATCTTTTGGTTCTAGATGGATCCTTTTTGTCTCAAAAAGGTTGTAATAAGATAACAGTATGACACAAAAAGCGGCCTTGAGCATTTTTGGTAGGAATTAAAAAAAAGTATTAGTCATAGTTTAACCATGTTTAAAAAAGATTGAAAGTATAGATAGCAGAAGGAGAGAAGTAAGACATTTAAATATTAGAGATGCAGAAGAGATGTTTGAAATGTCTTTTAATTGTAAGTGGCTATGTAAAATCATGAGAAAATTGTGCTTTGAAATTCAGTGGCTACAAGTGTTGGATTAAGGAGTAAAAACACTAAAGGATAGAGTAGGTCTTTGAAACTGCCTTTTTTTTGGCATATGCTACTATTGTAGGGAAATGGTAAATTATATTAAGCATAAACATGGATTTCTCTGTAGAGAAATATCTACTCCTGGGCCCACATGATTAGGAAAAGTAAATTAGTTCTTTCTTTGCCAAGGTCATTTTCTAGATTTGGTCATTTTCTTGAACAAGACTGCTAAGCAGAATCTCACTGAGTCTGCATGCAGATCCAACTCTTGATTTCTCTGCGCAGATGACTTCTCCATTCTAGGTTAACGCTAACTTTTTTTTTTTTCCAGTCTACCCCTCTCCTTTTTTTGGTCTGTGGAATGTCCTTATCTGAATATGATCTTCTTAAAATTAAAGTTTTTACTTTTAAGACGTTTGGGTATGAAATAGGAAACTCTTGTGTTGCTTACATTCAGGATGAGGAATACCATAATTTAGCAATTGCTAGTCAGTAATTTGTGTGGTAATTCAATAATGAGAACAGAAATAAGTGGGAAAAAATCTGTACTTAAAAAAAATTTTTTTTATGGGTTATGGACATTGGGGAGGGTTTGTGCTTTGGTGAATGCTGTGAGAGATGTAAGCCTGATGATTCACAGACCTGTACCCCTTGGGCAAATAATAAAAATAAAATTAAAAAAAAAAAAAATTTTTTTTAGTAGGCTCTACACCCAACTTGGTGCTCAAACTCACAACCCCTGGATCAAGAGTCAGCCAGGCACCTCTGTACTTAAAATTTTTAATATTTTAAAATTGTGAACAATGATACAAATATTTCTACCTCACATTTAGTTTTATGTATTGCACTAATCAGGTAAGAAAGGCAAAACTTTTTGTTCCTTCCTGCTGTGTGGCATTTTGTAATTTACTTAGTAGCATTTAAGGCTGAACTGGGCAACAGTTTGAGCAATATGGCCTCATGAGGTCATATTCAGTCCTTAATTTCCAAATTCATAGGTCTTGTTAAACTGAAGAACTTCTGTCAAAAAAAAAGTTTCTGAACTTCAAAGTTATATTTTTAGAGTGAACTACATCTGAAGACACTTTTTTTTGAGTTTTATGGTCATGTTTTTCTAATCCATAATGACTGGATTTTAATTTTTACAGTGTGATGCAGGATTCCTTTGTTAGTGCTATATGATCCATGCATCATGTCATGTGCGGTTATGTCAGTAATGTTCCGTGAATATTTTTGTTATGGGATCCCTTACCACACAGGAGGATCTGTGGTGGTTTGCAATCTTCTTGTGGTTCCTGATGGGTTTTGAGGGAAAAAGCTACGTTATTTCTACTTGTTATATTTACATTCTAAATAATTGATTACTTGAACATTAGCACAAACACAGCACTAGGAATTCAGTTGTCTTATCCTTGATCAAAAAACACAAAAATAAATCCTTTGAGATTACAGTGAGTTTAAAAAGAGATTAAGCTATAAAGAGGGAATACACTTTTAAAATTATTTCTACTTTCTGTGTACCTGTTTTGCTTTTTAAAAAAGTATTGACTGCCTATGAATGACTTAAGTAGATTTTGTTTAAATTTCCGATGAGCCTTTGGCTCACTCTAGGGAAGAGCTATATAGCGTTTTCAGGGTTACAGACTGCTTGGGTAGCTGATGATAGAATTGATACCATCTCACCAATTAGAAATACATTTGCACGTGAAAATTTACAAGCCTGTCTGTATGCTCACAAAACCCCCCCCCCCCAAAAAAATCCCAATAAAAAATTCTTAACCTATGGACCTCAGGTTAAGAATCACTGCCTTTGGGCACCTGGCCGGCTCAGTGGGAACGGCATGCAATTCTTGATCTCAGGGTCGTGAGTTTGAGCCCCATATTGGGTGTAGAGAGTACTAAAAAAAATAAACTTTAAAAAAATCCCTGCCTTAGAAGACTGCCTAAATATTGAAATTATATTTTACAAATAGTTGATATCTAAAAAAGCATCAGTTACCAATAGTACTTACAAGTTTCTTTATATGCAGCTTAGTTACTTAGCATTTATAGAACACATTTAGGTCACATAAGGCCATAAAGTTTTACGGTAAGCTAGTCAAATAATGAGTTGAATATAATTATTTGCAGTTTCTCATTTGATAATATGTGCCATTGAGATGCTAGACTTGACAATAGTTCAGTATTTTCCATCAACAAAGCAGTGTGTTAGCAGTGTATAGTAACTACAGTCAACTAATGTCCTTCTTCAGTTGTACAGGAGTAGCTTCCTACATAAGCATGTATATTGACAAAAATGAAAGCCCACAACCAAAACATACCTTTTTGCCTAGAAAGAATAATACTAAGTTCTTCATAACATGAAAACTCTGCTTCATATAGCCTGAGTGTGACTGGCTAAGTTGAAATATACTGTGCAAGATAAGCCTTGAAAAGTATGTTGTTACATGTTGAGATAGGTATCTCTTGGGAAATGTAGATAAACAGCTGGAGAAAAATGTAATGATTTGGATCTTATACTCCAAGGGGAAAATTTTGTTTCCTGTGTTTGTAGGGAGTAAAAGAATAATGGGCAGAGGTTGTGTGTTAAGGGAGGTAAGGATTATGTTAAAAAGGGGGAAGGAAAGGAATAGGTTTGTAGGAAAATAGGGAATATAAATTTACTCCAACATTTATAGGGTCCTGAAGAATTTAAGTAACTAAAAGGCTAAAGGAGATCTTTGAAAAACTGTTCTTATTCTGTCATTCTTTCAGTTCAGACTTCTTTAAGTACTTTTGTTTGGTATGTACTTTAGTACTATTGTAGAACAATTAATAAATAACTTAACAGACAACTGTGGTGAACTTCTGTTTACATTCCCAATCTAGGGAAAAGATGGCTAATCTTCGTGTTTATGTATTAAATCTTTTCTTTAGTAACTCATAAAATCACACAGTTTCCATTGTTGGTGAGAATTGTAAATAACTTATCAAAACAATTGCATTCAAAATTATTGTCATATGTGATGAAGTGAATATGCATAGAATTTAGGAATTAAGACAAAATCTCTGAATCTACATCCCCACCCCACCAAAAGACAATGTACAAGTACAGCGTATAAGGACATACTGTGTTATAACAAAGGAAAAGTGTGTGTGATTGTAACAAGTTGGAAACTCCCTAATTAATTATTATTTCTTAGGTCTTGCTTTGAAAAGTGTTGTTTAATTTTAACTTACGACTGACTCATTTGTTCATTCTGCTTTCTATAAGATCTTGTTTTTATAAGCATTATCAGAAACTTGAAAGGAGCTAGAGTTTTAATCTTTGAGTTTTGAGATAGAGCTTTTTAAGTCTGGAAGTGACATATTTTTAGATTAATTTTTTAAGAGTGGATTGCAAAACTGAATGACAAGATCAGCAATGTAACTATTTTATGTTTGGTTGCACATAAACTAGGCTCTTCCTACAAGGAAGCCAAGTATAAACATATGAAAGAGAGTTCCTTCTTTTTGGAAGATAATGAGAACTGTAAATGGGTATCATTGTGGGTCTCCATGAATAGACAACCCATGACCTTGATCAGTTTAGTAGTGGAACTGGAAATATCCTCTCTAAGGCTGCAGTTTCTTACTTAGTGGCCCCGAATAACAAGTGTTAAGTAGAGTTTAGAAAGCAGACTGAAGTGGGACCTGGAGTTTTTGTCTGGCAAATGGATCAAGTACAGAAATGAAAGTTATTATGAGAATGTTTGTATTTAATAGACCCAAAATGTAAATTTTACTCTGTCATAACCACAACATTAGAAAACTGAGGAAGGTTCATGGCACTGCATACGTGCATTAAAACGTTTTTAAAAATTGGTCTTGTATGATCCACTTTAGTTTAAGTAGCTTTTCAATGAACATCTTAAGGTTGTGTTAATAGTGTGAAGGATTATGTTGTTTCTCAGGTAAGTTACTGTGGAGTTTTATTTCTTTGAATTTGGGAGACAGTGGTTCAGGAGTTCCAAACATTTAATTATTTGTAAGTGCAGTCCTCTAGAATACCATATGTTTCTGTACTTGATCACATTCATAATAGTCAACTGTGTATTTTTTTTTAATGAGTGTTAGTTTTAGTGATTTGGCTGATCTCTTAAAAGCTGGGTTAAGAAAATTTATAAGAGTAATCTGAAGCCAATCTTAACTTTTTTAGTGGCCTCATTTTTAGTAAAGAAAAAATTATGATGAGACTTAACATAGTTCAGGATTTATTTGAATATAAAATACCTAAGAATGTTGGATATAGAATAAAAAAAATGTATTCAAACTGTTGTGACAGATTTGTCTTTGAACAGGAAGGAAGGACTGTTGTGTAAAGGAAAAGTGTAAAGAGATGTAAGGAGATTAATATTAATGGACTTGTTTACCACAGTCGTATAGTAAAAGATCTTAAAGATTTGAATGAGATAAATTTGGGAGACTGGTAGTAATGATAAACTGATAGGGGTTACTGCTGGTGAATCATAGTAATGTATTATGGAGGGAAAATTAAAGTGTAGTTTGGGGAGATTTCTAGAGAAGACTGGTGAAATGAATAGAAAATTAGTTTTTGGTTTGTTCACTCTTTGATTTTATTAAACTTCTAAAGCAAATTGACATTTGACAAGGAAAGAAAAGGTGTATTAGTGAATGATATAATGTTATTTTTGCTGATAATGCTAGTATGTATGACCTATGAAAAGAAAAGGTATTTAGGAAGAGATGGAAGAAAAGGAGGCATCTTGCATAATCATATGATTCTAGTAACATTTGAATTTCCTGTCTTGTAACTGTTCCATTTTGAATTACTATAATTTATTATGGGTGACCATCTTAATTTGTTAAAAAATGCTATCACAATTAATTGGTTAATACAAGGTAAAAGAACACTTTCATTCTTAGCTAAAAATTAAGTAGCAAACAATTATAAGAGGGAACTTTTTTCTTTTTGATTTTAAATCCTGTCAATTCATCTATGTCTGTAATTGAAATCTTATATAACATGCAAGTAAAATTTTACAGGATTGGATGTATAATTATGATGTAATTTCAAGGCTTCCCATGGCATTTAATGATAGAAATTACTTTTCTGATTTCCAAACCCCAAATAAATAATATGTATTTTATAATTTAATAAGAAATCACTCTGGATTATATTCAGTCATTCACCCAACTAAACCAATACTCCATCTGGAGCTAAAATATAAAAACATTTTGAACGGTCTGAAAGTACTGCTTGTTAAAAATGTTCAGTACTGAAATATCAGTTGGAATTTTGGCAGCTGAATATGAGAGCAGAAATTCAAAATATTTGTAGAATTGCCTTTCATAATTCAGTTAGTGATTTTGTTTATAAGCCACGTATAAATAATTATTTAGCTGATCAAGTTTATTCTCACTAACGCCCCCTTCCCATGTACTTGCTTTGAAATAAAATATTCAGAACACAAATTACTGGGGCTGAATATGTTGAAAAAGAATGATATTTTCAGATGGAATACTAGCAGGAGCAGATGGTAGGGACATTGCTCAGCAATAAATAAGATTAATGTGTTTAGAACTATTAGGATTGTAAAGAGAAAGGAAAAAAGTTTAGCCTGTCAATAGGAAGCAAACCACTGCCTAAACATGACGTGGTTGGGAAAAGTTCATTTCTCATAAACAAAGGCTAGAGAATTGAGCTTCACAGAGCAGATATTATTTTTGAAATTCTTTGTTCGTATACAGTTTAAAGTAGATCCAGTTTCTTCAAATCTTTTAGGAGGCTTTCAAATGTTGGAGAGCAGCAGTTCTGGTTTATTATAAAATGTGAGTCAAAGATCTTTTTTTGAAGAAAACTGAAATTCTTCACATGGTAAAATTATAGTGCATTTCCAGAAATGTCTGTTGAAAGGTAAACTGAAATACTTTTATAAAGATATTTAGTATTTACATTGTGAACATGTGAAATGAATTATTCTTTTAAAATGGTCACTACGGTATATTTAAATAGACTAGAACAAAGAAATCGTAAATTTAGTTTATACTTTGGAAATGGATGTCTTCAAAATTCTCTTACTCCTCTCTGCCATTTGTTCTATGAAACCCTTAGGTTGGTTGAAACCTATTAACTTACTAATTTATAAATTTATAAATAAGTTTTAGTCATATATTTTTTCTCAAACACAGCATCACTGGATTTTAAATTAGGAATAGATAAAAAAATGTTTTGGTAATTTTTATAGTTGTGCTTTGCTGATTTGATTTAAAATTGTCTTTGTAATAAAAATAAATTGAGCATTTTACTGTTACCAGAGGCTCTCATAAGTAAATATAATTTCTAAGTTTGAAACGATGGTGCTGAGTGCTCTTCTTGATTTTGATCCCAATTACTTGTTATCCAAATTGTAAACTGGAAGGGCAACTGCTTGGTCTTGAATTTGGAATATATTCTACTTCTCCATTTAGCTAATTTTTAATCACATAATCTCTCAACTGCTAATAATATACCAACTACAAAATTCAGAGAGTGTACTATGTGTTGTTTTAAGCATTAAGTAATGTTGAAGCAGAATGTGGAAAAGAAGGCTTTTGGTAATCAGTGAAATCATACACATTAGTTGTTAGTATTTTGTATTATATGGTAATCAGAAATTGTTTTTTAATATACATTTCAGCATATTGTGTGTAATCATTACATCATGAAAAAGATGCCATATAAATATAAGAGATTATTTAGTACTGAGATTTGCGGATTTTTCATTCCATAAAGCATTCCATGCATCTGTCTGATCAGTCTCAGAAGCTGGAAGGAAGGCACTACTGAGAAGTATGGCATGTACTTTTGGTTAGCAAATAACTCATCTGCTTAGTCTTCTGTAGTCCTGATTCTTGTCTCAGTGAAAAGTTGTTTTAGAATGTTTAAAACATCCATCAGTGCTTCAACACCTTCTCTTTGGCTTTCCTTTCCCATCTCTAGTCAAAGTCCATCATTTCCACAGGTCCTTAATTCCAGTTTTCCTGGTTTCATTTTTGTCTTTTTTTGTTTACTTTTATTATTGCAATTTAATTGACATGTAACATTATATTAGCTTTAGATGTACAGCATGATTTGATACATGTGTGTATTGTGCAATGATTGCCACACTGAATTTACTTAACATCTATAACCACACATAGTTACCATCTTTGGTTTAGGGTTTGTTGTTTTTTTTTTTAAGATTTTGCTTTATTTTATTTTTAGTTTTATTTATTTAAGTAATCTGTATACCCAACATGGGGCTTGAACTGATGACCTCAAGATCAAGAGTCACATGCTTTTCCACCTGAAGAGGCACCCTTAAAGATTTATTTTTAAGTAATCTCTACACCTAACATAGGACTCAAAATTAACAATTCTGACTGAGATCAGGGGTTACACACTTTGCCAGCAGAGCCAGCCAGGTACCCCATAATCTTTGGTTTTTAAAAATCCACTGAGCAAACATCTGGGTGCCCACTGCGGGCCAGGTACTATTCTAGGTGAGTAGAGGTGAAATGAGAACACAATTAAGTGTCCTTAAAGTCTAGTGGAGGAGCTGGGTGAACAAATGCTTCCTGTGGGGTGGGGGAGGGTAAGTGCTAGGAAGAAAAATAAAGGGACCAGAAAGTGAAAGTGAGTTGGGTGCTCTTCCAGAAAGGGAAGTCCTGGAAGGGGTAACATTGGAACAAAGACTCAAAGGAGGTAGGAATGTGAATCTGGGGAAGAGAATTTAGCGTGCTGATAACCAATCATGGGATTAAAAAAAAATCTTTGATAATTATGCTTGTATGTCATAGTCCACATGGTACTTGTGTGCTATAAGTGGGAGTATTTTCTTTAAAAAAATTTTTAATTCCGGTATAATTAACATACAATTTTATATTAGTTACATGGGTACAAGACAGTGATTCAGCAAGTCTGTGCTCATCACGGTAAGTGTACTCAATCCCCTTCATCTATTTCACTCATCCTCCCATCCCGGGTGGGATTACTTTCCCAACACTGGTGAATAGAGATCCAGGGAGGGAAGTGACCTGCTCTCTTCTAAGGCTGATAAAACCCCTTCATGGATCTAAATCTTCTAGGTTTATTTTGTTGAGTTTTTAACTCTACTCATCCTACTATGCCTTCTTTCAGAGGTCTTTGGCCTTATGGAAAGATCCATATAAAAAGCATTATGGTTAGGCCTAATTTAAAATCTTGTCTCTGTGGCACCTGGGTGGCTCATAGTAAAGCAGCTGCATTCAGCTAAGGCCATGATCCCAGGACCCTGGAATCCAGCCCCACATGGGGCCCCCTGCTCAGTGGGAAGCCTGCTTCTCCCTCTCCCACTCTCCCACCCTCCCCTGCTAACCCCCTTGTGTTCTCTCTCTTGTTGTCTGTCTGTCAAATAAACAGATCTTAAAAAAAATAATATAAAAAAATAAAAATCATGGCTCTGGCACTGAATAGAAAAAGTAACTTCATTTTCCTGAACCTGGGTTTCACCATCTATGATATTTGTAGCAGCCACCCCATGGGGCTAGGGCTCATGGTTCAGAGGCATTAACAGTTACCATTAAATCAGTATTTAACTGTTCAGGCAGTACACATGCACTTCAACAAGGGTCTTGTGGAGGTAGAGACACCAGAGAAATGACTGCATCAGTGATTGATTCAACCAGCAGTTTTATCCCCCAGGGGACAGTGGACAATATCTGGAGAAATTTTTGGAGCCAGGTTGTGTGCCACTGACATTTAATGGGAAGAGACTAGAGACGTTGCTTTGCATCCTATAATGCCTAGAACAGTCCCCTACAACAAAGAATTATTCGGTACAGAATGTCAATAGTGTTGAAGAAGCTGTAATGGTGTGCCACCATTGGGGTAGTTTGGGGACAGGTGGAGAGAGCTTTTGGACTATTTAGGTAATCTGACCAATCGCTGTTTAACAAGTGAGTACAGGGCTCAGATGTGATAAAAGATGGGGCAATTTTTGGTGGGAAACTTTCCTAGAAAAATTCCTTTGGCCAATCTGATTCAATTATTTAATTTTTAAGCTTGTTTTAAAGCCCATTATCCCCCCCCTTTTTTTCTGATCTTTTTTTTTATCTGACAACTATTTTGGTAAACTGAAGGAATTTACTGCTTCTTAAAATCACTGATAGAGGGGCACCTGGGTGGTTCGGTCCATTGAGCATCTACCTCTTGGTTTCAGCTCAGGTCATGATCTCAGGGTTGTGAGGTTGAGCCCCACCCGCATCAGGCTCCATGATTAATGGGGAGTCTGCTGGAGATTCTCTCTCTCCCTCTGCCTCCCCACCACTAAAAATAAATGCTTTTTTTTTAATTACTGATGGACTATTAGAGGTATCTCTATGCTTTACTCAAAGCTCGTAATAACTCTCATGTATTCTGGATAATTTCTGGGTCACTGTAATGATAGATTTAGGATTATTACGTGGAATTTAGAGTTTAAGATTAGCCTAATTTCAGGGCGCTTGGGTGGCTCAGTGGATTAAAGCCTCTGCTTTCGGCTCAGGTCATGATCTCAGTGTTCTGGGATGGAGGCCCACATCTGGCTCTCTGCTCAGCAGGGAGCCTGCTTCCTCCTCTCCCTGTCTCTCTGCCTGCCTCTCTGCCTACTTGTAATCTCTCTGTGTCAAATAAATAAATAAATCTTTTAAAAAAAAAGATTAGCCTAATTTCTTTAATGAGAATAAATATATTTGATGCTAACTAAAACTCATTCTTTTTATATTTTCATATTTATATAAGTTAACATTTAAAAAATAAATTAGTCAAGGAAGAGATATCTAATCCTTGTTTCATTCCGAGACTTGTTTTCTTTAAAAAAGGAATCTTCTTAAACACAGGTCTTATTTTGTATGCATCTTCTAAATACCTTTATGTAGCATGCAACTGTGG
The DNA here is from genome assembly GCA_002007465.1 of Ailurus styani. Lineage (NCBI taxonomy): Eukaryota > Metazoa > Chordata > Mammalia > Carnivora > Ailuridae > Ailurus > Ailurus styani. The sequence continues at coordinate 5,950,857 of LNAC01000043.1, forward strand.
CAGAGGGTTGGAGTAGCAATTACTGCTTCAGATCAGTAGCAGTATGGATACAGATGAAGGAAGGAGGAATGCTATTACGTTCTTAGGAAAAATGGCTTTTATATGACTTGAGACTCTAGTCCATCAGTTGGAATGTCTGATTTGGGAACTGAGTAAAGAAAAAGAACCCCCTGATTGTTGTGTGCCCTGCAGTACTGGGATAGAGTGTACTAATATACAAAGTATACGTCCTGAAGAATACAGTGTTGCTCATGGATATTGGCATGGCTGCTTGTGGCTCTTGGGTATTCACGTTTATTGACTTTGCATACTTAACCTCATTTAATTCTCCTGATGAGCGTGAAAGATAAGATAATACTCGTCTAGTTTTACAGATGAACAAACTGAGTTAGGACACTTCTAATGGAAAAACACTGGAAACAGTGGAGCAAAAATGCAAACGTAGGCTTAGCTTAGCACCCTTTACACTTTCACATGTACTCTCTGTCCAGCCTGGCACCAACTTTCAGTAGAAGTGGATAGAGATCAAGCCTGCAAGTCCAGAGGCTCGAGTTCTTGGAGCATGTCCCAGCTCCAGAACTTTTAAGCTATGTGATTCAGGGAAACTGCTAAACCTTTCTAGATTACTTCTTCCTGTAAATATAGAAATATTTGCCTGCCTGTTTCTCAGGACTATGACTATCACAGCAGAGAACAGGAAATTACTCTGCAATAAGTAAGGACTTATGGCCCAAGGAATCCTAACCTGCCTGAGTTACATAAAAGAGGTTGACTGGCATATCTGGGCTAACAATGTGTAGGAATGAAGGGTTTCTATTTTTATTCAGTCTTTTTTACAGAATCTTTCCATGTCCTATTTGTGATTCCCCGGTTAGGCACTGTCTGTTCTATTGTGCTCAGCTGTTTGTTTGCAATTTTCAACATGTGTAGTTGATAGGGCTAATATTTGGAATTTGCACAGTGGGAAAGTTTTTTTGAGGAAAGCGAATTTTGTATCATGAAAGAGTAGATTATTTTCTATCTCTATGATGTGCAGATTATTTTTATAGTTTCCACTGGAAAGATGAATATAAAGGAAATTTAGTATAAATATTAACCACCTTCCTCATTTTGTTTCCCCAAAATGTAACAATTTATAGAAACACTTGACTCTTCTTGTTAGCCTGTCATAGCATTCTTGCTTAATAAATACTAATAAGTAGATAAAAAGAAATACAGTTCTCTCCAAAATAGAAATTATATAATGATGTCAGTGTTGTTTATATACCATGTACTTTGATTTGTTGTCAGAATATCTACTTTAGAAGAAAAATAGAAAATAAAATGATATATTCAAGAGTAAAAACTCTAGTGTCATTTAACTGCATTTTGTGAATTATAGTCTACCGAGGAGTTTTTGCTGAAGCAGTTTAATATAAGACTTACTTAGAGAATGAACAGAGAAATTGAAATAATTTGAGAAAATTTTAAAGTTTCTTAAAACAGAAGTGCCACATGGTTTTCTACTGCTTGTGTTTATTATCTGATGACAGTTTTTTCCTGGGACTCTTCATTGTTTAGCCAATTGGCCATTTGATTTTTTCCAGGAAAACAAAATTTGTTGCTTGTATTTGGGATTTGACTTCAATATTCTAAGTGTATAAATATGAACCATAAAAGATATAATTTAGGAGAGCATAGGCACTTCTAAATGCAAAGCAGTATTTTTTATTGTCATCTCATTAAGGTGCAACACATACTTTTTCATCTTTAAGGATTTATCTTGACTAATGCACTTGGTGATTTTTAGCAAAAAAAAATTTTTAATGATACCTATGTACAATTAATAATATCATAATTATATGTAACAGATTTTCTTTGTTGTTGAGACCTCACATTTGAACATGGTGACATACACTAACCAGTCTTTTCCAGTGGTTTTATTTTTTTAATTTTTATTTTTAAAAATTTTATTTATTTATTAGAGAAAGAGTGAGCACAAATAGGGTGAGTGGGAGAGGGAGAAGCAGGCTCAAGGCAGGCTCCCCACTGAGCAGGGAGGCTCCATACCAGGACCCTGGGATCATGACCTTAGCCAAAAGCAGAGGCTTAACCCACTGAGCCACCCAGGCGCCCCTCCATTGGCTTTAACGACATAAATTTTTTAAAAGGTGATTTTCAGGGGCACGGGCTGCCTCAGTTGGGAGAGCATGTGACTCTTGATCTCTGGGTTGTGAGTTCAAGCCCCGCGTTAAGTGTAGAGATTACTTAAAAATAAAATAATTAAAAATAAGTGATTTTCAGTATTAGCTTTCTAAAACCAACATTGCCAAAAAGGAATAAATACATGAGCATTTAAAATGATCTGTGTTACAGGGGGCGCCTGGATGGCTCAGTCCATTAAGCATCTATCTCTTGATTTCAGTGTATGTCATGTGATGGAGCCCTGGATCAGGTTCTGTGCGCCTACTTGAGATACTTTCTCCCTTTCCTTCTCCCTCTGCCCCTCCCCACAACCAAACGCATTCTCTCTTTCTCTCTCTCTCTCAAATAATAAATAAATCTTAAAATGGTCCATGTTTCAAATATTCTGTGTTGCTCAGTAGATCCCAACATAAGCCAGATACGTTGCAGATTTATGTCATTGGTCACAAGGGAGATCAAAAAGACTAATCAATGTAAAATCAATCTGTGCTGGTGGTAAGCCAATTTTATATCACTTTCCTAGAGGGACAGTCTTTACATGTAAAGAATAAACAAGGTAAGTTCGGTGAAAGATCTAATATTATGGTTTCACTTTTCAACTCAAAAATTACTTTTAATGTTTCAGTGTTTAAAATATGATATTACCCCATAACAGTATTAATTGCATGCCAAACACTGCTAGCTGCTGGCACTAAAGTTAAGAATCAAAGTTCTTCCTCTCAAGCTTAATTAAGGTCTAGTGAATTAAAAAAAAGGGGGGGGCTGAAGCAGAGTATAATGGGAGAAAGAGGTGAGGACGCTATAGATGTGTATAGTCGGGAGTTTACCCTAGCTTAGGAATCACGGAGACATGAAAGATGAGAAGGAGTTAGGCAGAGTAAGTGTAGAGAAAACAAGTGCCAAATTTCAGAAGGGCCATAACTGTACAGCAAGTGGTAGCAAGTGGAATGGACAGCCCTAGATGTGCCAGGGCAACAATTAATTGGAAATGGAGGGTTGGATTGGGGTGGAATCCAAGCTGGATAGAAGGGGACAGGGCGATGGGAAAAGGAAAGAGCCCTCAGAAGTTTAGAAAACAGTTGTGGTGGTACTGGATGAGGAAGCCTGAAGGGGAAGAGGTCCCAGTCAGAATGGAATGCCAGAATTTATTTCAGAGAGAGAGCAGGTCTGGACCTGACAAGGTCTCGGGTGCATCCGTGAGAGACGTGATTGAATTGATGGAGGGCAGAATTATGTTGGAGATAAGGGTGGTCAAGAATAAGAGGGGGGAGTAAAGGATGGCTGGTTCCTTTGGATCTGGAAGATATTCCTAGAGATGGCAGGACTTGGGTAGGAGAGGAGCCCATTTCCAAACTGACCCTCTAGGACAAGGCTAAGTAGTTAATAGAGGGCTGCTAAGAGAGATGGTGGAGAGGGATACAGCCAAATGCCCTGAGGTTCAAAGAACTAGCTTTGCAGGAAAGTAAAACTTTTAGAAAGTTTTCAGGAAGGAGGACCCTGACCCCACCTAGCCCCAAACCCTAGTCTTCCTTAATTCTCCCCATTCCAGTCTACTGGTAGACTCTACTGACTGACCTCCAGAATGTATTTTCAATCAGTTCTGTTTATTTCCACTGTCACTCTTTAGGTTTAAGCCACCAGCATCTCTCGTCCAGATGGTTTCAACTTCCTACCTCTCCTCCCCATTTTCATTTTTGCCACCACACAATCCATTTCCTCTAGAACTACTCAGATCATGTCATTCCCCCACTCTAAACCCTTCCACAGCTTCCTCCAGTTCTTCAACTACAACCCAAACTTTCTGTGAGGCCCTGCACGACCACTCTGCTGTCAGCTCCACTCAGATTGTGCCCTATTCTCCTGACACACAAGCTTCCTCTCTGTTCCTGCAAGAAGGCGAGCCCAGTGCCAACTCAGAACACGGCTTTTGTCACTCTTGGTGACCACATTCATGGTGCTGTGCACATTGTGGTGCTTGGAAGGTACTCGATATTTGTTAAAACAGATGAAAGAACAGTATCCTCTTCAGAGGATTGTGAGAGAGAGAGAGAGGTGTAGGTGAATGCCAGGTGGTTAAGGTTGGAGAAGGGTTTGATTATGGAATGCACTCTAGAGGAATCAAAGGAAGGCTTTAGTGACTCTAGTTAAGTGGAAGCACAGAGAATTTTGAGGTTTGTGGTACTAGCAGACATTACAATTAGGGTGTAACAGGTAAACTAAATATGAAGAAATAGACCAGGATTTAAGGTGGCCAACCTGCCAATACTTTTCATATGGTTTTGGGCAACACAAAACTTCTGAAGTTTTAAGATTTGGGTTAGGGAATAACTATAGAACCCTCTGTTTCAAGTAACTTTTTTTCACACTTTCTAGGAATACTTGGGGATTTAATTTTTTATTAGTGTGAGAAACAGTAGTTTATTGGTGATTTCATTGTTTGTCTATTACATTAGAATAGAAACTTTCAAACTTTTTTTCATGACCCCAGAGTAAAAAATACATTTCGCATCACCTGTTATACAGATCATATAACAGATACAAAGTTTTCACACAAAATAATGTCTTTCTTATTGTCTTCTCATAGATTTTATTCCATTTTATTCTTTGGCAGTTTCACTGTGAAACAATTGGTATACGTCACTGTGTAAATATAAGGTTCTGTAAATATGATGTTTCTGTTTACATATACTGTGAAATGATTACTACAATGGGTTCATCTAGCTCTTTTTTTTTTTTTTTAAGATTATTTATTTGAGAGAGAGCGCTCATGCAAGCAGCGGGAGAGGCAGGGGAGAGGGAGACAAGCAGATTCCCCACTGAGTACAGAGCTCCATGTGAGACTCAATGCAGGGCTCAATCCCAGGACCCTGAGATCATGACCTGATCGGAAATCAAGAACAGGGTGCTTAACTGACTGAGCCACCCAGGTACCTCTGTTTCAGTTTTTAAAAAGTGCTGGATGGAACCTACTAAAAGCTGTAACTTGAAAAACATTGTTCTAGAAGATGAGGACTATCATTTCTCTGAATGATAGAGTGGCTTATACATCTGTTTTGATTTTCTCCCTTCTAGAGGGAATGAGGGAGAGAGATAGAAAGAGGGCAGAAAAAGGGCTTTTGGGGTGTCTGGCTGGCTCAGTGGGAAGAGCATGCGACTCTTGATCTCAGGGTTGTGAGCTTGAATCCCACATAATGTGTAGAGATTTTACATCGATATTGACAAGAGGTTCATAATATTTTTGGATGAATAACATATAATTCAAACGGCCTCTGTCCCATTTCCTTTTTCTTGCTCTGTTTGCAAATGCCCCTTGCACAGGGCAGTGAAATGGGGAGTGAGTAACTAATTCTTTTCCTTAGATCTACTTTCTGTCACTCTTAATTGTCCTTATTAATGGGAAACATCTTTATTGCCACACGTGTCATAAGTAGGCCTTGAATTGCAAAGATACTGTGCTGTTAAAAGCTCGTATAACTTATCCCAAAGGAAGGCAAATTTTAAACACTTTCACAAACTCTCCAGAAATTATAGAAAAACATTCAGAAGCCAAAGTATTTTAAGTTATAGTCCTTTAAATGAACAGTGTCCATTAACCATAAGCTAAGATGCCAAATATAAAGCTCCAAGGCTCTCAGAGGACTTGGTAGCATTATTATTGAAAGAAATGTAACTCAATGATGGCATTGGTTTTTATGTTTCTTTTATTTTTTTCTGATTATCATGATACGGTGTTTATTTTACAAAGTTGGAGGATATAAAAAAAGAGGAAAAGTATCCAGCACTCTGACAACTATTTAAGTGAACTTTTGTTATATTTTCTTTCAGTTTTCCCTATGCAATGTAGTTTAGGGGTTTTGTTTTGTTTTGTTTTGTTTTGTTTTAAGTAAACTCTACACCCAGTATGGGGCTTGAACTCACACCCCCAAGATCAAGAGTGGTATGCTCCACCAACTGAGCCAGCCAGGTGCCCCATGAAATGGAGCTTTTAAATCCTACTTGAGTTCATTGGTATATTATTACTGGTCATTGGTGATTTTTCACTATTATGATGAAATATATAACACTCAGAATGCCTTTGTTTATAATTCTTTATACCTGTCTCTGGATTATCTTGGTGTGATAAAGTCCATAAGTAGACTATCCTAGAAAGGGTTTGAAAATTCGTAAGGCTTTGATATTGCTAAATTGGCCTCCAAAAAGTTTATGCCTATTTACTTACTTATCTGCAGAATGTGAAAGTGCCCATCTCATGTTCTTTTCCTCTTGCCAACTCTAGATATTTCTAAGAAATATTGTCATTTTGATAGAGGAGAAATAGAATCATTTTAATTTGCATTTTTGTGATTATTTTGAAAGTTGTTTTCTTACGTTTATTGGCCATTTTTCTTTGTTAATTGATATTGCCTACACTTAAGACATCATTTAAGTTAAACACACTATTAATGTAACATCCCTTTAGAGTGGACTAAACTTTTCATTTTGTAGTTTATATTAGGACTGCTTTCCTGGAAGTTATTTTATATCAAAAGACTTAAGGGGCGCCTGGGTGGCTCAGTGGGTTAAAGCCTCTGCTTTCGGCTCAGGTCATGATCTCAGCGTCCTGGGATCGAGGCCCACATCGGTCTCTCTGCTCAGCAGGGAGCCTGCTTCCTCCTCTCCCTGTCTCTCTGCCTACTTGTAATCTCTCTCTCTGTGTCAAATAAATAAAAATAAAATCTTTAAAAAAAAAAGACTTAAAATATGCATAGAGCATTTTAGCCACCAATTACAATTCTAGGGACATTTTCTATGGGAGTATTGTGGGATGTGTACCAAAGATGAGCGAAGATGTTCATCCCAGCACTGTTTATAGCAGTGAAAAATTGAAACATCCTAAATGTCAGGCAAGTTAACTAATGTATTCTGTTTCTATAGCGTGTGATCATTAAAAATGATTTTGTAAAAATGGAAAGATGCTCAATATTTATTCAGCTTAAGAAAGAAGTTATAAAATACAGGATGATAACTTTCTTTTTGTAAGAATCTGTACATAGGAAACAGCCTAGAAGTAATAACAAAGTATTATGTCTAAGTGATGGGATTGTGGGCGTTTTTTTTCCCCCTAAGTCTTTGCTTATTTGTAACTCTTTTGTCTACAGTGATACTTGTATGCGTACAAAGTAAAGCTCTGCAAAAACCAACATAAAAGAGGTGACAGTATCATCTCATGACAGTATCATCAGAAGCAAAAAGCATACTTGATGTAAAGTTATAGAGTGTATTGATACATGGTTACTTTACTTGCAATATTATGTTTTAAAGTAAGCTAAGGTGAAGTATCTTTAAACTCACTCTCATCAATTCATCGGAATATTATTTGCTCCACTTTAAGTTAATGTGAGATTTAAATTCACTTTTGTGATTACTGATAGATCCTTTGTTAATATGCTAATATGAAGACTTCTTCCCCCAGCTTGACTCACATGGTCAGGCATCTGAGATCCTCCCTTCCTATGTAGAGAAGACACATTAATGCAGGATTATTAAAGTATGTTCAGAGTTTTTCTGAACTCTTAGAATGGTTGCAGGATGGTTCCATGTTTGGCAATAAATCCCGTACCCTTTTTCTTTTTGAAGGACAATTAATTTTTAAAGGGAGACTGAATTGGGTTGTCTCTTTAGCCACATGAATATTAAAGAATATGATAGAAATTCATTTTAGTTATATATCACCTGTGTCTTTAATAGATTTGATCACTGTTACATTCTTTAAAACACCCAGCTCTACCCACTCACGATGATTGCTTCTTCCATATCTTTGTAGCTTTAAAGGACTAACATATCTGGAATTTTACTTTAGTTTTTGTCATTGTGGAAGCCACAGTATCACATTTATCTATTTTTGATGCAGCTGTTTGCATCCCTTAGTTACCAAAAGCCACACATGAATATTACATACATAGAGAATGATGCGTGGCTCAAGAAAGGTATCTGAGACTTGGCAGGGGTGTAAGTGGGATAGAGATCTCTATGGAATTGAGAAAAGTGTAAAGTTTGCTGAAATCTTTACAAACTCTTCTGTTAGAAATCTTTCTAGAAAATCTCAACGGGTTTTTTAAAGATAGTTTATGTTGAGCTCCATAACCACTACTGACCAACTTCTAGTAACCAGAAGCTACAACAAATTGTAAGGCAATTGAATGAAACTTTTTGGTTTTTGTGTAGTCTCTTTGCTGAGTTTTCTTCTCTTCTCTGTTCTGATTCCATGATGACCCTCAGGTGCCGTGTGACTACCTTGAGGAATCACACTGGGCTCTTAAGTCATATGGTGTAAGATTTGCCATAGGGTCCTCAAGGATTTGTGGTTTGGCTCTTTCTGTCTCTGATTCCTTCTATTAATTTCCTTGAAAGAGAGCTACCTACTATTCTCACCATGGTTGTTTCTCACTTTATTTCTTCCTAATTAAGTTTATTTAATATCCTCATATAGAGATTGGTCCTCTATTGGGAATAGAAAAATATAAAACATTTAGCAAATAGTGTGTCTGTGTATCAGAGTGTTGGACTGCATGGGATAGATCTTAATCAAGTTCATGGTGGCTAGAATGGCCAGTATGCAGAGAAGAATGAGGTTTGGAATCCAACCTTCCCTGCAGGAGCTCACTAATACTCTTTTGTTACTTTCCTTCTGTGAAATGGGTTCTAACCAAGAGATTTGTAGATTGTAAGTAAATTAAGAGTCTGTGAATGGGGAGGGCAAGGAATGAAGCCCCAATTTAAAATTTAAAGTGGAACGCCTCAGTGGCTCAGTTGGTTAGGCATCTGCCTTCGGCTCAGGTCATGATCCCAGAGTCCTGGGATCTAGTCCCACATCAGGCTCCTTGCTCAGCAGAGAGCCTGCTTCTCTTTCTGCCTCTGCCTGCCTCTCTGCCAGCTTGTGCTCTCTCCCTCTCTCTCTGACAAATAAATAAATAAAATCTAAAAAAATAAAAATAAAATAAAATAAAATTTAAAGCTAAAAGGACAAAATTCTAAGTAGCGTGTATACTATGAATGCAATTTAAAATTATGTTCAGGGCGCCTGGGTGGCTCAGTGAGTTAAAGCCTCTGCTTTCAGCTCAGATCATGATCTCAGGGTCCTGGAATCGAGGCCCACATCGGGCTCCCTGCTTGGCAGGGAGCCTGCTTCCTCCTCTCTCTCTGCCTGCCTCGTGGCCTTCCTGTGATCTCTCTCTCTCTCTCTGTCAAATAAATAAATAAAATCTTTTAAAAAAATAAAATTATGTTCATGTAGGGGCACTTGGCTGGCTCAGTCAGAGGAGCATGTGATTCTTGATCTTGGGGTCATGAGTTTGAGCCACACATTAGGTGTAGAGATAATGTAAATAAAACTTAAGGAAAAATAAAGTTATGTTCATGGATTGATAAGGAATGATTTGATGTGCAATGGAAGTATTATGCCATTAATCCTCTTTTTCTTTATACTGATTTCTGTTAATGCTGCTATAATATTTGCACAAAGGTAAAACAGCTGAGTTAATAACACCCATGTTATACCTGGTTTGGGAATGATTATTGATGCAGGCAAAATCATGTTATATTGAACACAGTGTATGGGAAGGTGGTGAAAACACCTGAAACAGGAAACAGCTGAAATTCAATGTCGGACTTTTATGCTTTCTTAATTTTTAGCTAGGCTTTGAATTACTATGATGATGCTGTGAAATATCAATCTGTATCATGTCTCTGAATATATTTCAAGAAGGTTGATCCTAGTGTGTATTTGTCTAGGTTGTTAGAATTGCATTTTCAACAAGTGTGTGGATTGATATCAGTATAATCTTTTAACCCTAAGATTACTCAAAGTAGAGCTTGTACCATACACATGATATACCCAAGGAACTGGACTATATTGTAAAACCATGAAATAATTCAGGGAGTGCAAAATAAATGCATTGCAGTTAGTTAAACTAGAATTGGACCCCAGTAAAGTTAGTGAGGTCTAGATTCAATTTCATGCTTACTGCTGGGAAGAAAGGACCTGTTAAGTAAAATCTTTTCCTAAGAATCCAGATATAACGAAAACTAAAGTATCGTAAAATTGTAAGTTAAGGCAAAGTAAAGAAATTAAAATGTCTTTGTCTGATAGAGCATCTACAGGTTCACTGTTGAATTAGTCAATTACGTATTTTTACTATACCACTGATAATCAACCATGGCAGGAAATTTCTAGTAGCTTGTTAAATTGAATGGGCTTGCAGTGTTGTAGCTGGAATCTTGCAGTTTTTAATACTTTAATTCTTTTTTTAAAATAATACCTTAATTCTTAAAAAATTATTTTTGGGAATATAATCCTCTCCTTGAGTTTGAGAGTGTTTTAAACTTTGAATGTCTAGTTCTTTCCTAGGATCTGTCTGGAATGGGAAGACTTGTATCATTTATCTATAGATACTATGTGAATTACTCAGAAGGCCTTTTTACCAAATCTTATTTAGAAATAGGATTCCACATTGTCATACAGCAGCCTAGCCTAGTGGTCTGAGAATACTCTTACATATGCCTTCCTGTAGCTAGTGATAAGCTATTGACCTCACCCTTCGGTCTAGTATTCACTTAGTCACTCTTTCATTCATTCTTAAGAATTTGAATATCTGCTAAGTCCCAGGCACCGTGTCAGGTGCCGGAGTACACTGATAAACCAAGAGAGTCAAGGTTCTTGCTCTCCTGGAAGTAACATTCTAGTAAAAGAAGCAGAGACTAGCAAACAAGATAAGTGGACTGTGATCGTGCTGCCAAGGAAGGACCCAGGATGGTGAGCTAGAGCAGGACAGGGGTGGGGTGCTCTCTCGACTGCATCCCTGGGCAGAGTTAAGATGAATCTTGGACTGTGTTTCATTTCCTAACACTCCTAGGAACAGCCTCCGAGCCCATTCAGTCAATTTGACCAAGTAACTTCTGAAACTCTGAATTGATCAAGTCTACAGAGACAGTCTCTAGAATAGATCCAATCTGGTTCTATTAATTCTCACAGCCATGTTTTACACGTAGGATCTATGCTTAAATTTTAACACCCAGTTTTTAAATATGGTATGTAGCAAACACATTCACTTTTAAGGAGGATCCCTTTAATGACTTAAAGCAAGTATGCATGCTTCTATAATTTCACATTACAAATTACACTTTTATTTTGATGAGCTTCGTTCCTTTATTTGTGCATTCATTCATTTATTCAACTAATACTGAGAACCTACAAGGTCCTAGAGATATGTAGTAAGCAAAATAAACAGTGATCTCGGCTCTCATTTCGTTATAGTCTCTGGTTATGCCACTTGATTCCATTTCTTTTTCTTTCTGACTTTATACTAATATACTGTTTCTATCACTTCTTAACATAAGACCACATTTGGAAGACAATCTTTATGTGATGTAAATAGATCTATTTCATGTTCTGCTGTTCTTAACACTTAAACATTATTATTATCAGTGATTTTTACTCCTTGGGATGTGGGTAATTTAACTTTTATTAAGGTAATTTTGCTATGTTAGATACTCAACTCTTTTGGCCATTAGAGTGCTTTTCTTTGTTTAGGAGCATATAACTACTCCCTGACTGATTGTGCAGTCAGGACATAGCTAGAGTCAAGATCCAACTTTAAACACTGTGAGATAAATCATTTCCACATTCTTGCTTAAGTGGCCATTTTAGTGTAGAGAAACACATTTTCTGTTGAAAGCCAGTGCGAGTGTCTCCTTGACCCAAGGTCTCAACAATTTTTGAGCAACATAGGTGTGATGGTTTAGAAAGAGCCTGATAGATAAAAACAAATCCTGTACAATTTAAATTTTTCCCTTCAAAGAATTACTGACAGAAGCATTCATTTGAAACAGTATAATTATATATATATATATATATTTATATATATATATATATATATATATATATATTTATATATATCCCAAAAATGAAAATGGGGTCTATTTTCATTTCTTATTATTTACTGACATACCAAAATGACTGTGTCTGACTCTACTAAGCATTAGCTTAGCAATAACTATACTTCTCTAGACAGATTTCTGAGTTCATTTGAACATTTTGATCTCAAGACAGTGAAAATCTGTAGAATTTAGTGGGTGGGGTTTTTTGTTTTTGTTTTTTCCTTTTTAATGCTTTATATAATGAGGAAAAACTGTCTCCTTTCATGTGTGAACATTAATGACCAGTATCTGCACGAACGCAGAGCTCAAGGAATCAAAGTTAAGGCTCATTCCCCCACATGACTTGTGGGTTTATGAACTCCTTTTGGTAGCAGACCAGAAACAAGAGGAGAGCCCCCACCTCTCCATCTACCTGTGAAGAACTGTAGGTACGTCCAGGTTCACTGGGTGTGAAAAATCTGATTTAGAGGAATAAACATGAAAACAAAGTCCTCACAGCTGTGTGCTTTTCTACGTTTGGTCTAGGATACAAAGTCCAGCCTCGAAAGGGCTTACTTGCCTTCCAGAGCACAGGGGTAGTTGCAAGGGGGTGGACAGAGAGGTTTTCACAAACCAGGTCCTCTGTAGAAGAGTTAGGAGCTTGGGATGCAGAACTCTACAACCGGTTTCTTGAGGAGATGGAGTTTTCCAGGGGTGGAGCCATGTACTGGTCAGTTTGACTGTATCCTGGACTCCAGTGAATCTGGGTTGGCTTTGGAAAGTTTAGGGGGTTGAGGCAATAGTGATGTGAGTATTCTGTCGGCTTTTGAATATTGGACACGTACCCCGCCCCCCCTTAATTTTTAAAGGACAAATACTTGAAATAAGCTGTATATATTTTTTTAAAGTATTTGTGTGCTGATTTCTATTTATATAAAGCAGAGTGTAAAGCATTGTACATAACCGTTTTTTTCTTTTGAAATTTTTCAAAACAGTAAATCAACTTTACCAAAAAGTTAAGGGAAAAAAGGGATAAAAAATAACCTATAATCTTACCTTATGTTTTTCCTACATGAAAATAGATTTGAACATGGTCTCAATCATAATGCACATATAATTTGTATTCTGCTTTTTAATTTAACAATGTTCTCAGCATTTTTCTGGATTATGATGGGTTCAGAATTCATTTTTAATGAGTATAGTATTTCATTAGGAAGATACACTATAATTATCATTTTCCCTATTGGGTATTTAGGTTGATTCAGATTTTGTAGTGAACATCTTTTGGGGGCAGTGGACATTTCTTAAGATCAGTTCCAGCAATAAGATTACTGTGTCAAAGGGAATAGACATTTTTATGACTCCTGATACACATTGTTAAACTGCTTTACAAAAGGTTTGACCTTCTTCTTTGCACAACTTCAAAGGTGAATCATCAGCCATGAGCCAATGCTTACATTTTTGGACAGTTAATTATTATTTCCATATTAGGCAGAGAGAGTTCTGTGCACATCTGAACTTCTTCTAATTGCTTTCATTACATAGAGCTGACTTGTTGAGAAAAATGTCCTGGCCGTGAGACATTCCAGACAACAGAACCATCACTTTCAAGAAGTTTGGAGCAATCCCAATTTTGTCATCAGTTCCCAGGGTTGTTCATATTTCTTTTGGCAGAGATGTCTGTCGCTGTGGTCAAGTGTGGCTGAATGGTTAAAGTCACAGGGCAAGCTCATCAAGGTGCCTGTTTTAGTGCTCGGTTGGCAGACTGTGGCCAGGTGTCTGGGTATTTTGAGAGAAGTAATTTTGAAAAGTAATTTGCAATTCATAACCTTGAATAGTCTCAGAAGAGTCATATGCAGGTCTTCCGTGGAAACTCTCCCCCAAACCCTTCCCCATACTGATTGGAGGACAGTCAGTACCAGGACCAAAACCAGGGTTTTGGTGAAGACAGGTAAGTGCAGGGAAGTCAGAATGCTTTAGTTCTGGCCACGCAACTCATGGTGCCTGTGCTCTGCACGGACTACTTGACCTGGATTTCCTCCTCTGACAAGCAAGAATGTCGGAAGCAGGAGTCCCAAAGTCCCTAAAATTTTTTAGGTTCTCTGTCCAGTGGATGACTCCAATTGTATCTCCACTTTTGTGGCCAAAGATATAATTTCCCTATTCACTGGTGCTTCTGTCAGACAACGATGGGAAAGAACAGGATGTGAAACATAAACCAACATTGATATTTTGACATTTCCACTAAAAGATTTCATGCCATATATAATTAGAACTAATGACTATAACTATTTTAAATACCTCTGTCTTGAAATTACTTAGACCATCCTTGTTCCTCATTAATATGTTAAACATAAAACCAGGAAAAAACAATAGCACTCACTCTTGTCCAGCAGGTTAAGAGGAAGTTGATCCAATCTGTGGAACTGGTCTTGAATTTACTGACCATTACTTTATTTGCTGACTGTAAAAACTCTAGCATAAAAAATAGCACTCTCAGCAGCAACATTTTCAAACACGAAGGCCAACGATATTTTATTTAGCATAGCATTTTTAAAATCTAAAGGCAATTTGATAAGAAAAAACTTTGGCCCTTTGGGGAAGAATAAAGGATGTGGTCACTTTCTGTTAGCTATACTGAATTATGTTTTGTTTAGTCTCTTAGTAGTTACTCTCATTTTCTCCCAGGAAGGCACAGAGTCAGAAGAGAGATTTAATCATGAAGCTTGGTGGTCACTTTAATGTAGCTGCTCTTAGAAGGCTTTTCTGTGGCCTATGGAAACTATGATGAGAAGCAAGGTGAAGGTCACTCTCGCTGAGCTGGAGCAGTTTACTTAACCTCTCTGTTTCTGTACTAGTAAAATGGGTTGTTGTGTAGATTCGAGCTAATATAGTAAAAGCACTGAGCTGTTCTTTTGCACGTGAGGATACTATATTTAGAAAGGAACCCAATTCTCAACCCCTCCCCAGGGAATAGCTGCAGGAGAGTGCAGGATCTCAGGCCTGAAGAATTGAGACTGTTTGGAAGTAGTTTTTTAGCATCATAAAACCATCCACATTCTTTCATCAAATTCAGCAATTTTTTAAAAATGCCTTTTATGGGCGCCTGGGTGGCTCAGTGGGTTAAAGCCTCTGCTTTCGGCTCAGGTCATGATCTCAGCGTCCTGGGATCGAGGCCCGCATCGGGCTCTCTGCTCAGCAGGGAGCCTGCTTCCTCCTCTCTCCTCTCTCTCTGCCTGCCTCTCTGCCTACTTGTAATCTCTCTCTCTGTGTCAAATGAATAAATAAAATCTTTAAAAAAAAAAAAATAAAAATGCCTTTTATGAACCAGGTACAGTTTCAGGTATTAGGGATACTGGTGTGAACAAAACAGAAAGAGGCCTTACCCTGCCAGGGCAGACAGACAATAAATAAGTAAACAAACAGGATTCATCAGATGGAGATAAGTGCTATAAAAAAAAAGAAAAAAAGAAAGAAAGAAAGAAAGAAAGAAAGAGAAAAGCAGAGTATGGAGATAAGATAGAGAGTGATAGGACGGGAGGGATGCTGTTTTGGATAGGCTTTCAGGTCAAATAAGATCAGCAGAAGACACTGGAGCAATGTCCTGAAAGAAATAAGGGAACTCTGAGTTTGTGATATGAATCCTGGTGGAAAGATGTCCCAGACGGAGAGAACAGTCTGAGCAAAGGTCCTGAGGCAGCAGCATGCTTGGTATGTTCTACTAAAGAGGCCAGTGTTGTGGCTCAAGTGGAGTGAACAAGGAAGAGAATGGGATTAGGGACTAAACCACAGAGCTGGGTAGGGTGGCCAGATCATATAAGGCCTTGTAAATTAAAATAAGGGCATTCTTTGGCTTTTATTTTGAGTAAAATGGGAAGCCATAGAGATTTTTGAGCAGAGAAGTTTCATCACCTGACTTTAAAGGAGATATTATCATGTGATGCAAAGTCAGGAAACGGGAGATAGGGTGGACGGGGAAGAAAGCACAAAGAACTGTGCTTTCCAATATGGTAGCCACTAGCCAAGGTGGCTATTTTAGTGTAAATCAGTTAAAATTTTTTAAAAATACAAATTCATATTCTTAATTGTACCACCCACACTTGAAGTGCTCAATAGCCACATGTAACTAGTGGTTACTGTTTTGGACAGTGAGGTAAAAATAATTGACACTATTGTAGAAAACTCTATTGGATCATGCTGATGGAGTCTTAGAGGCCTTTGTTGGGTCTTTGGCTTTTATTCTGGGTAAATGGAAAGCTATTGGAACGTTTTAAGCAGAGGTGGATTATGAGTTATGATATCAAAAGATCACTAGGGTTGCTATGTTGAGAATATACTGTAAAAGGGGCAGCGGTGACAGCTGGGAGACCATTAATCGTCTAGTTGAGACATGATTGTGTCTTGGTTGAAGTGGTAGCAGTGGTGATTGTGAGAAATGGTTGGATGTTGAATATAGTTTGAAGGCAGAATCAATAGGCTTTTCCGATGGAATTGATGTGTGATTTGAGAAGAAAGTGGTAAAAGTGTTGTGGGTGATGATGTCAGGAGGGAATGTAAGGCACAGGCAGAAGGACCGAACACATGGAGGAAAAGGCCCATTCATCACGAACCAGGAACAACACAGGGCTGTGGCTGGAAGACAGAGGTCTGGAGAGCCCTCATCTGAGTAATAGAAGATGAAGAGGTAAAGGGGGAGGTAGGTGTGCTGGGAGTGTAAGGACAGTGGAGATTTCAAACAGTTGTTGGAAAGGGCCCATTTGAAGTTGGTGACCTTGAAACTGTCTACCCCTTTGATTTCCTCCAGCAGAGTTTGCTCCCAAGCAAGGAAAGGGGAAAGAGGTGACTCGATCAACATCATTCAGGGCTGATGCTTTCCTGGATGGATTTTTAGGAAATACAGAGGGGAAAGGAGTTTAAGGGAACAGTGACAGGGGTATTCTAACATGGAATCTAAATCGATAAAGAGGAAAGTGAAGAAAGCAGAGGGCCGATGAACTGGGAGGAAGCAGAGGGATCAATAGACTGGAGGCACTAATGTACTTCTAAGAAGAGCTGCAGGTGTAGACCAAGCAAGTTGGAAGGAGAGATGCTTATCCCAACACTGAATGCTGGAGTCAGTAATTTTGCAGGTGGAGCTGTTTCAGGTGACGACAAGGTCAGGCCTTTGGCATCTATGCAGTTGTATCTTCATTCTGAGCTCTCTTGCTAAGTCCCAGAATTCCATAAAAGATGATCTCACGGTGGATCCCATGTAAGTAGGTTTGGTAACCAAAAGTCCCAGAGCATGGGTGTGGGGCCTGCCCACATGCTTCCAGTCCTGTCACAAACTGGCTATGTAGCCATGGACCTTGAGGAAATGAACTTCATGCTCCCTTCCATCTCTAATCTGTTACTCCATGGCCTCATTATAATTACAGTGTTTTTCCAAACAATGACCTTCAAGTTGGATCCTGGGGGATTTGCCTATTAAAAATACGCAACTTTGCAAATATTTACCTGCTGTTTCTTGGAATATTAAGCTGTTGGAAACCTGCGTTCTGGATCACATGACAGAGTCTTGGCCATGTGGTCATCAGAGCCGGTATGAGAGGAATTCTATACCAACCACATCTGGGGCTAGGTGTCCTTCATGGCCTGCTCTCTCCAATGCTCTTCACCTAACAAGTTTTCTTTCTCTCTCTCTTTTAAAATCTATTTAAAATAAGCTCTATGTCCAATGTGGGGCTTGAACTCACCACCCTGAGATTGAAAGGCACATGTTCTACCAACGGAGCCAGCCAGGCACCCCACATTTTTCTCTTTTAATTTTGTTAGTGCCTTATAGGAGAGCTCCTTCAGCAGAAATGATAGAGGCTGTTGCTCTCAGAATCGGACACAATGTTGTGACCTGTAAATTCCTATGAACATTTGAAAACTTTATCGATATTTATCCAGGAGAGATTCCAAAGGGCCATACTGCACCCCCCCCCACCCCCGGCCCATCACTCTTCCCTCTCTAGTGCTGAGAGTATTAAGAACAATCTAAGGTAAATTTTTAACAAGATCGTCTAGCTTGGGCTTTGGAGGCTTGACTAATGAAGTAAGTGGTAGTTTTTAGCTAAAATAGCCTCATTGTTTGGACAAGTTTTCTACTTTGAGTTTTCTAGGGTCATTAGAATGATCTAACTACCTTACCTGCTATTTGAACTGGCGGAGCCTCTGGAGGGTCGGAAAACAAAAGAAGGGTGTTGAAATGCAAATAGATAGCTCTAAATTCCAGTCCCATGCTGCCAAAATAAAGCCAAAGCTGACATGGAGGGTCTCCACAGAGGTCTGTGGAAAGGCTCTAGAAAAATCTTACAAGATGAATTTCTTTTCATGGATTGGAGTCCTCTGGTAGGTAAGAAAAACAAAAACAAAATATAAACAAAGGATTTCATACTTGGAATTTGCTCAGTGCCAGTTGAATGGCTAATTGTTTCTTGTTTTCTCTCCCCCCCCTTTTTTTCTGCCTGAATAGATAATCCTTACAAAACATCCATTCATTCTACAAGTGAAAATTTCAGGAATACTCGACACTGGCCTTGGCAAGACTAATGGACCGAGATTGAGTGATGGATTTGTGTGTGTTGTGGCTGATGTGCGTATTGGTGTTTTGTATGCCAGTTTAAGAATATTTTAGCATTAGAAAATTTATGACATTTTAATTAATGAATAGGACGAAGGCTTAAACTTGTAGATGAAATTATGAGGTACAACATTATTTTTGTAGCTTTTTTTGAGCACAAACTTGATTGATTTCATTCCTTCGGGTAAGGACCTGCTGATAATTAATGTTAGCTTTCTTTTCTGTTTCAGTGTGACCACTTTAACTGGTATGTAAACAATTACTTTTTAAGGGAAATAAAATAAGGCAGCAGTACAGCCTAGTGAAAAGGACGCACAATATCAGATCTTTAATTGCTAAATTAAATTTGAGCTCTTATTTGATTTCTGCTATAAACTGGCTGTGCGACTTTGAATAAGTTATTAAGTTCCCCTTTAAAAAAATATAATTGGAATGAGAAATATGTGATAGTGAAAAAATATTTGTGAAAGTGTTTTAAAGTCCCATGAGAAAAGCACAATCAGAAACCACATTTGGGTTGGCTATTTCACTGAAAATATCTGATCTTGTCAGTAAACCTAAATTTTAGTGTATTAGTTTGTTTTTTTTAAGCCATTTAATTTCAGATGCTTAGGAACTCTTCAATTTGTTAATGGAAAGAAACGCCATATACACTGGATGGGTACATAGCAACTTTATTCTGGTAAAATAATCTCTTAAATCCTTGTATACACAGTCACTAACTGTTGGCTTTATAAGGTCAGCGTGAGCACACCAGCCCTGTGGCTGTTAGGAGCTCAGCGCGTCCAAGATAGCAAGCACTAACTCGAACAAACACACAAAACAGCAAATAGTTTAAACAGTGCCGGTTGATTTGTCTGTAACCCGGTCTGAACAGAGGAGTCTAAAAAAACTCACCAGCAAAGTTACATTAGTTATGGAGATTGTTAGGTTGTATCAGTGGAGGTTAGCTGTGCCTTGTTAAAAAGCAAAGGTTAGAAAGTGGAATCTTGAATTCAGATACTCTTAAACTATAAACGACTACAACTGGCAGACCAACTTTTATTTCTGTCTGCTGCTACTTTTGAAGGAGAAAGCTTTGGAAACTGATACTCCAGGTCCCAGGTCCTCAAAGAAGCACAGTCAAGTGAAGAAGTGAATTCTGCTGGGGTTAGCAGAAGCCTCCCGGTTTTGCGAACTAGGGATACCAGGCTCCCGGGTTCCGAGGTCCAATATTGACTCTGTCCTTGAGTCACCCTGACCAGTCACCCACTGTCTTGTGTTTCCCTCTTTAAAGAGCTAAGACTATTGACTTTTTTTTCCTTAAGATTTTATTTTTAAGTAATCCCTACACCCAATGTGGCTCGAACTCATAACCCTGAGATCAAGAGTCACATGCTCCACCGACTGAGCCATCCAGGCGCCCCAGACAATATTGACTTTTTCAGAGGTTGCAAAACTCATTATAAAAGGATAGGAAGACACTAAACAAACATGTAATTATGAAATATTAGAGGGGGTGTACTTTAACAAAGGTAAGTGCATTCTTTTTTAAAAGATTTTATTTATTTGAGAGAGAGAGTATGAGCATGGGGAGGGGCAGCAGGAGAGGAAGAAGCAGAGTCCCCGCTGAGCAGGGAGCCCGAATAGGGACTCTATCCCAGGACCTGAGGATCCCAGGACCAGGATCTGAGCAGAAGGTAGACGCTTAATGGACTGAGCCACCCAGGCGTGTCCCCACCACCCACTTTTTTTTTAAGGTTTTATTTTATTTTAAGATTTTATTTAATAATTTGAGAGAGAGACAGAGAGAGAACATGAGCGGGGGGTGGGGGGAGAGATAGGGGGAGAAGCAAGCAGACTCCCTGCTGAGCCAGGAGCCTGATGACTGTGGGGCTGGATCCCAGGACGTGGAGATCATGACCTGAGCCAAAGGCAGCCACTTAACCATCTGAGCCACCCAGGCACCCCTTTAAGATTTTATTTTTAAGTAATCTCTATACCAAGGTGGGGCTCGAACTCACAAACCTGAGATCAACAGCCGCAAGCTCCACTGACTGAGCCAGCCAGGCACCCCTACAAAGTTAAGTGCATTCTTTTGATAATTGGAAGTTGATAATCTTTATGTAAGAGCAGAGAGTTTGATTTCAAAACAGAGTTTAATGCTTGAAATCTTTTATTGGAACCTTAGGAGTTTGGGTCCTTGTTGGCTCTGTTAACCTATGTTGCTTATTGAGAGAGAACTGTTAACAAGTAGCCTTACTGGAGTGGTTAATTGCTTATCAGAGATCAGACCCCCAGGCTTTCTAGAAATGTATATTTGAATTTAGTAACCTGACTTTCAAAAAGGGAGACTAATTTTCAAGTACAGGGCACTATGCATGGGTTTCTATACATGTTGTAAATAAACCTACCAGAGTTCTCTAGAGACCTTAAAAAAGTTGTGTGTTTTGAAGGAACTTGATTGAAGCAGCCATTTTATTCCTCGCTTTCCCAGGACAGCTGTTCAGCACCAACCTGGGTTTTGAATTCTGTCTTCTTGTTGGACATCACTTAGATGCCTCATTAACACAGCAGACCTTTCAGAGCTGGAACTCAGTGTTTGTTAGTTTTCTTGATGGTGCCTCTCATCATTAAAAAAAAGTGTGTCGTTTTTAACTCTTCTTCCCTTCAGCCTTCTTTAGACTCTCTGCCAACCCAGCCGGTCCTGAATTCCTTTCACTTTTCCCATCTGTGTCTAGCATCCTTCTTCCGATTCCCAGTAAAAGCTGGACTATATTCCCATCATCCAAAATGAACAGTTCCTATCATTTTTGTCCTGTGTCAATTTTTTCAATGACATAAACATTGGAGATAAGGTCAAGTTTCCTTTGAATACTAATCCCAGTTCCATTTCCTCCTTCTATCCTCACCTCACAGAGCCCCTGTTTAGTTTGATATGTGCTTTAAAAATATCTTATATAGGGATGGGGAAGGAGACAAACCATAAGAGACTTCTAATCTCATAAAACAAACTGAGGGTTACTGGGGGGTGGGAGGGTAGGGATAGGGTGGATGGGTTATGGACATTGGGGAGGGTTTGTGCTTTGGTGAATGCTGTGAAAGATGTAAGCCTGATGATTCACAGACCTGTACCCCTTGGGCAAATAATAAAAATAAAATTAAAAAAAATATATCTTATATATATTTAACATGTACATGTAATTAATGGGTATTGTTTCATGAGTTTGAATATCTCTAAATGGTTTCATGTACACATATTTTTCTCTGATTTGCTCACTTCCCTGGACCTTCTTTTGACAGCTATCCGTGTTTATATATATGCATATGTACGTATAGACTAGCTATATTATACATACATCCTCATTATTTTTAATTTCCTGGTATTTATGGTATAAATAATACCACATTTTATTAATCAGTCCATTAGTGGATATGGGTTGTTTTCAAATTTTTACTAGCATAAACAACATTTACATTATTTTTACCTATGTCAGATATAAGTATTAGTTTCCTAGGCTAGACCCAGGAGGCAGAATTGCTACATTTTAAATATGCCCAATTTCACTTTTAAGAGATACCACGGAATTGATTTGTAGCTGTTTGAAAATTGTTCCCCAAATACTCTCGACACTTTTTAGACTTTAAAAAAACAAAAACAAAAAAACCCACGACCCCAAGTTTAAGACCTGAGCTGAGCTGAGATCAAGAGTTGGATGCTCAACCAACTGAGCCACCCAGGTACCCCCAGGCTTGTTTTTTAAAATTTATTTCAAATAATTTTTTTTCCTGTGATAAGAATTCTTAAGATCTCTTAAGCAACTTTCCAATACCCAATATAGTATTGTTCACTATTGTCACTGAGCTGTGCATCCGTATCAGGCTTCTTAATTTTTGCCAATTTCAACGGTAACAAATGGTTTTCTTTTGGGTTTTCTAGCTTCATTTCAGTTCATTATATTCACAGTCCTTCCCTGAGGACAGCTCTTTTCTGAGCATTGTCCAGGTCAAACACTTCAGAGGCTCTCCACTCTCTAACTCAATCCAAACTGTGGCCGGCTGTGCAGAGCCAGGTCCTCTGCAAGCAGCCTGTCTAGTCTTGTGGGTTCTCACGTGTGTGGCTGCACCAAAATGAGCTACTCACCATTCTCTCAAATTCCGCTTTTGTTTTCTGCCTCAGCAACTTGATCACGCTCTTCTGCATTACTTTATTGATTCAATAAATATTTAGTAAGTTCTTTACTTCCTGCCAGGTGCTAAGAATGTAAGAGTGAACAAGAAAGACAGTATCTAGGCACTCTGGGAGCTTACCATTTTTAGCAGAGGATGGCGAGGGGCAGAAAAAAAACAGTAAAAATATAAACAAGCTAATTTTTCGTAGTTGCAGGTACTATAAAGAAAGTAAAGGGGTGGGCACCTGGGTGGCTTAGTGGGTTAAAGCCTCTGCTTTCGGCTCAGGTCATGATCTCAGCATCCTGGGATGGAGGCCCGCATCAGGCTCTCTGCTCAGCGGGGAGCCTGCTTCCTCCTCTCCCTGTCTCTCTGCCTGCCTCTCTGCCTAGTAACTTGTAATCTCTCTATGTGTGTCAAATAAATAAATAAAATCTTTAAAAAAAAAAAGAAAGAAAGTAAAGGGGTGCCTGGGTGGCTCAGTCAGTTAACCATCTGCCTTCAGCTCAGGTCATGATCCCAGGGTCCTGGGATCCAGTCTGGAGTTGGGCTTCCTGCTTCCCCAGAGTGGCGGGGAGAGGGGGGTCTGCCTCTCTCTTCCTCTGCCCTCCCTCCTATTTGTGCTCTCCCCCCCACAAATAAATAAATAAAATCTTAAAAAAAAGAAAGAAAGAATAGTCCATTTTATGGACTGTTAATTTGACTTTCCATGGTGTTGTGTGTACTGGTGGGGGCGGGGTCCAGAGGATGTGGGCGTATCCAGGTGGGAGCCTTAGAAGGGCAGGTGCGTAGGGAAGGCTCTGAGGAGGACATTATATTCCTCCTGAGACCAGCGATGTGAAGCTCGTTCATAGCCCAGGAGTGTTGCTGAGCTGGAGCAAAGGTGGCTGCCTCTGTGGAGGGATGGCCTGGGTGTCCTGAAGAACAGCTGCCCTTGTGGCTGGGCGGTTAAGGCTAGGAGAGTGGTAAATGCAGTAGGAGACACAGACAGGCAGAGCTATGCCTCTCAGAGCCTTGCTGGTGCTCTCTGCAACTGTAGTTTGTCATTCATTCATTCATTCATTCATTCAGTTATTTAATTAGTTAGTAAGTAAGTAAACTCAACCCCGACGTGGGGCTCCAACACATGACCCGGAGATACGCTACCAACTAAACAAGCCAGGTGCCCTTGTAGTTTGCACTTTAAAGCCATGATCAAATCCTTTTTTTATAACCATCCCTGAGCTGCCAGCTGAGCGAGGTCTTTCTCCTCCACCATGGCAAGTGGCGCTGCCTCTGACGACACTGTACATGGCACTGTAGGATCTTGGTATCTGTTCTTTCTAGGAGCTAATTTGCTTTCATTTGTCATTTTGTTTCTACCTTGTAAGGGGCAATATTTTATTTTAAGATTTTTTTTTTTTTAGAGTATCTCTACACCCAATGTGGGGCTTGAACTTACAGCCCTAAGATCAAGAGTCGCAGTCTTTACTGACTGAGCCAGCCAGGCCTCCGACAACACTCTATTTGAGAATGAAGACAGTCAGGGGAGAAAAGGCACCATGCAGAAGCCTGTCCCTTCAGACTGAGCCACTTTGGAATGAACTGAGTTTCAGTGAAATGAACTTTTAGTGTATCCAAGCTAATTTTCACAGTGGCAAATCAAATTAATTTTCTTTAATAATTGTTAAGACCAGTTGTAGTTCCTTTTACGCCGACACGGTTTTTTTTCCTTTTTCTCAGAATAACAGTTATTGCTATTCACAATTCATAGTCATTAACAATCTCGGTTTTCCTACTTTTTTAAAAAGTCTTCTTTATACCCAACATGGGGCTCGAACTCATGACCCTAAGATTAAGAGTTGCATGCTCTACCGACTGAGCCAGCCAGGTATCCACCCAGTAATCCTACTTTTGATGCTGTGCCCACTCTGAACTTGAGCTTTTCATGAAGAAGTGATGGTGTGTTATGTGCAATGGGGACCTTTCTCTAGCACCGTCAGCTGCGGAGGGTAACGTGTGCTAGAGACGGTGATACATGTTTTCATGTGGTTATATCCCTTTATCTTCAGTATAATCTTTGAGTTGTGAGTTAGATTTATTTTCTAGGTGAAAAAAACAGGTTCATAGAGGTCATTTTTGGTCCCCAGCTTATAGAATCAGCAAATAGTGAGCCGACATTTAACTTTGGGGCTTCTGACCACTTCTGTGTGAAGCTGCCATGCTTTAAATAATAGTATAGCAAACACCAACCACTTGCTATTTCCAGACACAACCTTAACCGCTGTGCTCTTAACCACTGTGATGTGCCGTTCATCTCTTCTTCCTTCTTTAACTCTCATTTCTGCGAGCATGTATCAGACAGTGAGAGGCAATTTATGCCGTAGGTAAGAGATGGGCTTTGTCTGAAGCTAGATTGCCCAGGTCAAGGGCTTCTCTGCCAGCTTACTGGCTACGTGGGCAAATTACTTTACATCTCTGTGGTTTGCGTCCCTTATTTTTATGGGGAGGATAATAACCGTATTACCTCATTGGGTTATGGTAAGGATTCACGGGATAATGTACATGAAGGGCTTAGAAGGAGCTTCCTGACCCTTGGAGCTAGCATGGGCCTCCCCCAGGCACCCCCCACCTCTGCCCTGTGCCTGCACCCTGCCTACTAACCTCTGCGTGGTCTTAAATAACCCACATCAGATGGACTGCCCTGTTTCCACGACGGTGATCTAAGCTCTCGGTGGGTGGGTCTGCTTGTTCAGATCTCGGGCTCCAGGGCAGTGCCTGGCTTGTAGTTGGCTCTCGGTGTATATTTGTTGAATGGCCCCGTGTTTCTGATAAAGCTGAACTCCAGCTTCCATGTTGAACAAAATAATTGCTACTCTGCTTTCCCGTCGATATGCCCTGTGAATTAGTGTTCCCTGAGATTCCATTTCCGGGGTTTCAAATATCTTAAATGACTCATGAATCTGTTCTTCTAGTTCTGACCATTTTTAAAATCTGTTATCTCCAGCTAACTACTAATAAAAGAAAATCCTGTATGCATCCCAAACTCAACATATTTAAACTTGCTGCCTTTTCGTTCAAGCACAGCTCCTCTTCTGGGTTGATGATGTGTGTGCCTTCCCCCCGCCCACTTAGAGACCTTGGAGACCTCCTGTACTCTCCCCTCTTCCCTCTCTTCCCCTCCGTGTGTGGCCAGCCAACTCAGTGGCTGCCCAAAACCAGGCCAGGAGCCACCGCCAGAGATCTGGAGCCAGTATTCAGCCACCTGACTCCAAAGCTCACACCCTGAACTTGAGGACTTTTCCGGTGAGGTCCCTCCCTTGGCCTCAGGATCCCAGCTTTCGTTTGGACTGGATCTGTTGCAGCATGTCACCACAGCCTCCCACCTGTACCTCACATACAGCTCCTCTCCACTTGAATACAAATTCAGCACTATCACTTTGCTGCATTCAAACCACCCCGGGAGCGCCTGGGTGGCTCAGTCAGTTAGGTGTCTCACCCTTGGTTTTGGCTCAGGTCATGGTCTTAGGGTCCTGGAATCGAACCCTGCACTGTCAGCCTCCCTTGCTCAGTGGGGAGTCTGCTTGTCTCCCCCCTCTCAAATTAATTAATTAATTAATTTAAAAAAATGACCAACCCCAAAAAACCTAAAACTTTGGCACGTTTTAAAGTCTAAACTCCTCATATAGCATAAAATCGCCTGCTTGGTCTTTCCTTAGCTAGCTTCCTTCCCCCTGTTGCCTCTACCTTCAGCTGTACCTTAGCCTCAAGATCTAATGCTAGACTAGGCAGGTTCTGCACATGCTGCTCTGGGCCTAGAAAGCCCTCTCCCCTTTGCTTCGTGAAGTCTTTTTTATCCTTCATCATTTAGCTCATAAGCCACATCCTCTGTGAAGGCTTTCAAAGAGAACCCCAGACAGCCCCTCCTACCAAAGTACCTTGCAGGGCCTTCTGAGCCCATAACTTGGGTGAACACATTTCTGAATCAAATGTGCAGATGTGACAGTTCACACAGCAAAGCATGTGCTCCTGGAGAAACTGGGAGAGATAATTGGACAAAATCCAGAAGAACCTCGTGGAGATTATTCCTTTTTTTCTCTCTACTCCCCTGTGAGAGGGCCAAGGAGAACCCTTCCCCGACCGGGAGCGGTTGTATGTATCTCTTTGTATCTGCCCAGTGCCTGGCACAATGCCCGACTCAACCAGTGCTGGCTGCATGTACCAAGATTATACCAGGCCTGAGATTCTTTAAGATTTGAACAGATCCAAAATCTCATGTGTAAATTCCCCTGAATAACCAACCAAACAAACCAAACCAGTAAAAGCCATCCTAACTTGGCTTGATCACTAGAACAATTTACTTCTCCTGGGCTCCACGTCCTCCTCTGTGAGTTAGGGATAGTAGCAGCTACTCCTAGGGGTTGCTGGGAAGATTATGTGAGCGAATTGAAGGAAATCAGCAAGCATGGGGCCTGGCTAAGGCGCCTTTGTTTCAGGCGCAAAGATACATGTAGCTCATCACTATAAACAGGAACTGGGAGGCAAGGTCATGTCCTAACATAACTTTTTAAAGTTAGGATTTCATTGGGAATTTTAAAAGATAAGACAATTTAGAATGTTACTAATGTTTACTAACAGCTTTAGCCTACAAAGATGCATCTTCCTAAATTTTAAGGTACTCTTTGGCTTTTCGCCCTTACAATTTACAGTTGGGCTGGGGGAGGGGTGATTCACCATTTGTGGCGCTCGCTACACCTTTGTTTATCTGCTTTGTCTGATCCCAAACCTAGCCATGCAAAGGAACAGCTTGGGTGAATGTTTTTATAGATCCCTGGGCCCCACCCCACACAGCTACAGAATCATAATTGGGGGCAGGATGGGGACTGCAAATCTGCTTTTATAAAAACCTCCCCCTGTGGTTTGCTAATCTGCAAGTTTTGGGAACTACAAATATGTATACCACTAGAAGAGCATAGCGCCCAAAATTCTCAATTTCTCAGCTTTATCATCTTTCTAATTTAAAAAATGTGTAAACTATTAGCTTTCACAGTGCCTCTTTCCCCTTCACTGTGGTCTGTTCATCCCGCCCTAGTGGAAAAACTGGCTCCAGTTAAACAATAGGAGAAAAAAAGGTGCAAACTTTACCAGCTTTCCCACTTTCTTAGCATGGGAGAGGTACTTCCCCCATGTCCTACTGGGGCAATTTAAATGCTAATGTGTTAAGTACAACAATCTCTTTAGCAATCAGATAGAATTGTTTTTCTGCCAATCTTATTTCTCTTTATTTTATATTTGTTGGCTCATTCATTCATTGGCTAGAGAGGCGTCTGTTTAGAATCTTCTACCTTTCAAACCTTCAAAAACGAAAAGAAAAGAAAATTCCATTCTGCTATCTTCTCTGCAGTACTTGCAAGAGGAGAGGAACACATCTACCCGCTAAACCTGAGATCTGCAATTTGAATGTGCTGAGTCACCTCGTCTTCGCACGGTCAGATGTTTTGCACCTAGGAAAATTACTGCAGAAAATCAAACTGTGAGCAGCTACCTGGTATGTTGTTATTTAAATAGGAATAAGGAGACTGGA
The DNA here is from genome assembly GCA_002007465.1 of Ailurus styani. NCBI lineage: Eukaryota > Metazoa > Chordata > Mammalia > Carnivora > Ailuridae > Ailurus > Ailurus styani. The sequence continues at coordinate 5,979,254 of LNAC01000043.1, forward strand.
AAGGGGAGAATGCATAGGTACATTGTAACTTATCATTAACCTTTAAACTTGTTCTCAGAGATTTCTAATAGTCTGTTAAATCCTCTTTCTGTTGGATAATTTGTTGGTGAAATTCTTTAAATATTTCTTCCTGTTCCTAGAAAGTGAAAATGAATATAAATGGTAAAGCCGTTGTCTTACAATGTTTAGAAAAAGGAAAAAAAAAAAAAGGTCTTTGCCTTTATTCTGAAGTTTTGCATAATTAAGCTTCTTCAGTTAACTTTCTTTTGAAGACTTAATAATAAAAACCTAACAGTAATGAACTGGATATTGAGAGCTGATGTCTAACTTTAGTTGACCTTTTAGGAAGTCTTTTCCTATTTGATCATGCAGTTGGATAGACAGTGAGGAGACGTTACAACAACTGTACTCATAGGGGAAGTGGCAGGAAGCTACAGAGTTTCCTTAGAATCAGAAAGAAAGTTTATAGAACTCTTGCTGGGAATGTGGATTATAGATAAAGATAAAACTTGGAATAATTTGTATTTAGAGTTACTATTTTATTTTTATAATATAAAAGTGGTTCCCTTTGAAGTAATTATTTGAGACTAAAGTGAATGCAAGCATTCCTTCAACAAGGATGCCAGAAATTTCTGTTTACCGGTATTAACAAACATCCTAAGGTCATTTCACCAGAGGGACACTGACTATAGACCCGGTGAAGATGACTGTCCTCCAAAGTGTTTTGAGTCATGAGTGGGGAGCAGCAGCTTGATCCTTTTGTGGCTGGAGCAGTGGGGACCAGCGTCCCCACACCGGCACCTGCGGAATAATAACAAAATACTTACCTCCGAGCGTTCACTTCCTCTGTGCTAAGTGCTTAGTTGTATGTACTCCCTCTCTACAACCTTACAGTCACCGAGAAAGGACAAACTTTTTTTAGTAGCTTAAAGCTGAGTATACTGACACTTAGAGGCTAAGTCATTCCTGTTGCACTCCTTGTCAGTGGCGGAGTGAGAATTTGAGCCGAGGAGAATGAGTCTAATGCCCTGGTGTCACTGTGGAGAGTGCCTCTTAGCTCATAAAAATGACTACTCACTGGCCAGGAATGTTAAATATGGAAAGAACATCCTCAGTTGGTCGGAATTCTTGTTTTCTCTCAGAGAACAATTAAGGTGTGGGGGGAGCATGGGAGAAAGAGAAGAAAGGGCAGAAAGACTGCAAATAGCCACCCGGGAGCCATTGGGACTCAGAGCAAGATCTGAACTTAGTACACCTTCCTGCTCAAAGCTGTCCGTCACTAGCACCTACAGAGGAAAATGTGGAATGTATTACATATCTGCAAGGTTTGTTTCCAGCTTCGACTGGTAGACATAATACGGTGACTTGGCATTAAAGGAACAAACAAAAAAAAACCACTCACCAAACTGACTGCCTCTCATTTGGCTCTCTGGGACCGGAAGTAGGCTAACATTCCATAGGTAGAATAAGGGTCTGTGTTGGGGCAGAGCAAGGACAGGGAGCATCGAGCATTCAGCAGGGTGGTCGGAAGAATGGGTGCAGTGTAGGCATCAGGCAGACATGGCTGTAAGCCTGGTGATCTGGGGCAAGTGATTTGATCCCTATGAAATCAGGATGGCTCCTTTTCTTCCCAGGACCTAGCATGGGACCAGAGGAGAGACTCAGCAAAGTGAATTGTTTTATTTTCACTTCGTCAGAGGCCCAGGTATAGCCAGTTCTGAGATAGAGGATCCCGGGAGACCTCGCCTATGCCAGGCATAGAGAGGCTCTGGGATCAGGCAGCTGTGTCTGAGATCCAGCTCTGGGCAGGGCAGTTCTCGTGGAGAAGATGGTACAAGGAAAGATTCGAACCTTCAGAGTGTTAGCCATGTGGGGATCTTGGTGGAAGAAGTTTTAGAGGCAGAGAAAACAGCTAAGGCAAACAGAAAATTGCCTCCTGGCAAGATTGAGGAATACAAAGGAATAGGGTGCCTGGAATGGGGTGCATATGGGGAAGTAATAGAAGGTGCAGTCAGAGGGGCCCGTGAGTGGCTCAGTCTATTAAGCATCCACCTCTTGGTTTCAGCCCAGATCCTGATCTCATGAGTCGTGGGACTAAGGGGCTCTGTACTCAGCGGAAGTCGGCTTGGATATTCTCTCCCTCTGCCCCTAATCCCTGCTCCCACTCTCAAATAAATAAATAACTTTTTAATTTATATTTATTTTTTTTAAAGTTTTATTTATTTATTGGAGAAAGAGAGTGAGTGCAAGTGAGAGAGCAGGAGCAGAAGGAGCAGCAGAGGCAGATGGAGAAGCAGGCTCCCCGCTGAGCAGGGAGCCCCATGCGGGTATCGATCCCAGGACGCTGGGACCATGACCTGAGCGGAAGACAGTCTCTTAATGGATTGAGCCACCCTGGTGCCTATCTCCCCCTCCCCCCGCCTTTTCTTAAAGGTGAGGTCAGACAAGTAAGGGGGTCGGACTGTTTGGTATTATCTTAAGGACTTTGAGTTTTACTATGAGAGAAATATGGAGCCTTTGTTAGGTTTTGAGCGGAGAAGGATGTGATGTGACTGACATTTTGAAAAGATCATTCTGATTGCTATACTGAGAATAGACGTGTAGGGGCAAGTTTGAAGCAGGGAAACCAGTTAGTAGCCATTGCCATAATCCAGACAAGAGAGAATAATGCCTGTGACCAAGGCTCATGACAGTAGAGGGGGTAAGAAGTGATCAGAGTCTGGATATATTTTTATGGTAGAACCAGTGGCATGGGGGAGGACATGCAGATGGAACAGATTTTGGGGGGGAAGATTAAGACTTCATATTTGTCATCCTTGCGCAGGGGCCATGCTAATCTTCTCTGTATCCTTCCAATTTTAGTATATGTGCTCCCGAAGCGAGCACAAGACTTCATATTTGCCCATGTCGAGATGTCCTCTTGATGTGTGGAGGTCAACAAGTGGAAAGAGAGGTATGACCTGGTGACACATATTTGGAAATGATCAGCCTATACATATTGAAAGCCTGGTGACTTAGAGAGATCTGAAAGGGAGCATTGATAGAGAAAAGGAGGGGGTCCAAGGACTGAGCTTTGGTGTGCTCCAACGTTGAGAGTTCTAGAAGAAGAGGAGGGATCGGCAATGGAGACTTGAGCCAAGGCAACCAGGGAGGAATGTGGCATTCAGGAGGCAGATGGTAAGGAAAGGATTCTAGCTGTGGGAAAGGGTGAGAGCAAAGACCCAGGGCTGTGAAAACCTGATTTGGGAGCAGGGGAAGGGGAGAGCAAGTGGTGTGGCATGGGAGACTTGTCGGGAAGGGATCTGGGAGAGACTACAGGTGAGGTTGGAAAATGGGCTTCCCCAACTTGTAATGAACTTGGACCCTCAACTGAAGAATTTGGTGTTTTTTTTTTGTGATGGTGGTGGCTAGGATTCATTGAGACCTTACTCAGTTATCCTGCGTCAGGCACTGTGCTAAGCATATTACATGCATTTCATCATTTCATCTTTATACCCACCCTTACAGAAAGATGGAATTATTATCCTCTGTAGATGAAGACACTGGCTCAGGGAGGTCAAAGTTTTCACCCAAGGTTACCCCTGGAGTAATGACCTTTAACCCAGGCAGTCCCCTTTCAGAGCCCAGCCTTTCAACTACTAGCCTGCCCTGTCTCCTGGAGGCCTGACCCTTCTTAACTGGGTGTTAGAAGGTCAGAGGCTTGAGAGTTTGCATCATTCTCTGGAGAAGATCTGGCTTCACTTTGTGTCTTGGAGGAGAGGCTTTGCATGCAAAAGTTCAAGGTAGACCTGGGGCACCTGTGAAGGGTCTCAGCCAGGGCACCGACTTGATCATAGTCGCATGTCATAGCATCCCGACCTAGCGGCAGTGCGGTGAGCACAGTGGATGAGCGTGCCTGGGAATATGGAGAGGGAGGTGCATTTGAAGGTTAGCTGTCTGCGGGACTCTTGAGGGACCCGAGGGCTGGCCAAGCAGTGCACTGCAGACTGAGGGTCTGCGGCTCTGTGGAGGCTGAGCTGGAGCTGTGGAGTTGAAGCTGCAGCAGCTGAAGGAAATGAAATCACAGTCTGGGGAGGGAAGCAATTTTCAGGGGTTCATCGTTCACATATAAACTCTTTCCTGAAATGGATCCCCCTGCAAGCAAGTCAGCCTCCCACTTTACAGGGAAAAGGCACATCTCTGCCTTTCCAGCCTCTTACTACGAGGTGTTTGGGGAGTGTATAAAAACCTGGGCTCCAAACAAAGGGGCCATTCTCAACACTGAGGCAGGTGGGAGAAGGTGAGTGATTCTGGCTGGGGGAGGTGACACTTCCTTTTACAAATCAGGTGGTTCAAGCTGTTTGCCTTCAACACTTTTGGAGGGAGACTGAAACATAATTTTTGGTGATAGATTACAAAGTAATTGTGGGGCTCTAGCTTGCTTGGGCATCAAAGATTTGAGTAACACTGCCCTAAGTAGAATACTTCCATTCCTTCACTTGTGTGTTTTCTCAGTGATTGCCTCAGTAAAAGGAAAGGTAGGAAGATGTAATTATACCAAACTGTTTCAGTGTAATAAAAAGGCATCCACAGACCTATGTACTAATAATTGGAAAATAAGCCCAGTTCATCTCTAGTGAGGGATATATTTCCTTTTTTTTTTAAAAAAGATTTTTTTTTTTTTGACAGAGAGAGAGATTACAAGTAGGAAGAGAGGCAGGCAGAGGGAGAAGGGGAAGCAAGCTCCCTGCTGTGCAGAGAGGCTGATGAGGGGCTCAATCCCAGGACCCTGAGATCATGACCTGAGCCCAAGGCAGAGGCTTTAACCCACTGAGCTACCCAGGCACCCCGAGGGATATATTTCTAATAAAATTTTACTTTTTATGTTTAAGAATTGTCAAATTTTGTAATATACTTCTGGTGCTCTGGTTAATTTTGTACTACTAATAATAGGAGTTTATTACTACTCAGTCCAGAATTTTTGGGTATTTGGTGAATTATGGTCACAGAAACTTTATTTTCATTTTTATTTCTAATTTTTAATTTAATTTTTAATTTGTGTATATAGTGTGTGGATGAGATACAGGAGAATCTTATTGATGAAAACCTTTGAAACACAGAAATAGGGGCAGCTGAGTGGTTCAGTCGGTTGTGCTTCTGTCATGATCTCATGGATCAGGGGACTGAGCCTGGTGCAGACTTCACACTCAGCTAGAGTCTCCTTGGATATTGTCTCTCTCTACTCCTCCCCGCACTTGCTGGCATGCTCTCTCTCCCTCCCCCGAATAAATACATAAATCTTTTTAAAAAAAGAAGCATAAAAAATTGGGTTTAAAATCTGTGGTAACACAAAAATTTGTATATGAATGTTTAGAGCAGCATTGTTCATCATAACCCAAAAGAGAAACAACCCAAATGTCCAGCATCTGATGAAGAAACAAAATGTAGCTTAGCCAGATAATGGAATATTATTGGATGATAAAAAGGAGTGGGTACGGACACACGCTCCAACGTGAATGAACCCCGAAGACGTTATGCTAAGTGAAGGAAGCCAGTCACAGAGACCACATATTTTACGATTCCATTTGTGTGAAATGCCCAGAACCAGCAAACCTAGAGGCAGAAAGTGAATTAATTAGTGGTTGCTTAGGGCTGTGGTGAGGCAGCGGGGAATGGGGGGTGATTGCCAATCGGAGGTTTGTTTTCGGGGTGATGAAAATGTTTTAAAATGAATGTGGTGATGATTGCACAACTCTGTGACTATGCCCAAAACCATTCAATTGTACACTTTAAGTGGGTGGGTTATATGATATGTAATTGATAAATAAAGCTAGTAAAAAAATCTGTGGGGCAAATGGAATGGAAATAGGACTTAATACAGGAAAAAGAATGGTGTGCCATTTCTGACTACTAAAGATCCTGTACATGCACGGACACCCTGAACTACATTCTTTGCAACATTTGAACTTGGGTTAAAATCTGAATGTCAACTGATTTTTTAAAAAATATTTTATTTATTTATTTGACAGAAACATAGCGAGAGAAGGAACACAAGCAGGGGGAGTGGGAGAGGGAGAAGCAGGCTTCCTGCTGAGCAGGGAGCCTGACGTGGGGCTCGATCCCAGGACCCTGGGATTATGACCTGAGCCGAAGGCAGATGCTTAATGACTGAGCCACCCAGGCACCCCCGTTACAGCATTATTTACAATATTAGACGTGGCATAGGAGTGTGTAGATTTTATTTTAGGGGTTTCATGAGCAAAAACGTTTCAAGTCCAATCGAAGAGATCTGCTAAGGAGAATGGTTAGATTAAGACAATGGGACGCTAGGAGGGAAAGTAGGAACACCAATGTTTAAGTAAAAATGCAGGCAAAACTAAGAAGTAGGAGGAGAACAGGGAGACTGTTTCCAGGTGGAAGGAGTGACTGGCATCGCCTGGATTGGACCAGTGAAGGACTCAGAGCCACCCACTGGATCTACCTGGCAATTAGGAGGCCACTGAGGTTGGCACCCTCCGTTTTAACAAACTAACTGCAATGCAGCGGCGAGGCTGGTGGCTGGAAACAGAGTTGAGAGAGGTTAGAGAAGGGAGCAAGGGGGAGGAAGTGAGGACACGGCTGCGGACTGCTCTCTTAAGAAGTCAGAACACAGAGAGATAATGGGGCAGCAGTTTGCTAACTCCGGGGAGAAGTGGTGTAAAGGTAGTCGTTACCACTCTGAAGTGCAGTCAGTTGGAGCTTGTTTGGGGAGGAAAGGTAAGAAGCTGGTGAGTGAGAGTTAAGATGGGAGAGCGAGTGTCCTGAGCAGCAGGCAGCTTTGGCTGAGGCCCTGGGGAGGCCAGGGGATGGCTCCTGGCTTCCTCCAGCCTCGTGCCTCCCTCCTCCAGCGAGCTGGGCATGTCACTCAGTGCTTCTGCAGGACCTCACGAAGTCCTCACTCAGGCCACGAGCCCCTATCTTCAGATACTCCGTGTCCTAAACTGCTTCTCTCATTTTTTAAGGTTGCAGATGTTTAGGACTTGATGGGGGTAGGGGGCGGGGGTGGATCCACAGGCTTCCTAATATTCTGTTGAATTTGACTGATTTCGGCTAAGAGTGGCTTCCAGATTTCTTGGGCGGGAGTGCAAAAAGAGGTTTTAAGGCAAAATTTGTTTTAACTCATCTTAATTCATGTGAACTCTGCTGGAAGTTAAGAAACCAGCCCTCCGCCAGTGCTGGAGGAAATGGGTCACAGGTTGGGAGGTGGAGGATATGCTTTTTCCTTCGACATATGGCCTAAGCCCATGCACACTAGCTGGGCCCCAGGGTGTATGGTTGAATATGCAGCATCAGACCAGAGAGGGTCATGTGAAAACTCACAGTGAACAGGGTTTTTCCCCACTGGGTACTTCATTGTCACTCCAGTTCTCTTGAACCTGTTTCATTATTTTTACACCCTTTCGAAATGCTCTCGGCCAGAACTGCAACAGTAGAAAGAGAAGAAAGGAAGTATTTAGAAATATTAAGAGAGAGGCGTGGTGGGGACAATGCATCTTGCATTATTGCTGCTGCAATGGGAAGAAAAAGACTGAGCCAAGGGAATTTCCTACATTCCTCATGTATCTAGAGCTTTATCGTCCCTGTGAAGGTCACAGCGGAGGGACACAGTCAGGTCATGGTGGGGTAGGGGCTGACTTTCTCCTCTAAACCTCTTTGATCTTTATATATTCTCTGTAGATGGCTTAATATTAATGCTTGGAGAACCGAGAAGTATGTTGGAAGGTGGGTGAAGGACCACGTGGTTCCAGGTACATGTACCTGAAATTCCCTGCTACTCAGTGAACAATCTTCCAGGATATAGTTTGGTGGAAGCCTATGAGCCATAATGGCAACAAATATCAGCGGGAGAAATAATTTATCTCGGTTTTTGAATTCATACTTCATCTTGCCATTGTTATCATTACAGTGTTCCAACGCTGTTACCCCACCCCCCCCCGTCTGTTAAGAGCATTGAGAATACAAAGATAAACAGCCCACAGACTCTCTAAAGAGCTGTTCTTTTCTTTTTTTTTTTTAAACGAATTTTGCCATTTATTTTTAAATTTTTTTTTTTATTTAATTATTTCACAGAGGGAGAGAGATCACAAGGAGGCAGAGAGGCAGGCAGAGAGAGA